>JAMPIV010013503.1:0-417457 GCA_024509875.1 Oreohelix idahoensis
TAAAAATGTACAAAGAAATAATTTCAGTCTTACCAGAATTATGAATATAGAACACAGTTAAATGCTAGCAAAACTCAGCTGAGCTGCTGGCCTTAGGATGGCGTCCCTCTAAATATTTCAATATCTTCTTGGGAATTACACCACTTAATAATTCACTGTGTCTACTAGGACAACTTATAATGAATGGCACAAAATGCGCGTCTGAGCGCCGATAATATATTCATCTATGGCCAATCACTGCCTTTTCTTTTTCAAATTCAAATATCCTACCTAAAAGTCATTTCAGTCATACCTCAGTCAAGTATGCCTTATTGTCTGTTGGTCCGTCCGTCTCTACTTGCGTTTCACAAAAAAACACACTTGTTTTTTGAACCAACTCTGCCTTCCCCTACACAATTTTGCCTTTAAAGTTATTTTTAGCCACAATTCTCCATCCCACCCCGTCTCTTCATTCCAACTAGATTTTAGCACTTGCGTCTTCAAGGCCACAATTTTTTGAAAATTAGTGACATGTTTTATTTCAATGCAGACGCTCGCTGATATGAACAACACAGTCTTTTGTCAATATCTTTCTTATTATCTGTCCGTCTGTATAAATGAAAGTATATTATTTCACTGCTCAAGATGGGCCATCCGGCCCGCTAGGTTTTATATTCCTAACATTATTATTAAGAAAAGTTACTTTTCAAATATTTTCTAGAATCTTCTGGAATGCGTTCATCACTGCATTCAAATAAACGGACTAAGTTATCGCAAAAGCGTCCAAGAAATGACTGTGGCGTATAATATCCAAGGTCCCTTTTGTAGATTTCTTTACTTTATGTCAACTTGGGGAACGTGACTTTTTCCTCCTTTCCCCACCACTTGCGTCTTTTAGCCTTGCTAGTTTCAAGCACGCGTTCAGTCAGATTTTTCCTTGTGATCTCCGTTCTCATCCCGTTCCGTTTTGCCTTCAAGTCTAACAATTTAATTTCCATGGCGGGTGATGACCCGCGGCGTGGGCGATCATGTATTCTAGCAGCTTACGCATTAGTTTTTATCCCTACGTTGTATCATTGGAGATATTTTAACGTTGTATCACGGTTAATTTTGTGACACGTATGAAGATATGACATGCAGAGTTCATCATGAAGGACAGCTTACAGAACCTTTTAAGAACAAGAATGGTGCAGGGATGCCTCTTGTCTCCATTTTTTTTTCTTATTAGCAATAGACTGGGTTATGAGAACATCTACAACACACAACAGAAATAGAATGCAATGGACTCTGACCAAGCAGTTGGTTGATCTGGATTTTGCTGATGACTTGGCTCTTCTGTCCCATAACTGTAATCAGATGCAGGACAAATTGAAAACACTTGATGAGAGGTCACAGCAATTGGGTCTGAAAATACACAGGGAAAATACAAAGATAATGAGAATAAATGCAGGTAATGAAAACAGGATTGAACTTGAAGAATCACCAATACAAGATGTAGAATCGTACACATATCTTGGCAGCAATACAGACAAAGTTGGAGGGACAGACAGTGATATCAAAATAAGAATACAAAAGGCAAGAGGAGCTTTCATTGCTTTGCGAAATATATGGAGATCAAGAGAAATCGGATCCAACACTTACTTACTTACTTAGTCGTTCCCCTTCTACCGTGAGGTGTAGAGGTTTGGAAGAGAGAGCGCCAGACTATCCTATCGGCTGTCTTCCTCCTGGCCTGGTTCCATTCTAGTCCTCGGTCCTTCAAAGATTGTCTAATGTTGTCCTCCCAGCGGACTCTGGATCGTCCTGGGGGTCTGCATCCTTGGCTCTTTGTTTCCCATGCTTGTCGTGGTAGCCGATCTTCTCCCATTCTGCAGACATGGCCAAACCATCTTAGTTGGGACTGTTCTACTTGGGTCTGCAGGGGGTGGGATTTTAGGCCTTGACGTATCGTCTGGTTGCGGACCATGTCTCTTCTTGTTACTTCAACCACCTTCCTCAGATACCTCATTTCTGAGGTTTGGATCTGGCTTTTGTGGGTTGTGGTCATTGCCCATGACTCGCATCCATATGTCAAGACTGGGACATAGGTGGAGCGGTATACAGCCATCTTCGTTTTCTTACCAACCTCTCTCTTGCTGAGGAATCCTCGGTTTATGGCCTGAAAAAGTCTCCCAGCTGCTTTTCGAGTGGCCAACTCTTCTTTGATGCCTCCCTTTCGGTCTATAATAGCTCCGAGGTATTTAAAGTGGTTGACCTGCTCCAGGACCTGTTCTCCCAGCTTAATCCGATGTACTCTTTCTTCTCGTGATATCACCATGGATTTTGTTTTAGAGCTGCTTAAGACCACCCCTCTCTTCTCTAGCTCTTCCTTCCAGACTTGCAGGTTGGATTGGAAATGTGCCTCTGATTTAGCAATCAGGACAACATCATCAGCAGGTGCTAGCTCTGAAATACAGACCTGTCTCATCTTCCAGTACCCCACTGAATACTTTCTTGTTCTCTCCTTACATGCCTTGATGACATCGTCCATGAGGAGTATGAAAAGTTAAGGTGACAGGATATCGCCTTATCTTACACCAGTGGTGGTCCTGAAGTCTTCTGACTTATAGTTTGCTGTCCTCACATAATTTCTGCAAGACTTGTAGAAGCTCTGTATAGCATGAATCAGAGGTGCTGGAATGTTCTTCCTTGCCAAACAGTCCCAAAGTTTGCTCCAGGGGACCCTGTCAAATGCCTTTTCCAGATCTATGAAACAAAGATGGATCTCACTCTTATACTCAAGGGTCTTTTCACTCAGTTGCCTGAGTGTGAAGATTAGGTCTTGGGTACTTCGGTTTGCTCGGAATCCGCACTGGACTTTGTCATGAAATATTCTAATCCACATATATAAATTATTAGGTAAATATGAAGCCTAACAAATAAAATTAATAAAGAAAAGAGCAATGGAAAAATAACAGTGCTGTCACAAAGAATGTACTCGAAATCCCCCTTGTTTTCTGCTTCGTCTGCAAATTGTAACGCTTTCACGTTGATATAAAAGCTTACTGTATTATTACCCGCCTTCTTCAATGAAACGTGTGCTGCATTTCTAAGAAAAACATTGAGACGTACTGCGTAATGACCTAAATTAATCCTAACATTAATTATACTGCGTTACCAAAACGAACGAACAGATGGACAAAAGGATAAAGAGAGAGGGGAGGGCTGAAAATCAGGAACGCATGCAACACGCTTCGCGCGATACACAAATGCTGCCATCACGCGTGTAAGACTACAAGCACTAACTTTTTTTCAGACGGACAGTGATAAAATACACTACCCTTTCCCAGAGTTAGGTTTATAAATCATAAAAAACTCTTATTAGAAAAGATAACATTAGATGGGTTTACGGTTGAAAACATAACAGTACCCAGACAGCACATCTTCGAAACAGGAGGTAGAAGAAATTGCATATTTTGAATGCAGCCACGTAGCTCCTTTAAATTTGTATTTTTGGGTTCCTTAGGGCTTGCTGACAAATAATATGTAAAACGTTACGCAAATAGTCCAGGAATTAATAAATTATACCCAAAATAAAATATTGGGGGTGCCTGACAGCCTAAAATCATTTCTGCTCATAAGATTTTTTTTATAGCGTGTTTGAAAAAAATTTACGTTACAGAAATAGCCTACCATGTAAACTCCAAATTGATTGGAGCGCAACAAATGAAAGCCTAACCACGATTGGTCGGGCTATAAATACTATCTTGGTTGTTAGGGGAAACGGGGAAAGGTAACATTTTTTCAAACACTTGTCGAAACGGGGCTCATTGGTCAGACTCGCTGATATACACACTTGGGAGCGTTAGTTCGAAACCACTTGTTTAAATAAGATTGATAAAGCATCAGTGCGTTGAAGCCAGCTTATATTTGGCTAAATAAAAGCCTGGAAGATAAGCAGATGGGAATTTGTGCCAGTTTGTGCCAGAATTCATTGCTAATCAACGTATCTGTGTTTATTCGTATGAATTGTGGTAAGCTTGAACCATTCAATATCTTTTAATGAAAATTGAATGTGAATTGTTGATTTATGCCTGTATATATATGTGTAGTTCAGTGGCCAACGTGAGGTAAAGCCTGTAATGCTCCAGCCTGAACAGAGGGTGTCGGAGAGAAGTAAAACGGCATGGAATGGCCAAACAGTACACTGACACCTGGATGATTGAATAGAAAGAAATAATGCTGGAATTGCAGAGGCGTAGTAACCATTAAGAAGGGTAATACTGGAATAAAGTATTTCAAATGAAGCTGACAGTTGGCCTAATGCTCTGAACTCAATGTTTGTGCTGTGTTGTGATCAGTGTAACAAGAGAGTTTAAGTTAGTTATGAAGTAGAAGGTACATCCTTCTTGATTTCAGGGACAGTGGTCTTGATGGTACTGAGCAGCACCTAGTCAGAGCTTTGCTGAATCCAGTGTCGGACAGCATACTCCTTGGTCCTTTTAGCTATCAGTGAGGTGTCTCCAGAGCCCAGAGGAGAATTCGAGCAGAGGAGTCCTTTCCTGCCGCCATCACGCCAGATAAGCTAACTTGGCCAGCTGAGCTCAACATTATGTCCCCTCATCTTGAACTGACTTTGTAAAATTAACATTAAGAGGGGAATTTACTTGTCTTAAAATCAGGAACTGTGAACATCTCCAATACTAGTCCCTAAAGACAAACTATTGAAGTCATGATGACAAATACCAACAGAGCTTGAACAAAACAAAACCAGTATTACCTCATTTTACTACTACACAACTGACACACATAGAACATTTGTAATAATATATGTCACTACAATATTCATATTAAATACATTCTGTACATAACTTGTAATTTAAATTGATTGTGATTCCTGGTTCCCTTGTAGTTGAATCAGGACACATATTCATTCATGCCAGTAATGAATACATATTGTTATTTGAAAAGTTACGAGTGACTTCTTTAAGATATTCTCATAGAGTGTTATATGTATGTGAGTGTCACAGTGTTGTTAAGAGTAGTGGATTAAATTAAATTGTTTATCTGTCTGTTGTTGTGACTTACACTTCATCATACACATACCCTAGACACATAACGTAGTCATCACACTATTCCAGAATAATTCTGACTGAGATATATAGATATGTGGTAGCAAGTAAGGTGATATATAATACACTACTCTTATTAGATATATATATACCTTCACAGCTGATCTCAGTCAGTACACTAAGTCCCCTATAAATATTTATACATCCCACTTCACCACAGACTTCATCCAATTGTGGCTCAGCTAGGCATCGGAGTCTCTGCTCTAGGATTCTAGAGTAGATTTTACCAGGGACACTGAGAAGGGATATGCCTCTGTGGTTTCCACATTGTCGATTGTCACCCTTTTTGAAAATCGGTGTTATGATGGCAATCTCCCAATCCTTTGGTATAGCCTTGTTGCACCACGCTGCCTGTAGGACCCTTAGAATAATAGGTCGCCTGGTGCTCACATGTACTTAACCATTTCTGGTGTTATACCATAATGCCCTGCTGCTTTGCCCATCTTGATTTTCTCCAGTGCTGCCTTCAGTTCTTCCATCTTTATGTCATCTTCACCACCATTGGTTTTTTCTTCTGTGCTTAGTGGTTATAATTTCTGATGCTTGACGGATCCAACACGAAAATAACAATCTTCAACTCAAATGTGAAGTCAGTCCTATTGTATGGCTCTGAGACATGGAGAACAACAAAGACAACAACCAAAAAGCTACAGACTTTCATAAGTGGGTGCTTGCGTAGAATAGAGGGATTAAAATGGTATGACAAGATTACCAAAGTGGAACTGAGGACAAGAACTAGACAAGTGCCAGTGGAGCAAGAGATGAGAAGAAGACGATGGCGATGGATAGGACACACACTGAGGAAACCGGTTGATAGCATTACAAGGCAGTCCTTGTTCTGGATTCCCCAGGGCAAGAGAGGCAGAGGTAACTAAGAAGCACATGGAGAAGAGAGCTGGAAACAGAGGTAAAAATGATGAGGAGAACGTGGAAAGAACTTGGGATGATGGCACGTGACAGGAGGACTTGGCATGTGTTTGTTGAAGGCCTATGCTCCCTTGGGAGTGGAGGGTTATGAATGAATGAATGTCTCTTTTGATGTTTCTTCTTACTTCTTTGTTTGCTTCTATGTACACTTCACGAGCCTTGGCTGTGGAGCTTCTGCTTTTGCTTCTGTTTAAATCTGCTTTCTTGTTTTTCCTGTCTTCTATCTTGCTAATGGTTTGTGTTGTTATCCATGCTGTGTGCTGATGTTCTCTTTTTCTCACTACTTCTTCACATGTCTCGTTCCATATATTTTTTACTTGTTGCCAGTGGTCTTTCGTATCCGCTTCATCTTCTAGCTGTTGGAGTACTTTGTTTTTGGTGGATACTGTGATTGAAAATAATAAATATACACAACAACTATCAAAGGAAAGCATTACTGTAAATACAGATGGATCCAACTAAGAGGATGGCAAATTGGGGATAGGAATATATATCCCAATATGGAAAATGGCAAATGAGTATAATATCACGGAAAATACACCCATTTTCACTGCAGAGAAGGTGGCACAGGAAATTTTCTCTCTAATAAACCTCCAAAGAAACTAACAGTTTTAACTGACTCTCTTTCAACAATTCAAGCACTTAGAAACTTACGAGAATGTAGTAGACCTGGTATAGCAGAGGAGATATTTCTGGCTACCACATACTATATTCCAGAGGATGTTCAGTCTTAATTGCTTGGATAATTTCACATGTTGGCATAGAGGGAAATGAAAAGGCAGATAAAGAAGCCAAGAAAGGTAGATCTGATAAAAATCTAATAAATGTAGGGATGAGTAAATCGGAAATTAAGAGCTTAATTAAAGATTTAATAACAGATGAATGGAAAGCAGAGTGGGATAACAATCTGAAAGGAAGACATGCATATAAGATGTTCAAGGCTCCAACAAGAAAATGTCAGATATCTAGGGAATTGAAAATGCCCAGTACCGGTAATAAGAAACTTCTCAGACTACAGCTGGGAAAAGGCTATTTCAGAATAGAAGAACCTTACTGTGCAGGATGTCTTCAAGACAATAATATAAAACATTTCTTGTTAAAATGTAAGAGGTATGAACAAATGAGAATACCAATATTAGATTATTTGCCGGCATCAAACTTAGCTATAAATATAGAAGAAGTGTAAGAATAGACAGACCTAGGGAACTGCATAATTTAGTCAAACAATATTTAACACGAACAAAGTATAGTACAGTAGTTGGGGATGTGAAGGTCTGATGCTGTTCTTACAATGCATTTGACTTTTAACAGGTGAAAGCCAATTAAATATCTGTTAAGGTCAGTTATATAACTGGAATCACCAGGCCTTAACGCCACTCCATCTTTATATTATTCTTGTTCAGAGTTTCTGCTTGATTGTGTTCGTTTTTTTTTTTAAACATACAAGTATAATTGGTAAATTTTCCCTATTTACAATGATTTGACAAATGTGATGCCACTTTCTCATATCGGCAGTTGTTCATATTATTTGGAATTGAAAACAATATATATCCTAATTATAACCCATCAGAGGTTGAACGGGATTTTTTCCTTATTAATTCTAACAAAAAAAAAAAAAAAAAAAAAAAAAAATTCACACTCTTCGACATATTCTGAGGGAGACGGAGCACCCACCTATGGGTTTGCCAGGAGTGCAATGATGTCGATTCTGTTCAACAATAACAATAATAAGTTCATATTCTCCTTCATTTTTCATGTTTCTGAAAAATAAAAACAAACTTAGGCCTACGTCATTGTTAAAAAATTGTCTATCTCTTAGCTTTAAAATGTGATAAAGAAAATTGTGTATGTTGTTCAATAAACATAAATTTTTAAAGTGTGTACTGTTTTCATAATTTTGAAACACCTTGAATTATATATATATATATATATATATATATATATATATATATAATATATATATATATATATATATATATATATATATATATATATATATATATATATATATATATATATATATATATATATATATATATATATATATATATATATATATATATATATATATATATATATATATATATATATATATATATATATATATATATATATATTAATAAAGCCAAGACTAGGACTTTTCCTGGCGCCGACATTGGTAGTGATCACGACATGGTATTGATGACGCTCAAGCTTAAACTTAAAAAGAACTATAATCAAAACAGATGTTCTCAGTTAAGATTCAATTTAGACAAACTGAAAGATCCAGAAATCGCGGGAATCTTTGAGGCAACTGTTGGAGGAAAATTCGCAGCTCTCAACTTTTTGGAGGATGATATCAACTCAATCACAGAGAACATGAAAGACGTGCTCATTGAATCAGCAACAGAAATACTTGGTAAAAGAAAGAAAATAAACAAACCATGGGTTACAGATGACATTCTAAAGTTATGTGATACACGGCGGGAAATGAAAAAGGTTAAGAAAGAGGTTCCTGAAGCAGCATGGCAATACAGTATGGTGAACAAAAATATTAGGAAGAAAATGAAACAGGCCAAAGAAAAATGGGTAGCTGATCAATGTGAGTCCATTAATACGGGGCTAATAAAAGGTAACAGCAAGGCAGCTTTTGACACATTAAGAAAACTATCAAAACCTCAACAGCCCAGGGTAACTGTCATAGAAGATAGCAATGGGGCTCTGCTCAATGAAAAAACAGCTGTAACGAGAAGGTGGACAGAATATTGTAAAGAATTATATAACTGTAAACTTGACACTGACTTAGGCATATTAAACAACATTAAGTGCGAAAAACAGGGAACTCGGAAATGCAGCAATATTACGGGAAGAAGTGGAAGAGGCTATATGTTCGATGAAAGGAGGGAAGTCACCGGGTGTGGATAATATACCAGCAGAGCTCTTGAAATATGGAGGACCAGATATAGTAAAAATCATGACAACAATTTGCCAGAAGATATGGAGTACAAAAAAATGGCCAAAAGAATGGACGCAGTCATTAGTAATACCGCTTCCAAAGAAAGGAAATCTAAAAATGTGCAAGAACTACAGAACCATTAGCCTTATTAGTCATCCAAGTAAGGTAATGTTAAGGATACTTTTGAACAGAATAAAACAGAAATCAGAAGAAATCTTGTCAGAGGAACAGGCTGGCTTTAGACCAAAAAGAAGTACCTCAGAACAAATCTTCAATATTAGATTACTTATCGAAAAACATCTCCAACATCAACACGATTTATACCATAACTTCATCGATTTCACAAAAGCCTTCGATCGAGTCTGGCATGAAGGCTTATGGCAAGTAATGAGAAAATTCAATTTTGATACCAACATCATAGATATCATTGAAGCACTATACAAGGACGCAAGCAGTGCTGTTTTTGTAAGCAAAGACATTGGAGAATTTTTCAAAACAACTGTAGGAGTTCGCCAAGGATGTATCCTGTCACCAGTGCTCTTTAATATATATCTAGAACATATTATGCAGGAGGCTCTCTACGATTATAAATCAACCATATCGATTGGAGGCCGACCTCTGTGCAACCTACGTTTTGCTGATGATATTGATCTGATAGCTGGATCAGAATCAGAACTTCAAGACCTTACCTCTAGACTGGAGAAAGTAACAAGAACGTATGGGATGGAAATTAATATAGAAAAAAGCAAGATATTGGTGAATAGCCATAAGAAACATGTTCCGACCAACATTACGTTAAATGGGCAAACGTTAGAAGAAGTTAACACCTTTAAATATCTCGGGTCCACTATATGTAGTGATGGAAGATCAATTAAAGAAATCAAGACAAGACTTGAGATGGCCTCAGCTGCCATGACAAGGTTGAATGTGATCTGGAAAAGTAACATCAGTTTTCCTGTGAAGATCAAATTATACAAATCACTTGTATTATCTATTCTCTTGTATGGGTGTGAGGGCTGGACACTCACTGCAGATACGGAGCGAAGGATTCAGGCTTTCGAGCATAAATGTTATAGAAGAATTTTGCGCATTTGCTATAAAGAGCACAAAACAAATGTCTATGCTAGAGAGAAGATAAACACCTATGCAGGCCACCAAGAACCACTTTTGTCAATAGTGAAACGTCGAAAGTTTGCCTGGTTTGGGCATGTAACTCGTCATGACTCCCTTTCGAAAACGATCCTTCAGGGAACAGTCGAAGGTAAACGGAGAAGAGGAAGGCAGAGAAAATCCTGGGCTGATAACATCAAAGAATGGGCAGGACACGGTTTTTCCACACTTGTAAACATTGCTGAGGATAGAGAGCAGTGGAGGACCCTGTCTGCTGATGCTTCCACCATGGCACCCCTACGACCCATGACGGGTTACGGGCTGAGATGAGATGATGATATATATATATATATATATATATATATATATATATATATATATATATATATATATATATATATATATATATATATATATATATATATATATATATATATATATATATATATACTGAAACCTGACGCCACCGTGTTTCGAACCGGCATCTAAGGTCAGCGCTTTAAAAGCCATGCCAATCGGACGCTCTTGTATAACGAACGCACAATATACCCCAATTATAACCGCTTTGGTTGAACAGGGCATAACAGCAATATAGTCGACGAAAGAGAACGAACGAACGCTCTTGGCAATAGCCGGTAACCCATACTTCGCATCACTTTTCAGATAACGTTAATTGTTTCACATGTGTGAGAGTGATATTTGTTTGTAAGCACATACACATTTATCGTTCCAAAAAAATTATACCACCAAATTCTCATAGCAGAAAGCGCAATGGACTTTATTAGGCTCACATTTCGTTCTTGATATTCTGTTAAAAAGTTGTTACAAATATCCTAATAACAAAATAACGTTTATTTTATGATGCATTTTATCATAATTTAAGAGGAAGGTCAGATTGGCAGGTATTTTTTTTTAAAAATTAATTAAGAAAAATATCTCGTTCAACCTCTGATGGGTTATAATTAGGATATAGGCCCCTATATTGTTTTCAATTCCAAATAATATGAAAAACTGCCGATATGAGAAAGTGGCATCACATTAGGTAGTAAAGCCAACAATACAATATATACGCCAGACCTGAGGGTCTTTTATATTTGGACATGCGCCCTAATATAACCGACTAGTTGAACGGGACGCGCCTCGCCAAAACGAGGCAAAACTTGATTTAAAAAAAGATTGGCAGGTAGGCCAATTAGGGCCTACCTTTTTTGTTACCGATTCATAACGAAATGTTCCTGATATAAATAAACCAATTTAAATTTCATTTCCATTACATTATTCATTATAATTTATATTCTATTTAAAGAGAAGCACAGTACGAACTTTAATTGTTACATTTAATTGTAACACATCTATCTCACGCAGTATAAATTTGGGGGGCAATTTTGAAAGTGTATCACCGTCGTGTAAATAACACACATTTCACAAAACTTGCCTCTTCATAATGATACATCATTTAACCGATACCTCGTGTTTGCGAGTATTGGATTTTTAAGTTTATGCAAAATCTTGCAGTCCTACAGTTGGTGTGCTATGGCAGACTTAGATAAAGATGACGACGAGTTCATTATTAATCCTAATGAAGTAGTGAAAGTAATCGACTTGGATGACAATGATGCAGTTGGTAGTTCAGCAGGTGAGTCTCACGTAACCAGTGTTATTGTTGGTCACCTAGACCTATTGAATCAGTAAAAAAAAAGGGGGGGGGGAGGTGTTGAATTGAAAATAATAGGGGCTTACATATCCTAATTATAACCCATCAGAGGTAGAACGGGATATTTTCATCATTAATTTTAAAAAAAAGAGAAATTAAGTATAAAAACTTAAAATAATCTTTAAAAAACTGCTTGATTAGGGTCACATGGTTGGACCCAAAAAAAAATACGCCTTACTAGGACAAAAGACAAGAAAAAAAAACCTATGTTGCAGCCACCAGGCCTTCGTCAGGGAGAGACAAACAAAAACAGAAAGTGAGAATTAACTCTTTGAGGACATAGGGGTTTTACCATGTTTTACGCAAGATATATGTTGTGACTCAGGTTTTTCACATAGTGTTACCAAGTAGGCCTAAGTGTCTGTTTTTTCAAAGTTTCTAACAAATATGGTCATTTTATATATATTTGGAAAGGAAATTGAATGAGGATTCTGAATATGTTCAGTTTATAAATTTACAAATTTTTTAATGAGTATAAAGTAGTTGGAGACTAGGAAGAAAAAAATTTTACACAAAAAAACCAAAACATATCAGAATTACCCACTCAAGACATCTAATCCATCAGTTGTGTTATCCAAGATAGGCCTACACATTTTTGTAAACTACATCCATTTTGGAAATAAAACAAATATGTTTCAAGTTTGTACTCAACTACTTTTCATTTGGCATCAAGAAAAGGAAAGACACTCTATTGTCAAAAATTTTCTGCGACTCAGGTTTTTCATATAGTTTTACCATGCAAGTGTCAGTTACTTCAAAGATTTTAACAAATATAGTCATGCTATATATATTTTAAAAGGAAATTGAATGAGGATTCTGAATATTTTAACTTTATAAATTTTTATTACCATTTTTTATGAATATAAAGTAGTTAGAGACAAGGCATAAAAAAATGTTACTAAACAAAATCAAAACAAACACATATCAGACTTACCAACTGAAGACAGCTAATCCATCAGTAGCGTTATCCAAGATAGAAATCATTATAAACTACATCAAGTTTATACTCCAACTGTTTTCCATGATCATCTCATCAATAGCTACATCTTGGTTCGGAGTATATGCCACAACAAATTTAGAGCATAACATTTGAACAAAGGGCTCTATCTTGTTTTTCCCTTCTGCAAGAGGCTCACAAATATGCAACATAGTTTGCAATATAGACAAAAATCTGTCTCTCTCCATCATTTGGGAATAAAATGGAGTGTGAAACATAGGCTCTTGTGAGGAGAAATAATCTTTTATACTTGGCCTTTTGTCGATACTCATTTCTTGAAGCAGAGCAAACAATTTTAGAAGCTCATAATCACTTACTGAGTTCCACCTAGTATATCTTGATCGTTTCAATGAAGGTGTATGCTTCTGCACTTCAATTTCTGCAAAGCAGTTTATGCTTTTTAAAATTTCCTCCCTTACAGATGATGATACAAGGCTTTCAAAACACTGGATTGGAGTAGGTTATTCATTTAGGCCTAAATTTGCTGACACACCCACTGCTCTTCCATCTTTGGGTTGGAATCTAAAGCTATTCCTTGTTAGTACGCCCACATTTTCCTCCTGCCATTCTATATTTCCTGTTTTCGCCTTTCCCCTTCTTGTAAAACTAAATTAAGTCTTACTGGGTCTGATGTTGGAGAATCAATGTTAGGTGATGGAACCACGCCCACTCTTCCTAAAATCATGCCCACTCTTCCTAACATAACACCTTCATTCTCTGAATGCACATCGCTGGAAGATGAACTAGACCTAGAATTATTAACACTAAAATCACTACTGCTGGTACAGCATCTTCGCAGAAATTTTCTATCAAACTAAGAGCCTGCTGAGCACTAAGACGAGTAGGTCGCTTGCGAGAAGATGAACTAGACGCAATCGAAAATAGGTAACACAAATTTTGTAAAACTTACACAAGGTGGCTGATATAAAAGTGTTGAAAGAACTCAACAGATGCTAGAACTTTCCCGCATTGGAAATAATAATAAAAAATGGCTATATTTCTGCTTCCCAGTCATCTAAAACTTCTAACTGGGATGAAACGAAAAAAAAACTTAGCTCAAAGAGAGCGACCAAGAAAACTGGCCTCCCGTCTTTAGAGCCTAGATTTTTCGACCAAGAAAACTGGCTGGTCGTCCTTAAAGTGTTAAGTAGAAAACATTAAAATAAGCGTAGAAAACTGCCTGATTAGGATCACATGGCTGGACCTATAGAAAAATTCAGAGATGCAGTAAAATAACGGGGTTAGGGTTAGGTTTAGGAATCCTAAACTAAATGCTAACCATTACCCTAACCCTAACGACATTGGCGACTTTTGTGGATGACTTTGAAGAACACAACCCACTGTTCTTCATTTCAGCCCAACTGTGAATATGTCATCTTTATCATGAGTAGGATCTGGTTGATGGTTAAGGTTATCATTAGAACTTTTAAAACTCAAACATTAAACCCCTTACCCATGATCAACACTTAATAGCACACTTCACATTGCCATGCATTGCAGACAAAATTCAACTTACATAAACATAAAACCTTATCCCAAACTTGACCCAGTTCGCAACAGAGATGGCATATGCAGTGTTCTGTGATTCAGCAAATGAATCTTATTAAACATCACTTGATTAGCAGAGTGTCTGGTGACAATGGTACAGCAGAGAGATCTTATTTTGTTTTTCGAACTTGGTGGTGTCTTTCATTTTTCAAACCAATGGAGAAAACAATGTGCATTAAAATATTGGACTGCAAATCTATAACACAAATAACAGTTTGCTTGTGTCTATGTTGGGTTAGGTTATTTTTGTGGATAACCTCCGCATCTACAATACACTCAACCCCTGATGTGCGCGAGGGTTTGGTTCTTCAGAAACCCAGCGTACATGAAACTTGTGTGAATGGAGCTTAAGAAGCTATTTGAAATAATGCGTTAGGTTCCAGGCTGGGGTAGAGAGCATCATTTATGTATGTTTTTAATGTATTAATATTAATGAAAATATGCAGGGTAATGCAAATCAAGTGAGTAAAGTAATTTTAAAAAATAAGTTTATTTTGGTTAATATTGCACTTATTCGATACATTAAAAGTGTTAATGTAATTTGAATATTTTTTTAAATGCATTACTCACCGTGATTTTCTATCACGCCAACAGACAGCTTCGTGAGAAGAGAGGATATCTTTATGACTTTATCTGCAACGAGCGCAGAATTCAAATATTTGTGTAAAAATCATGCATATTCCGACCCCCATTCTGGTAGTTTTTGTGTCTGACCATATTTCATATATTGAAAGAACAATTTTGTGTTTTTACTAAATTATGGAGTGAATGTGTTGATTTAAAATGCCTTTTAAATGAGCTGTAGCATAAATACTAAAGACGTTAGCAAATTATTGTATGAAATTATTTTCAAGGAAAATATGCTGAAACTTCCTTAGAAGTTATGCTATATTGCACTTTAAAAGATGGTTAAAAAAAACACCATTCCATTGCGTTACCATGCAGTTTTTTAATTCAAAATAATTTGGATAAAAGTACAAGTCCAGTTTTGCATATGATTACCCATCCCAATACTCCACTTGTGTATAATTATAGTTTATGTAAAAAAATAGGGGTTATAAAAGATAGCTCGCATATATTCAGATTTGTGCTAATCAAATTCACGCAAAATGGGATGTTGAATGTAGTTGCAAAATGGAGATGAATGTAGACAATTTTATTGGCGCCAAGTTTCATCAAGTCCTACAGAAATTATTAAAGCAAGTTATTACAAAAACAAAAGCCACAGTTTAGCAGGTGATGGGATTAGAAGAGAAAAATGTGACATATAATTGTCATATGTTGTCTGCAATAACACCAACAGTAACAAAGCACCATCATTAACAGTAACAAAGCACAATCATTAACAGTAACAAAGCACCATCATTAACAGTAACAATGCACAATCATTAACAGTAACAATGCACAATCATTAACAGTAACAAAGCACCATCATTAACAGTAACAATGCACAATCATTAACAGTAACATTGCACCATCATTAACAGTAACAATGCACAATCATTAACAGTAACAAAGCACCATCATTAACAGTAACAATGCACAATCATTAACAGTAACATAGCACCATCATTAACAGTAACAATGCACAATCATTAACAGTAACATAGCACCATCATTAACAGTAACAATGCACAATCATTAACAGTAACAAAGCACCATCATTAACAGTAACAAAGCACCATCATTAACAGTAACATAGCACCATCATTAACAGTAACAAAGCACCATCATTAACAGTAACAATGCACCATCATTAACAGTAACAATGCACCATCATTAACAGTAACAAAGCACCATCATTAACAGTAACAAAGCACCATCATTAACAGTAACAAAGCACCATCATTAACAGTAACAAAGCACCATCATTAACAGTAACATAGCACCATCATTAACAGTAACAATGCACAATCATTCATTAACAGTAACAAAGCACCATCATTAACAGTAACAGTGCACAATCATTAACAGTAACAATGCACAATCATTAACAGTAACATAGCACCATCATTAACAGTAACAATGCACAATCATTAACAGTAACAAAACACCATCATTAACAGTAACAAAGCACCATCATTGAGAAATAATATGGAATAATACACAAATACACAAAACAAGCTCAATTAGGAAATAAATAGCACTGAAATAAGTCATCATGATTAACCAACGTATCCATGCATATTGATAATGTCTGAAAGGGGCACAGTATGCTGAAATGTAGCAACCGCCATTAAAAAAAAAAAAGGCTTTAGGCTTATTTGCTGCCAACAACTTCCATGATAATAAGTTTATACATAGCGGTAGTTTGTACTATCTTGCTGTTGACGTGAGAGTTGGAAATGAATAAATGTTGTTTTGAAGTGGGAAGAAATGTTTTCCAGAATAAATGATTTGTATAATTTCTTACCTTCCCCTTTCCCATATCACGTTCATTTTCATAAACCTATATGGCCCACCCTCTCCACTCCAGTCCAGCATTTATGGCAGATGCCCAGTCCAGTTTATGTCTTTCACTTAAAAAAAGGATAAGGAAAAAATAAATGTTTGATCTTTTTCTTGTTTTTGAATTGTACTCGCTTCACTTAGTGTACCAGATCAGCTGGGTTACCTTGCACACTGTGCATTATTTTTATCTTCATAGACTGGCAGTTACGCATGTTCAAAGTTATGTTATAATTGTGCTTGTTTGTTTTTACTTTGCTATCATGTTATCAGGGGGGGGGGATATTTTTTCATTTCACTTTCAGATAGTGAAGATGATGATGATGATGTGGGTGAAGATGAAAATAAGATTATGGAGACTGAAGAAGCATCAGCAGCTCCAGATTCAGATGATTCGTTGTTGTCTTTTATTGGTCACAAGGACTCCTCGGGTTTGTATTATTTTAATTTATAATATTGTTGTTGTAAAAGTCAATCTCAGACTAAATTTGTTATGCTACATAGTCTCCTCAGACAATATTATCCAGAATTGACTATCAACATATGCCAAAGTGATAAATGATGTCATGATCATTTGTGGGGTTAGAATGGAAGAAAGTCTCTGTACACCAAATTAGATTAAGAAATCTGCTAATAACGTCAGAATAATACTGTGAAAAAAAAAGATAAAACATAAAGGAAAAAACAGAGACCTTGGTAACAAAAAAGTCTAACCCAAGTTGTACCAGAAAATGTATGTATTCCCATGTTGGCGACGATTTGACCTTACATCGGCCAACCAATCATAGTGAACATCTGACGTCAGCCAATGCTAGGGATAATATTTTGATAAACACATTACCTCAGGTTTAGACAGAATCTAATAAATGAAATAACTGACCTTCAGCGTGCTGCTAAATGTTGGGTATTTACAGCGGTTAATCTAAGTACATGTTCTTTCTTAAAAAGGAAGTGATAGATGAAACACGTCCTTAATTAATGCAAAGTAGATCAACCAAATAAAGTGACAAATCTCGAGGTGTTGTCATGTGCTGGCCTCCAAAGCATGTATACACTGCTTAGACAATGCAGACTTGGCCATGTCCGTCACATGGAAGATGGTGGCATCCCAAAAGATATCTTCTACGGACAACTGGCAGATGGCAAAAGAACAGTTGGGCAACCGCAGCTGAGGTTCAAAGATGTGTGCAAGAGAGACATGAGGGCACTGGACATAAATCCAGCAACCTGGGAGGATGAAGCTTCCGATCACACTAAGTGGCAATGCTATCTGCGGCGCCACCTCAATTTGGGCAAAAAGAAGCTCACACAACAAGCAGAAGAGAGAAGAAAATGTCGAAAGGAACACCAAGAAAGTAAGCAGCTGAGGGCTGTGACTGAAGGGGCTATTATTAATATAATTGGACACTAACCTAAGAGTTATGTTTTTTAAATATGCAAGTCACATTGTCAATGATAACATTCAATACTAACCTCAAAAAGTGTAAAGAAGAATTAAAGAAACCCGTTGCCTCCAGGACCCTTAGTGCTAGATTATGTTGGTTAATTTCACAGACTGAACCTGTTCAAGTGTCATTTCTCCACGTTCATCAGTTTGAAATTTTTGAATAGAACAATCATGCTGGTCTGGATGGCATTATTCCTTCTGTGAGACTACAAACTCGTATTCAACAGAATTATGGTTTCTTCTTGACATGATAACGCACTGTACGAATAGCGAACAGAAAACTTAGATATCAGTGGTCAAACATATTTATTATGTGCAACACTGAATCACAACACACAAGATGAAATGTCAAAGAAAAGCTGCAAATGGCACCACTTGTGACAGAAGGAGAAAAGAAGAAATTAGTAATCAGGTGGGAAAATTTTGCTCCAGCAAGACGGAGAAGCAGAAAATAAAATGGTAGACATCTCATCAGAATGCAGCCTAATCAGCTATCAACTCTTTGCTTTAGATCGCCGCTTTTTCTATCTATCCACATCAGGAGGGCCTCAATTTGTTTCTCTAACCACATGTTCATTGTACTTGTTTCTACACCATGGAGTAACGAAGAATATGTACAACACTTATTGATTCTCATTTTTAATTTGTATTCCAGTGTGATATCTTGCACAAACATCTACAAACTAAGAGATACGGTAATGTGTATTTCAATTTTGTATTGGGGTGATTCAGCTGCTTAGGCATAATTTTTTTGGGTAAAAACCCTGTCAGGTACAGCAAGAAATGGATGACACAAACTGACTGAATGTACAAACTATTTATGTAGAGCTAATAATGATACCCCTGAAGGAAAGCGGATGAGAGGCAGACTGAAACAACTTGGTGCAGAACTATGGAGACAGAGATGCAAAGAATGAATCAGAGCTGGGGCTCTGCACGAAGGATGGCCACCAACTGAGCAAAGTGAAAAAGTTTGTTCCTGCCCTACAAGACGCCACCAAGCATGATGGCCACCGACTGCTTTGACAGTTGGTGGCTAAGGACCAAAGAAGAAGAATGATACAAGATCACTAATTTGGAAATGATAAGCCAGACAAGTACCATGGAAAAAGAGTTGAGAAGACACTGACGATGGATAGGGCACACATTGATGAAACCTCTTGAGAGTATTACAAGGTAGTTGTTGTTATGGAATCGCCAGGGTGAAAGAAGTGGGGGTAACAATTATAATACATAGAGAAGAGAAATGGAGACAGGCATGAAAATTATGAGGAGAAAAGGCTAGGAGCTGATGGCACAGGACAGAAAGATGTGGCATAAATTTGTTGAAGGCCTATGCTCCTTTGGGAGTTAAAGGGGGATGATGGTGAGTACAAATGATACACATTTAAGAAATGAACAAAAATACTTGCATATGCAAATCATTGTTGGTATTTTATTTTACCTTGAGTTGACATAATTGCAGAGCTCCTTGTCATGTTGTAGTGATAATAATCAGCTACAGACCTCAGTAATGTGAGATCTTACATTTTATTTTCAGTGATCTGCACTAGACTGAGCCCTGTAAATCATCACATAGCAATCACTGGAGGTCAGGATGACCAGGCTTTGGTGTGGAACACCCAAATTGGATCGGTCATCTTTCAGTGCACAGGTAGAGGAAATTGTTCTTCTTCTTCGTACACTCTCAGACGTCCACTTGAATGTCCTCAAAGAAAGCAGTAGTCAGTTTGAGGCTATTTGAATCCCCGTAAAGCTTTTCCACGAAAGGAGCTGGCGTCGGCCATATGCACTTTCTCTGTACCACATTGTCACGAAGTGGATTTAAGTTTATAGAGTTTGCCTGAATGAAAGCAAGACCCTAGTATGAGAAAGTCTGAGAAGATAGAATTTAGATGAAAATTGACATACCTGTGGACAGATGAGACTATTGGCTCAAGGGCTAGAACCAGGATTTGACTCTCCCCTTGCCGCTTCGTGACAACAGAGAAAGCTATAGAATCACCTCCCTCTAACTACCTTTAAACACAAGGAGATAAGGTGTATAAAACGACCACAGACACCACTATACAGACAACATAGAGTAAGTATAGTAAAGTGTAGAAGCTGATCCAGTATACAGTGTATATATATATATTTATTTACACAATCAAACATAAAATTTCATCATACATCAGTCAAATAAATAGCGTGCACTGTTGCACGGCCTGAAAAAACAAAGTAACCATTAAATTGGTAGACACTAGAAAAACCCCAATTCCATTCACTCCTCCTGTCACCCTGCTGGGGAACAATAATATGATTAGTGATTTAAACAACTCTAATTATGTGGGGCTGTCAACTTTAGCCTCCACTCTCTAACACAAATAATATTCTGTGGTCTCAGTCCTGTTGACTCTTCCTCACCAAACGTCTACACAACTTCAACCTTGTTAGGCGATATGCGCCGCTAACTAACACCACTGGAAATGCTACAATAATAGACTTGGCTTACACCGATGGCTCAGTGTCTATCCGTCTAAGGGATAATAAAACCGACCCTACTGGTCCTGTATTCTATCCCTCCTTCTCTCTCTCCTGGTCTCAGTGTCTCTCTAACACTCGACTTTGGATGATGCGGCATCTTCGTTGCGCTCTTCTCTCGTTACTTTCAGGACCCAGGTATGGTAACCCTGTCACCTGCTCCTGAATTTGGTGATGATGATGATGTTCGGATATCAAGCATGAGGTACTTGATTCACTGTAGAAACTTCTCTGCTGCTGAATAGCTTCTATAACTTTCCACTTTTAACCCGCTCCGGATTTAGAGGAAACCACAGCATTGATTTCTGGCTGTATACAATTACACCAGTCTCCCGGCTACGTGCCGTTGTCGGAGACTATAATAGCGAAGAGCTCTGGGTTTTTATGATAAATAAACCCCGTTCCCGCTAAAGCATGGGCACTTCACTGCAAGAGACCATAGGTTATTTTTCTTTTGCTTCTGACGATAACTCGAGTCCTCTGACCCCTGAGACATGTCCTTTTGCCGTGGATAATTTGTATTGGCAAATTATGCTCCCCCATTGTTTGCCGTGACCCGCTGAAATTAAAAGAAAATGCGTCTAATGTACACCAACTCCAACATAACGCATCTCTAACACATATAGCTCCCATAATCTTTACAACTCCCCTACTCAATACCTCACTTGTTGTGTACAACAATACATAAATAATACTACCCACGTGGCACTTAAATCTCACTCCTCCTACTTCCCTTCTCTCGTTCTGAACAACGATACATAAAATAATACTAGCCCACGTGTCTCTTCAATCTCACTCCTTCTACTCCCCTTCTCTCGTTCTGCACAACAATACATAAAATATTCCTACCCACGTGTCTTCTATCTCATTCTCCTCCTACTCCTCCCTTCCCTCAACTTAAATCTTCCAGGTAAGTAAACAAAGCCCCAGACACTGTCTGACGGGTTACGTGGTTGTTACGCATGGCTAACCACGTGTCCAAACATTTCAACTAGGGAAATACTTTGTCCGACGTTCCCATTACACCTTGGGTTCCCGACTTAAGCCCCAATTTAAATTAAACCTCGTGCTATAGGAATAATTTACTCCCCTAAGCTGTATAATTCATTGATAACATAAATCTGTACCCTCCGACTGCATTTCTCACATTTAAGGCACGATAAAATTAACGTACACACAATGGAGTTCCCAATAAAATTACATAGGTAAATACACAGGAATAAATGGTGGTTTTACACAACATTCTACAACTATGAGCACACGTGTATCTCATAACTTCACACGCTCCTTTCTACTGCCAAAATCCTAGAAAGAATTATGCACACTTTTACATTTACATCGTTCTTCAAAGATAATAATGGATGGTGCTACCATTTATAACTTTAAGTTAATGACCCCGAAGAACTTTACTTACAGCGAATTTCTCAAAGAACCCTCTAATAAGTAAAACGATAATAAAATTCCTACATACCAATTACCGCTGTTTTTCCCCACAGTGGAGACGATAAATGCGTAGATGCACGGCCGGCAATTATTTCTTCATATAGAGAAAGATCCCAGGTGTAACTGGCTATATATACACACAGGGAACCACTCCCACCTATCTGCTAAGCTACACACTCGGGCCAATAGAAACGCTAGAAGAATAAAATACTTGCGACCTACGCCAATCAGATTTGAAAACGCGCCGACCGCGTGTCCAAAAATTTCATCACGTTATGTGACGTTTCTGGCGCGTCATACAGGCGTCCATGAAATGGCGATTTTCGTAAACAACGAAAATCTACATGATCGCGAAAAATCTATAAGAAAAGAACTAGCTGAGTGTAAAATAAACCTACCGACATAAAGGAACCCATTTAAATTACCTACACAAAAATACCAAACACGATATATATTCAAATGAGAAGAAACATGGCAACCACATATAGTTACAAAGTGAAGAAGAATGGTGAAAACTCAAAATGGAAGAACAGAATTGGGCCTGTTGAAGGACAGAATTACAGTGCAGCGTCACATAAGTCTGCCTTTGAAGTGCGGGAATCCATGCTAACTCACTGAAATCTCTGGGGTTTCACACTGGCCCTTATTCCTGTCTACAGAGCTGTCTGTGAGCACTCCTTCATCCTTATTCTCTTCCGGAGCTAGGTGCCGGCTTAAGAAATCGGCTACTACATTATCCTATCCTGGGATGTATTGCACCGAAAACGAGTACATGCCCAATAATAAGGCCCATCTCATGATTTTAGAATATTGTTCTTCTTGGCTCTCAAAAATGCCAAAGGAGCGTGGTCACTTTGCACTACAAACGTGACCCCGTATAGGTATTCTTGGTGTTTGCGAATACCAGAAACTAATACAAGGAA
The DNA here is from genome assembly GCA_024509875.1 of Oreohelix idahoensis. NCBI lineage: Eukaryota > Metazoa > Mollusca > Gastropoda > Stylommatophora > Oreohelicidae > Oreohelix > Oreohelix idahoensis. The sequence continues at coordinate 23,106 of JAMPIV010013503.1, forward strand.
CTCTCGTTCTATAGTTGAGTAGTTTCTTTCAGCCACATTAAGTTTCCTACTGGCATAGGAGACTGGGAACAACAGACCTGGTTGTGCTTCGTCGGCTTGTAAAAGAGTGGATCCAATTCGGATGGTGCTGGCGTCCACTCTTAACACAAAGGGTTTTGTTAGATCCAGGAGCCGAAGTATTGGCGAACTGGTCAGCAGCTCCTTAAGAGTAGTGTACGCTCCCTCATATTCTGCCGTCCACCGAATTTTTTTCCGGTTGACCTTTCCAAGTGAGGTTGGTCAACGGCCCTGTTAAGCTATTAAAATTCTGAATGAATTTTTGATAATATGCGCACAGGGAGATAAACGATCTCGTGTCTTTTTTGTGATGGGGCGGACTGCTTTCCTTATTTTTTCCACGTTTTTGTCCAGCGGCCACATGCATCCATGGGCGATAGTGTGGCCTAGGAAGTCTAGGGTGTCAAAACCGAGTAAACATTTGCTCGGGCGGGTGGTAAGCCCCGCCTCCTTCAATCTCCCGAGGAGCGAGGCGACAGTTGGTATGTGTTCCTCCTCCGTTTCCATTGCGATGAGGATATCATTCATAAAATTATGAATGTGGGGGTTTTGCAATGGCCCTAATAGCTTCCTCATCATTCGTGTGAAGGCACCCAGGGCATTATGTAACCCAAACGGCATGACGTTAAACATATAGTGCCCTTCACTAGTGCCAAAGGCCAACATCGGCTGGACGTCCTCTTTCACCGGAATCTGATAATAACCTTTACTGAGGTCTATTTTCGAGAAGATTTTCGCCTGGCTTAATTTGGAAACAGTTCCGCAGGGCTGGGGAGGGCTTCTGGTTGAAATTCCGTCACGGTGTTGAGCAATCGATAATCGATGCACAGCCTGGTCTCACCGTTAGGTTTTTGTAATAGGACCACGCTCGAACTGTATGGGGATGTGGTATCAGAAATGATGTTGGCCGCCAGCAGGTTTTCAATTTCCTCCCGTAACACAGCAGCTTTGGCGTACGGGACCGGATATATTTTAGTCCGTACCGGGGTGTCGTCCTTCAGTTTCATCTCAAATTCTGAGAGGTGGGTGAGTCCAGGCTTATCCGTTAAAACATCGGTGTATTGTTGTAATATAGTCCTGAGTTCTCGCGCCGCTCCTTCTGAAAGATTGTCCCCAAATTTCACATCTCGGTACGACTCTGTTTGGTGTAAGGGGTACTCCCCGTAATTCTCTGGGTCGTCCTCTTCCTCTACAGCTACCGCCAATGCTAACAGGTGGTCTTGAGATGGTGGGGCTCGTTCTAAAAATTTCTTAAGGAGATTTACGTGGTATATCTTCCTTTTTCCCCTGATAGCGATCCTATAGTTGGTAATAGAGATTTTCTCTAACACCTCGAAAGGCCCCTGCCATCCAATGCGCAGTTTGGTTTCCCCGGTGGGAAGTAACAACAAGACCTTCTCCCCTACCTGGAGCTCTCTTTCCTTGGCCGTCTCGTATCTCTGCGCCTGTTTTGTGCGAGCCTTACGGAGGTTGTCTGAGGCCACTTTCCAACCTAACTGTAGTCGCTGCTTCAGCTCTGCAACATATTTGGAGGCCGACACCGTTGTCTCATCTGCCTTCCGATCTGTCAAAGACCTGAACAGAGCCTCCAGTGGGCCCTTGATCGGTTGCCCAAACAATAGGGTGGCTGGCGGGTAGCCTGTAGAAGCTTGGGGGACTTCGCGATAAGCAAACAGGGCGGCGGGAATAAAAAGGTCCCAATCCTCTGGCCGCTCCTGCCCTAATTTGCACAACATCGTCATCAAGCTGCCATTGAACCTCTCCACGAGACCATTTCCTGCCGGGTTATACGGACTGGTATGTATGTGTTGGGTCCGAAGAATGTTGAAGATCTCCTCCATCAGCAAGCTGCTAAATTGGGACCCATTATCTGTCAACACTTGCTGAGGAAACCCCAGTCTTGTAAAGATTTGCAGCAAGGCTTCTGCAACATGCTTTGAGTCGGTGACCGCCAGGGGGATGGCCTCTGCCCACATGGTGCACACATCGACTAATGTCAGAATAAACCTGTTCCGACGCTTCGTTCTTTCTAATGGGCCTACAATGTCAACCGCCACTCGTTCAAAGGGGGTACCGACGATGGGCATCTCTCCTAACGGGACTGGGGGTGTCCAGTGTTTGGGGGCCACTCTCTGACACTGAGCACAAGATTTCACAAATCTTATGATGTCCGGCGTCATTCCCGGCCAGAAATAATGGGCCGATATTCTGTGTATGGTGGCCCTCTGCCCCATATGTCCACTAAATGGAAGCGAATGCCCCATTTCTAAAATCTGCGGCCTATACTTGGCTGGTACCACCAGTTGGTTATGCCCCTGCTCTTCTCCTCCTTCTCTGCGATAAATCAGCCCGTCCTTCTTGAAGAAATTCCCCTTTTGCTTGGGGTCCTTCGACGTGGGTAATTTCTGAAAACAGGCCTCCAGTGTTGGATCCTGTTGTTGTGCCTCCTGCAATTCCTTGGGTAATGGATTAGTGGGGGCCTCCTTTTCCCGCACATTCTTGGCTTGCTCCCTAGTAACCACTGTGGCTACTACTTCCGGTTCCTTTGGGTCCCCTAGGTACACATACCTACATTCCAAAATGACCTCAAAAAGGGGCCCCTCCATTACGGCCGCCTTGATCGTGCCCCTGACAAATTTAGACACTATCTCGATCTGCGCTACTGGGAGGCGCATTGGAGCATCTCCCTTCAACACCCCACATATCTCCACAAATTCTCCAGTCATCTGTTCAGGCTTCACTAGATGATGGCCCACAAGACATTCGAAACTTAAGCCTGTATCATACAAACACTCGGTTTTGACCCCATTAACCGTTACTATTCCCCTCGTGGAAGGTCGGTCACTTGTAGGTTGAAAATCCTTCTCCTTCTCCAAGTCTGGTATAGAAGTTTATAAACAGGCCACTCTCTTCGGGGGGTTTTCCCGGCTTCCCCCTGCTCTCCACTGCGAGTTATAATTATTTCTGCCGCCCCACGGCCAACCAGGTGCGTGGTTCCGGACAGGGTCCCTCCTTGGCTCATCTCGTTTATTCGGCGGGTTGGGGCCCCTCGCGGAGTTCAAAGCAGGTGGAGGGGGCTCTCGGTGTTCGGGCCGTGAGTTGGTTTGTCGGGAGAGGTGTTATGTCCTCGGGTTGGGGGGTCAGGGTTTTTCCGTTTCTGTCCCAGTACTTCGGCCTGTGCTGTCTGGAACCTTTCGGCAAACACGATAATCTGATCGAGTTGCTGGGCACCCTGCTCTGCCAGATACCGCCTCAAGTCGCGGGACATGTTTGCCTTTATTTGCTCACACAGAACTAACTCCTCCAACCCTTCAAAAGTTTTCGCCAGTCCTGACAGTTGCCTCCACCAGGTTAAGTAATTTCTCACCCACTCTGCAAACTGAGCGAAACTCTCTCCCTTTTCCGGCCTGCTCTCCCTGAACATGGTTTGGCATTTACGGGGAGTCCACTGAAATCTTTGCAATAAAGCGTTTCGCAGTGCCTCGAAGTTGTTCTGGTCATCTATGAGCATCTTGTTGTACACTTCATACGCATGTCCTTTTAATGACTGCGATAATTTCAGACACCAAAGACTCTCATCCAACCCATATGCCTTTGCCATCCTTTGAAATTTCTCCAAGAACACATCAATCTTCTCATTCCCGTTAGGGAACGAGTCAAATGGGAAGCTCATGGCTGCCATCCGGGGGCCTCCGTTTCCTGAGGTGTCTGCTGGTCCTGCTCCGGGAGAATCTCCATTAGCTGAACTGCCCTCCGAAGATCTGATTTGCAGTTCCAGAGAACGCATGGCAAGTTCATTCTGTCTCTCTGCTGCCTTCTCCTGTGTTTCCCTCTCTGCTGCCTTCTCCTGTGCTTCCCTCTCTGCTGCCTTGTCCCGGCTGTGCTGCCCTTTCTAAATTCTTCGGCCTGCTTCCGCTGCTTCTGCGGCGGCTGCCCTCTTTGCTGCTTCTGCGGCGGCTGCTCTTTCTCTCGCTGAATATGCCTATCATTTTCCCTTATCAGGTAGGCCTTAGTCTCCTCCTTATCCATTCCCATGTCTTGAGCAGCCTCACGCCAGGCAGCTCGTAACTTGGTCATATCCGCCATCTTACCTGTAACCTGCTGTAAGTTCACAACTACAGAGAATGACAGAAAAGGAAAAGAGAAGGAACTACCTTTTACGTAATAGGAAATACTCCCTCTATAACCGCTGTTCCAAAAACCCGACCTCAGACTAGCACCAAGTCTGAATAATAACCTGAAAAAAATGTGTTAAGAAGCTACCAAAAACCAGAAATTACCTTCCTGTTAAAGAAAAATTTCAGTATGCCATCAATTACCACTAAGTCATATATAGCTAAATTACCACCAAAATCTACTCGACTGTAACCTGTGGAAAAACTCATAACTAGATCAGTTTTAATAGCTCAACGTCTAGGGGATATTTAAAGAAATCTATTTTCCGAACTCTCTACAGAGACAATCTATGACTTTAGATAAGATCACAGAATTGATCCCAACAAAGATGATCAACCGGACGAACGCCACCACTTTTCACGAAGTGGATTTAAGTTTATAGAGTTTGCCTGAATGAAAGCAAGACCCTAGTATGAGAAAGTCTGAGAAGATAGAATTTAGATGAAAATTGACATGCCTGTGGACAGATGAGACTATTGGCTCAAGGGCTAGAACCAGGATTTGACTCTCCCCTTGCCGCTTCATGACAACAGAGAAAGCTATAGAATCACCCCCCTCTAACTACCTTTAAACACAAGGAGATAAGGTGTATAAAACGACCACAGACACCACTATACAGACAACATAGAGTAAGTATAGTAAAGTGTTGAAGCTGATCCAGTATACAGTATATATATATATATTTATTTACACAATCAAACATAAAATTTCATCATACATCAATCAAATAAATAGCGTGCACTGTTGCACGGCCTGAAAAAACAAAGTAACCATTAAATTGGTAGACACTAGAAAAACCCCAATTCCATTCACTCCTCCTGTCACCCTGCTGGGGAACAATAATATGATTAGTGATTTAAACAACTCTAATTATGTGGGGCTGTCAACTTTAGCCTCCACTCTCTAACACAAATAATATTTCTGTGGTCTCAGTCCTGTTGACTCTTCCTCACCGAACGTCTACACAACTTCAACCTTGTTAGGCGATATGCGCCGCTAACTAACACCACTGGAAATGCTACAATAATAGACTTGGCTTACACCGATGGCTCAGTGTCTATCCGTCAAAGGGATAATAAAACCGACCCTACTGGTCCTGTCTATTCTCTCCCTCCTTCTCTCTCTCTCCTGGTCTCAGTGTCTCTCTAACACTCGACTTCGGATGATGCGGTGTCTTCATTACGCTCTTCTCTCGTTACTTTCAGGACCCAGGTATGGTAACCCTGTCACCTGTTCCTGAATTCGGTGATGATGATGATGTTCGGGTATCAAGCATGAGGTACTTGATTCACTGTAGAAACTTCTCTGCTGCTGAATAGCTTCTATAACTTTCCACTTTTAACCCGCTCCGGATTTAGAGGAAACCACAGCATTGATTTCTGGCTGTATACAATTACACCAGTCTCCCGGCCACGTGCCGTTGTCGGAGACTATAATAGCGAAGAGCTCTGGGTTTTTATGATAAATAAACCCTGTTCCCGCTAAAGCATGGGCACTTCACTGCAAGAGACCGTAGGTTTTTTTTCTTTTGCTTCTGACGATAACTCGAGTCCTCTGACCCCTGAAATATGTCCTTTTGCCGTGGATAATTTGTATTGGCAAATTATGCTCCCCCACTGTTTGCCGTGACCCGCTGAAATTAAAAGAAAATGCGTCTAATGTACACCAACTCCAACATAACGCATCTCTAACACATATAGCTCCCATAATCTTTACAACTCCCCTACTCAATACCTCACTCGTTGTGTACAACAATACATAAATAATACTACCCACATGGCACTTAAATCTCACTCCTCATACTCCCCTTCTCTTGTTCTGAACAACGATACATAAAATAATACTAGCCCATGTGTCTCTTCAATCTCACTCCTTCTACTCCCCTTCTCTCGTTCTGCACAACAATACATAAAATATTCCTACCCACGTGTCTTCTATCTCACTCTCCTTCTACTCCTCCCTTCCCTCAACTTAAATCTTCCAGCTAAGTAAACAAAGCCCCAGACACTGTCTGACGGGTTACGTGGTTGTTACGCATGGCTAACCATGTGTCCAAACATTTCAACTAGGGAAATACTTTGTCCGACATTCCCATTACACCTTGGGTTCCCGACTTAAGCCCCAATTTAAATTAAACCTCGTGCTATAGGAATAATTTACTCCCCTAAGCCGTATAATTCATTGATAACATAAATCTGTACCCTCCGACTGCATTTCTCACATTTAAGGCACGATAAAATTAACGTACACACAATGGAGTCCCCAATAAAATTACATAGGTAAATACACAGGAATAAATGGTGGTTTTACACAACATTCTACAACTATGAGCACACGTGTATCTCATAACTTCACACGCTCTTATCTACTGCCAAAATCCTAGAAAGAATTATGCACACTTTTACATTTACATCGTTCTTCAAAGATAATAATGGATGGCGCTACCGTTTATAACTTTAAGTTAATGACCCCGAAGAACTTTACTTACGGCGAATTTCTCAAAGAACCCTCTAATAAGTAAAACGATAATAAAATTCCTACATATCAATTACCGCTGTTTTTCCCCACAGTGGAGACGATAAATGCGTAGATGCACGGCCGGCAATTATTTCTTCATATAGAGAAAGATCCCAGGTGTAACTGGCTATATATACACACAGGGAACCACTCCCGCGTATCTGCTAAGCTACACACTCGGGCCAATAGAAACGCTAGAAGAATAAAATACTTGCGACCTATGCCAATCAGATTTGAAAACGCGCCGACCGCGTGTCCAAAAATTTCATCACGTTACGTGACGTTTCTGACGCGTCATACAGGCGTCCATGAAATGGCGATTTTCGTAAACAACGAAAATCTACGTGATCGCGAAACATCTATAAGAAAAGAACTGGCCGAGTGTAAAATAAATCTACCGACATAAAGGAACCCATTTAAATTACCTACACAAAAATACCAAACACGATATATATTCAAATGAGAAGAAACATGGCAACCACATATAGTTACAAAGTGAAGAAGAATGGTGAAAACTCAAAATGGAAGAACAGAATTGGGCCTTGTGTAGGACAGAATTACAGTGCAGAGTCACACACATATAAGGGGCAACTTTGAAGCAGATGTTCAGCAGTCATTTTATCAGTGACACAGTTACACTGATAGGTAGTTCCTATCTTTAGCTTGTTGAATAGATGGTATCTCAGTCTGTTGTGGCCAGTGCGGAGTCTGAAGATTACCACTTGTTCTCTTCTGTGGAGCTGGTAGTAAGCATCATTCTGTGTGTGCCCTGGATGTTCTACATTCCATTTGTTTCTGTAACTGATTCTGATAAAACTCTTTGCCTCCTCAAAAGTTATGCTTGCATCAGGCTGAGGTAGATGTGAACCTTCTTTTGCCATTCTGTCAGCCTCTTCATTGCCGGAGATGTTACAATGAGATGGGATCCATTGGATCACAACACTTTTGAATCGTCGACAAAGTTTGTGGAGCTCTTCTCTGAGATCATCCAGTTCTGTATTATTTTGGCTTTTCAACGTTGCAATTACTGACTGTGCATCAGTAAAGAAAGCAACTTGTCTCTCTGCCGTTTCTTCTGTCAATATAACCTCTGCTGCAGTTTTCAAGGCCTCTGCCTCTGCTCTGAAGTTGCTGGAGAATCGTCCTGTCGCCACTGACAGCCTTTTTTCTGCACCAGTGCTCAAGGTCAGAAAGACACCCCCACCTCCATTTTCTGTTGCATTTGTTGCTGATCCATCTGTGTAAGCATGGGTGCAGGTGTTGCGTGGATAATGTTTCTCTATGTATTTTGTCGCTATGGATTTTCTATCTGTTGCAGTTTGGCTCTTTTTACTTTCAATTCCAGGAATGTTTTCTATCATTTTAGGGAAGCGATTTTGTTTCCAAACTGGAAGCTTGTGTGCAGTGTAGATGGGTTTAACAGTGGATATTTCATCTATGGATACTGCTCTCATTTGTGGTTTGGTTGATTCTACAAAATTACTTCGTTTGAGTCTTTGCCTTCTAAGAGCATTTATTCTATGGTATTGAAGTACATCTTTCTTTGCTTCAAACTTCTTACTGTGGGTCAATGATCAGGTTATCTTAACTCGGTTAGCGTAAAAGGTTGACAACCGTTCGGGTTCCTTCTGAACTTTCATTAATACAATGTGAGTAGTATTTATCTCACATAACAAAAGAGTGCATCGTGCATGAATTAATAATCATTGAATGATATATATATGGCCTAACCTCTGGGCCAACTTTGAACTTGAATTAATTGATAAGTCCGTGGGGGTTTAGAGTCCAACGAGTATACATTTATTGACAAAATGCGAAGACATCACAAGTAATTAATTCATCAACAGTACATTGCATTGCAGTTCAAGTAGACATATTACCGTCAGTTTTCCAGTTACTTAATTGTCGTCAGAACATCATGGGCTGTGTACGCGCGCTGCCGTTATCCAGACAGCCGGTAGTGATACCCATTAGTTTGGCGAATATATATAGATCATAAAGCTGATCAACAATCCTTCCATAAATGGTTATCCAACAACCATATAAATTCCATCAATTCATTATAATAATATGGACTGACCCTATGTCCTTATCTCAATATAAAATTCGGCAAATATGTAGCCTAACACTGGAAGGAATTAAAACACGTCTTCATGGCTTGACGGTCAGAATAAAAGGGTCAAGTACATTAGTCACCAAGTGTGACCATATCAACGCTACCACGTCACAATCGAACCATGCGATTTGTGTTCACTAAAAAAAACCATGAAGCATAAAAGTATTCTATATTAAAAATCTCGACATCAAAAATGCGTACTCCAAACGTGCTGCCAACTGTAGCAGACGACATCGTTGAAACATGTCGTAACATATGGCACATTGGGTGGTCTGTTAGTCTTTTGAATTTTTCGGCCTGTTGCTGAGCCCTGCAGTCTCTTCTATCTGTCATTGGCTGGAGGCATGTAATCTTTTCGAGTTCTTTTATAGGTGTTGACTTCATGCCTCCCGTTATAATTCTCATTGCTTGATTTTGGAGTCTGCTAATTTTATCGAAGTTTGTCTTAGCTGCTGTTGCCCATGCTGCCATGCCATATTCAAGAACTGGCCTTACTCGCCCTGTGTACAACATCTTAAGCACTTTCTCATGTGCACCCCAAGTTGTTCCAGCAAGTTTTTTCATAATTGCCATTCTTTGTCTTGCTCTCATTCGATTTCTGTTAACCTGTTTTTTCCAAGTCAGACGGCGATCAAAAATAATGCCTAGGTAAGGAAATTGTTGAGTCATAATTATTCAGCTCCTTTTAGTTTCACTGGTTTAGCCATGTCCGCTGCATGGAAGATGGTTACATTCCAAAATATATTTTCTGTTATTTGCAGTTGGCGAAAGAACAGTTGGGTGACTGCAGCTGAGGTTCAAAGATGTGCGCAAGAGAGACATGAGGGCGCGGACATAAATCCAGCAATCAGGGAGGATGAAGCTGCCGATCACACCAGGTGGTGATGCTCCTTATGGCGCCACCTCATATTAGGCAAAAAGAAGCTCTCGCAACAAGCAGAAGAGAAATGAACACGTTGAAAGGAATACCGGGAATTTAAAAAAAAAAACGCTGCTATCACCCCAGGGGCACATTCGCAAAGTCAGTTATGGCTGAAGGGGGTTACTACAATAGTTCCCCATGGTCTCTGAGGAGACAAAGATACAACAACTGCTTCCTCAGGAATGTTGTCAGAGGTTTAGTCACCTATGAGGCTGTGCAGGGGGGTTAGCAACCGTATCGTGTACTACATATTGCTACAGAAACTACTGCCTCATGAGCACATAAATGCCTTGATGCAGGCTTCATGCTAGAGGATCAGCTGTGGCGGTCGCTTCTTGCTCCATAGGGAACGAAAAGGGAACAGAAGAAGAATTGTTATTCAGATATTTAGTCTTTTCCTTTTCTTGGTTCAGGGATCGAAACCTGGCAGCATCACACTTCAGTCTACCCAGCTGTAAATGGGTACTTGACTGTTCATGAGTTAGGGAAGGCAAAAGGCAGCAAGGAAGGGAACTGGTCACCCCATGTAAAAAATAGTAGTAATGGGAAGTCTCTAACACTTCACTCCCCTACAGCAGTATCTGCTGTGGGACTATGAGAAAGTGCCCTTTGCTTCCTTGGGTACATACAAGGAGATTGAAATAAGTCTTGGGCCTGACCATGAAGGAGTCACAGGAGGAAGATGAAACTTGGCACATTTAAAGTTCATCATATTTGCACTGAATGTGTGAAGTACGTGTTTGTTTCTTCAATGGGTTTTCCCGCTACGGTGCACGGCGCAATGTACCCTATTGACCGGATCTGCTGCTCCAAAGATTTGACAAAACAATGGAAAAGAAGGAGGCCAGAGCTGTGATAAAATTTCTAATGTTTCAGGGAAAAACACCTACAGAAATACACAGGGAGATGTGGAACCAGTGTTTCGTGATTCTTGTCTTTCATATACTTCAGTAAAAAACTGGTGTCAACAGTTTAAGTGCGGCAGATCAAATGTTGCTGATCTGTCAAGATCTGGTAGATCAGCCTCAGAGTGCAACGATGAAAATGCAACAAGAGTGAAGAAAATCATCAACCAGGATCGAAAAATGACAATTGTGGAGATAGCTAGTAGAGTAAAACTAAATGAAAGAACAGTTTATAGAATTTTACACAACAGACTGAACAAGAGAAAAGTGTGTGCACACTGGGTTCCGCGACTGTTGACACGGGAACAGAAGCAAACGAGGGTAAATTGCTGTCAACAGTTGCTCAAAAAGTGTCGGTCAAAATATTTTTTGGAGACCATGGTGACAGTAGATGAGACTTGGGTACACCATTATGACCCCGAATCCAAAATTGCCAGCATGCAATGGAAAACCCCGGGCTCCCCAACACCTGTCAAGCCAAGAGCGCAGAAATCTGCAGGAAAAGTGATGCTGACTGTTTTTTGGGACGGCAAAGTTGTCCTTTTGAAAGATTATCTGCCTCGTGGTAATACAGTTAATGGACAGTACTATGCCGATCTTCTCACCAAACTAAGAAAAGTTGTGACCAGGAAACGAAGGATAACGCGCACTCAACATCTTCCTTTGCTTCAAGACAATTTGCCCTCTCACAAAGCACGGCTTGTGCAGCTAGCAGCCAACGATTTGAATATTTAAATTCTTCCACACCCACCATATTCTCCAGATTTGGCTCCATCAGATTTTTTTCTATTCCCAAATCTTAAAAAACAGCTAAAAGGAAATCATTTTGACAGCGATGAAGAGGTTATACTGGCATGTGATGACTGGTTTAGTTTGAAAAATAGGGTGTTCTACTCCCAAGGTCTTTTCAAGGTCAAGCAGAGATGGCAGAAGTGTGTCATTTCAGACGGTGGCTACATTGAAAAGGAGTAAACACTATACAAAATTTCAGCTCTCTGTGACATGTCCTTCATGGTCAGGCCCAAGACTTATGTCAATTCCCTTGTATACCAGTGACCGCATGCTTCATCATATCTCTGTTTCACATACTGTTAATATTTGTGGCTTTTTATTTTTAATCAGTTTAATTGTATGCAGAGCTGTCTTTGTTTTGTTGTTTGTTTTTCTTTAAACAAATGATAATAAACCATATAGACATTTATACACTTCCATCACTATCAAAATACTGTTTCTAGGCCATACAGATACAGTTGCAAGTGTTGGATTCAGTCATGATGGCTCAATGGTGGCAACGGCTGACATGAAAGGTCTCATCAAAGTGTGGAGACTGGACACTGGGAAGGAAGTTTGGTCATTTGATGTGTCTGAGGTTGAGGTAATACTCATTTTCATAGGCAGAAATACCCATAAATGTTAGACAATTTAATTTAGTGAATTAAGGAGCATAGTCCTTTAACAAACGCATGCCAAGTCTCCATGTTATGTGCCATCAACTCAAGTTTCCGTGTTTTCCTCATCGATTTTATTTGTCTCCAGTTCTCTTCTCTATAAGTTTCTTGGTCTAGTCGGCCTCTCTTACCCAGGGGATTCCAGAACAAGTTTGCCTTGTAATTATGACGGTATTGCCCCCCTGCTTTGCAGTAGGGGCCAAAATTCAAGAGTATCTAATATGGGCTTCAAAGGTGTCTACCTTCGCACATAGATTACTCTTGGCAGAGATGTAGATAAAAGGGTAATGACACTTCTATCACAAAGAGAGTCTTCACAAGATATTCAGATAAGTGAAAACAATGCTGCTTTGGCTTAGCACGTTAATTCTAGAATCTGTCGACCACTTTTGTGAAGAATTAAGCAATGATTAATTTTTAGCTCGTTAAGCCCCCACCTCTGATTTACTCAGTGGAATTCTTATTAGTGGTATAGCTCTGTTTAGAGTGTGTGTGTATAATTTGACTGAGACAAACATGCAGTAACTTTATATGATTAAATGGAAGTTAAATTTGTAAAATTACAAATAACAAAATTTAATAATCACTTAAGTTTTAACAGTTTGAAAATAATTGAATAGTTCAGAAGAAAAGTTTCATCGTTGACGGATAATAGAGATGATGAAAAAAAGTTCACTTTGGCAGCTTATATATGGAACTTAGCTGCCAAGGACGGTTCTGCTTCTTCTGATGGCTTGGTTCTTTTTACACTGCTCCCGCTCGTCGCTGGTCAAGGTTGTCGGGTGTAGCTCGTTTCCCAGAAATGTCAAGGAGAGTCTACAAAGTTGGTCCTTTCTCTTAAAGCGTATTCCACTTGTCCCTTCTTGTTCCAGAGATAGTACTTTCTGCTGGTACCACCATTCTATGATAAAGAATAGAAATGAAACGTTCTTCTGAGTATTACGTTTTCCGACACATACTTATGTGTCCCCTTTCCTCTATTCTACCATCCCATTTATCTCAGAATTTACCCTTGATGAGAATTAAATTTAATCCCTCGGGATAAAACTTTTACATTTAAATTGAATAGCTTTCGCTTTACATTATATTTAAATGACACGGTTAATAGTACAGATAGAATATGTTTACATTTACATTTCCACTGATTGAAAAGTGTTCAGAATATAAATTGAATATGTTTTCATTTATGTTTACACTGAGTGAAAAGTTTGAAACTTCCATAAATTTTAAAGTGCATATGTTAACATCGACATTTACACTGGTTTGAAACTGTAAGTATTATACTTAGAATGTACATCATTTCTTTCATCTTTTCCTCCCTGCTCCATATGGAACCTGGGACTCTTTATGCGTTTAGTTCTCTTTAAGAAACTAGCAATAAAGCAGTCACCAGCCCTTGGCAGTGGTGGTTCATGAAATCATCATTCTATACGCTGAGGTTGCCAGCCTCAAATGACTGGGACATCCACTAGCGATTTTCACATTAAAATTCACATGGTAATATACATATATATGTTAGTTCACATGTTAGTAATAAAATATAGAATGTAAAATCACAACTTACGCCAATCCTGGCTCACAGACTTTTTGCTCAGATGAATAAAAGACACTGGCAGTTGCCTTATTACACGTGTACTTGGGGTCGTTAATTTGAACTTTAATTCCCTTTCTGACTCCGTGTGTTTCCTTCAGTTTCCTCAGACAGCGGCTTTCCTTATTAAAATGATAGAGATTTCCTGGGCTGAATTGTAAGTCCTGATGAATACTCCAATAAAAGGTGTCCGGTCTGATAAATGGAAATTCTGAATTCTAACTGGCACGTCTGGTGTCTTTGGCAAGCGTGAATCTCACAGTGAAAAAACCACTGAAATGTGTCAGGTTATATTCACTGTCTTACCCCACTCTGTTTGTTATGGGGCTCAAATGATCAGCCAATCTGCTTTGAATATTTTGCATGACTCATCTAGTGCAAAATTTCAAACATTACTTTTCTGAAAATGGGCTGTAAACATCCGATTGCCCTGTGTACCAACTCACAAACAGGTCGGTAACCTCACACGACAATGTGTGTAAGATGTAACAAATTATTACTTTCGCTAAAGTAATGTCTTATCTGTTGCTTGAGCACACACAAAATCCGTCTCTTTACTACCTTGGCGGAGACTAACCCGTGCCGTATCAGTGATTAAGCAGATTGCGCTGGGCAATGTTTGTGTTAATCTGTGTACTGATATCGGACGCGCCTGCGATTAACCAACTTGGTTGTTGATAATTTTCTCTCAGCCGCTCCTGCAAATGTTTAGTATTATCATCCACCAGGAGTGTCAGATAAACAGACAAGACACAATACACTGAAAGTAGCGAAAGAATGTAGATACAAAATATCTGCTACTTAGCAGAGAAAGAAAGAAAGTGTGACAATTGAAAACACACAATAAAATCCGTACCACAAATGTACTGATTCCTGCCATAGTGAAACAGAGTTTAGGAAGAAGAAGGGGCCGCCTCAATCCATTATATGACAGTAATGATATCCGCAGGTTTCCTCAGTGTTATGTTCTATCCTTCGCCAGCGTGTTCGTCTCATCTCTTATCCCACTGGCGTGTGTCTGGTTCTTTTAATCAGTTCTGCATTGGCGACCTTGTTGCACCATTTCAATCCTTTATGTTCTATGCAAGCATCCATTTATGTAAGTTCACAGCTTTTTTGGTTGTTGTTTTTATTGTTCTCCATGTTTGTGACAAAACGGGGCGACCATATCGATCTTTATTTCACTCCGGCAGTATCGGTACATTTGTGGTACTGATTTTTATTATTTCCTCGCAATTGTCGCACTTTTCTTTCTTTCTTTCTTCGTTATTTGTCTGCTATGTAGCAGATATTTGATTTTATCAAATCATTCGACACTCCCTGTAGGTGATAATAATGGCGCTGCCCAGATTTGTTGGCTATAGGCGCGGCAGATTAACACGTACATCAGCCAGCGCTATCGGCTTAATCACCGATAAGACATGGATGACAAGATTACGTTAGATAAAAGTAAGATTGCTACATCTCGAACACATGGTCATATGCGGTTACTGGTGTGTTCGTAAGTTTATACACAAGGGCATCGAACATCTTATTACCATATATGGGAGAGTTGACCTCTGCCTTACGTTCAAAATTATCCGATGTCGGAATATTTTGAAATTACCGCATAACCCGCCTGTTTGAATATGATTGGAGTTTTTTTATAGCTCATAACAAACGAAGGCAGGGAATATAATCTGATCATTTTCTCAAGCTATTCCACTTGAGAAATCGCTCGCCAAGACACCAGACTGCTACAGTGAAGAATTAGAATTCAGAATTCCTTCTTAAAATACCGGACACCTTTTATTGGAGTATTTATCAGTATTTACAATATAGCCCAGGAAATCTCTAGCATTTTAAATAAGGAAACCGGGACTGAGAAAACTGAAGGACCACACACGAAGTCAGAGAGGGAACTTATTAAATTAAAGACACTCCAGACGCCTGTTAGAGGCCGATTCAAGTCTCTTTTATTCATCTGAGCAAAAAGTCTGAGTCAGGGTTGGCTGAAGTTGTGATTTACATTTCATATTTTATTGCTAACATGTGAACTAACATATATATATGTATATATACTGAAGCACATTAAAAATGCACCACTATTATATATACTGATGCCGAGAAGCTGGAAAAAAAAAAGTGTGGGAATGGATTTTCCCCGTGTTTGTCATGAGGTAGAGAGCGAATGGCTGCTGGAATGGAAAGTGCATGATTCAGCCCATGGGTTTGTGTACAGACTACATGAAAACAATGAAAGTTACACGTGCAACACAATTCCCAACAGCTATGACCCTGAAAATGTGTACGCGTTATGGCAGTATACTCGGTATAAAAAGGCCGTTGAGACAAAACACCCAGTACATGTGCTTGAAATGTCACGACTATCTAAAAATGACTGCCAACGAGCCATTGGTATGTTGGAGACCGGAATGAGCTCGCGGGCCATTGCCAGAAGGATGAATTGCCACCACAGCACTATTGTACGTCTCAATGAACGTTACGGAACCACTGGCAGTGCCCGGGATAGACTTCGGAGTGGCCAACCACGAGTTACTACCCCTGCGCAAGATCGTCATATTATGCTGAGTCACCTAAGGAATCATTCTCTACCGGCAAGTCAAACAGCAAAAGCGGGACCCAAGACGCATCAAAAGTGATGAATGCAGTAAGCGACCCATAGCTTGACTGCCTGCATCAGGGTCAGCGAACCAGAGCTGACCAAGACCCTACTCCACCTCCACGTGGTGGTCCTGGAAACAGGCTGCATCACTGCAGTCTGGCTGAGGAGTAGGGATCGAAGAGGGAAGGCAAACCCGGCCCCAAAAAATGCCGTGCGGAAGTTGGATGTGTCGGCCGAAAGGCGCAAATACTGCAGCTTAGCTGTAAACGGACACAACGCAACCAACGTCCTTTTCAGGACGAACGAGGAAGAAGGAAGAAGAAGAAACAGCAAGAGCAATAGTGGGTAGACGTGTGCAAGTCTCTCGAATGACAGTCATACGACGACTCAGAGATACAGGCCTTACTGCAAGACGACCTTATGTTGGGCCAAACTTGACTCACAGACATCGTCAGCAGCGCCTGCAATGGGCAGATGTGATGCTGCACTGTAATTCTGTCCTTCAACCGGCCCGATTCTGTGGTTCTATTTTGAATTTTCATCAATTTTTTTCTTCTCATTTGTATATATATCGTGTTTGGTATTTTTGGGTAGATAATTAAATGGGTTCTTTTTATGACGGTAGGTTTATTTTACACTCGACCAGTTTTACTTTCTTCTGATTTTTCCGTGATTTTTCGTTGTTTACGGAAATCGCTATTTTTCGGGCACGCCTGTATGACGCGTCAGAAACGCACGTGGACGTGATGCAATTTTTGGACACGCGGTTTGCGCGGTTTCAAATCTGATTGGCGCAGCTCATAGTTATTTTATTTTTCTAGCATTTCCATTGGTCCGAGTGAAAGCTTAGGTTATGCGTAGGAAGGGAATACGCGGGGGTGGCCCCCTGTGTGTATAAATAGCCAGTTAGACTGGGGGCAAGTTCTCTATCTGAAGAATAATTGCCTGCCGGTCGACTTCGATTTATCGTCTCCACTGTGGGAAAAAACAGCGATAATCGGTATGTAGTAGTTTTATTATCTTTTTACTTATTAGTGGGTTTTTGAGAAATTCGCCCGTAGTTAATTTCTTCGGGGACATTAACTTTTAAGTTCTAAACGATAGTGCCATCCATTATCTTCTTTGAAGAACGATGTAAATGTAACTGTGTGCATATTCTTTCTATGATTTTGGCAGTAGATAGGAACGTGCGAAGTCATGAGATACACATGTGCTCATAGTTGTAGAATGTTATGTAAAACCACCATTTATTCCTGTGTATTTTCAAATGTAATTTTATTGGGAATCGATTGTGTGTACTAAATTTTATTATGCCTTAAATGTAAGAAATGCAGTCGGAGAGTAAAGATGTATGTTATAAGTGAATTATACTGCTTAGAGGAGTAAACTATTCCTATAGCGAGATTTCATTTAATTTTGGAGTAAGTAGGAAACCTCATGGGTGACGTTAAAGGGAGACCATGGAATTTCGGACAAAGGAATTCCCTAGTTGAAATGTTGGGACACGGGGTTAGCCATGCGTAACAGCCACGTAATATGTCAGACAGGTCGGGAGGTTTTTGTTTACCTACCTGGCAGATTTAAGTTGAAGAGAAGGGGAGTAGAAGGAGCGTGAGATAGAGAGACACGTGGGTAGGAATATTTTATGTATTGTGGTTCAGAACGAAAGAAGGGGAGTGGGAGGAGAGAGATTTAGGTGCCACGTGGGTAATATTATTTTATGTATTGTTGTACATGACGAGTGAAGTACTGAGTAAGGGAGTTATAAAGATTAATGGGTTAGAGATGCGTTATGTTGGAGTTGTTATACAATAGACGCATTTTCTTTTAATTTCAGCGAGTCACGGCGAAATAGTGGGGGAGCATAATTTTGTCAAATAAAATTATCCACGGCAAAAAGACATATCTCAGGGTCAGAGTACTCGAGTTATCGTCAGGAGCAAAAGAACATAACCTAAACGGTCTATTGCAGTGAAGTTCAATTCTTCAGCGAGACTGGTTTCAGTTGCGTACAGCCGGAAATCAAGGCTGTGTTTTTCCTCTAACTCCGGAGCGGGTTAAAAGAGGGAAGCTATTCAGCAGCAGAGAAGTTTGTCGACAGTTAATCAAGTACCTCATGCTTGATGCCAGAACTTCATCATCATCCTCCCCAGATTCAGGAACAGGTGATAGGGTTACCATACCTGGGTCTTGAAAGAAACGAGAGAAGAGCGTAACGGAGACGCCGCATCATCAGTCGTCGAGTATTAGAGAGACATTGAGATCAAGAAGGAGAGAGGGAGAAAATAGGCAGGACCAGTAGGGTCGGTTCAGTATCCACTCGACGGATAGACACTGAGCCATTGTGTTACTCCAAGTCTATTATTTTTATCATTTCCAGTGGTGTTAGATAGCGGCGCATATCGCCTACCAAGTTGGAAGCTGTGTAGACGTTTCGTTGAGGAAGAGTCAACCAGACTGAGACAGTAGACATCTTATTGGTATTAGAGAGTGGAGGCTAAAGTTGACAGCCTTACAAGATCAGAGTAGTTTAAATCACTAACCACTTTTATTGTTCCTCAGCAGGGTGACAGAAAGAGTGAATGTGATTGGGGGGTTTTTTTTTGTTTCGTCTAGTGTCTATCAATTTAATTGTTACGTTGCTTTTCAGGCCAGTGCAACATTGCACGCTATTTTTATCATTGGTGTATGCTGAAATTTTAATGTTTTATTCTGTAAATAAATAGATATTTACTGTACACTGGATCAGCTTCTACTCTTTACTATACTTACTTTATGTCGTCTGTATAGTGGTGTCAGTGGTCGTTTTTATACACCTTATCTCCTTGTATTTAAAGGTAGTCAGAGGAGGGTGAGATTATAGCCTTTCTGAAGTCACGAAGCGGCAAGGGGAGAGTCAAATCCTGGTTCTAGCCCTTGAGCCAATAGTCTCATCTGTCCACAGGCATGTCATTTTCCATCTAAATTCTATCTTCTCAGAATTTCTCATACTAGGGTCTTGCTTTCATTCAGGCAAACTCTATAAACTTAAAACCACTTCGTGACAGCAGAGCAACATGTCAGATGGACTAGACTGCAGTGGAATGCTGTCCTATTCACAGACGAGAGCAGATTCAACATATCCTTTGCTGATGGACGTATGCGGATTTGGCGACGGTGTGGAGAGCGCTTTGCAGATTGCTGTGTTCGTCAGCACAACCGATTTGGAGGTGGCAGTATTCACATTTGGGGAGGATTCAGTTTTCACCATCGCTTGCCTCTTCACGTCTTCCGTGGAAATGTTAATGCTGTGACATATCGAGATGAGGTTCTGGATGCATTGGTTGCTCCTGCATTCACAAATTATCCAGACTTGCAGCTTCTCCAGCAGGATAACGCACGTGCGCACACCGCATGCATTACGCAGCAACATCTACAGCAGCAGAACATTGTGATGATTGATTGGCCTGCCCTATCACCAGACATGTCCCCTATAGAACATCTGTGGGACGAGCTTGGACGCAGAGTCTACAGGCAAGGTTCTCCAGCTAATCTGCAACAGCTCGAAGCTGCTCTTACACGTGAATGGGACTTGATTCCCCGGAATTTCCTTCAGAGACTTGTGCGTTCCATGCGGAGCCGCTGCCAAGCTTGTTTGCAAGCACAAGGTGGACATACCAGATACTGAGGATAGTGTGAATGAATTTTTTTATTGGTTGCATTTTTGGTTTTCTCCCTTGCCTGCACAGAATGCAATGAATTTCATAACAATCAAATGTACAAATTAATGACCAGCATGGATTCATAGGAAAATGAATAAATATTCCAAATATGTAAACTTGTAAACACTTATATTTACATTTCACACTCTGTTCCTGGATTATACAGGTGGTGCGTTTTTAATGTGCTTCAGTATATTACCATGTGAAGTTTAATGTGTGAAACTCGCTATTGGATGTCAAAGTCATTTGAGGCTGGCAACCTCGGCGTATAGAATGATGATTCATGAACCACCACTGCACAGGTTGGTGATTGCTTTATTGCTAGTTTCGTAAAGAGAACTAAAAGCATAAAGTAGTCCCAGGTTCCATATGGAGCAGGGAGGGAAAGATGAAAGAAATGATGTACATTTTCAAAGCAGTGTAAATGCCCCTATAGTCACTTGTAATGTAAGTTTTCAAGCTTTAAACCAGTGTAAATGTCTATGTGAAAATATTCATTTTAAAGTAATGGAAGTTTCAAACTTTTCAATCAGTGTAAAACATAAATGAAAACGTATTCAATTTATATTGTGAACACTTTTCAATCAATGGAGATGTATATGTAAACATACTCTATCTGTATTGTTAACCTTTTCATTTAAATATAAAGTAACTATGAAAGCTATTCTATTTAAATGTAAAGAAAGGTTTATCCTGAGGGATTAAATTTAATCTCATCGAGGGTAAAGTCTGAGTAATTGGGATGGTGGTATGGGAAGATAGGAACCCATAACTATGGGGTGAAAAACGCCATACTCAGAAGAGCGTTTCTTTCTATTCTTTTACCATAGTTATTGGTGGTACCAGCAGAAAGTACTATCTCTGGAACAAGAAGTGAACCGTGGCCTAAGCTTTAAGATGAAGGACCAACGTGGTAGACTCTCCTTGACATTTCTATGAAAACGAGCTACCCCCGACAACCTTGATCAAAGACGCGCGTGAGCAGAGTGAAAAGAACCAACCCATAAGAAGGCAGAGAACCATCAATGGCTGCTAAGTTCAAATATATGCTGCCACTTGAACTTCTTGTAACATCTTACATTCCTTAAAGACCATGATGATAACTGTTCTTGATTCATAACTATTCAAATTATTTCCAACTGTTAAAACCTAAAGTGATTATTAAATTTTGTTATTTGTAATGTTACAACTTTAACTTCGATTTAATCATTTTAAAGTTATTGCATGTTTGTCTCAGTCAAATTACTACACACACTCTAAACAGAGCTATACTAAATTAATAGAATTCCACTGAGTAAATCAGGGGTGGGGGCTTAATTTAACTACCTTAAACGAGCTGAAAGTAATAAGTGCTTAAATCCTTCACAAAAGCATCAGCAGAATTACAGAGTTAACATACTCGGCCAAAGCAGTATTGTTCTCACCTATTCTGAATATCTTGTGAAGGCTCACTTTGTAATAGAAGTGTCATCATCCTTCTATTTACATCTCTGCCAAGAGTAATCTTATGCGCAGGTAGATACCTTTGAAGCCAATATTAGATACTCTTGAGTTTTGGCCACTGTTGGACCACTACTGCAAAGCAGGGGAGGCAATACCGTCACAATGTTTCAGAGCCATGCAGTAGGACTGATTACATTAGAGTTGAAGTTTCTTATTTTTATAATGGACTTAATTGATAATAATGTATTTCTATTTTTTAAAAATCAGTATACAATCATTTTGGTTACACATTTTATTATCAGGACTTCTCAGTATCAATAGCATTCTTGGATGTGTACACAGGTATACAGATTTTAAATGACACGTTACCCCAGGTGTTTTTTTATCCCCAGTTATAAACTTTGACCTCTAGAGATTACATTATGTGACACAGTGTTACATTGTTTTACTTTTTTGGTCTTTGCCATTACAGTGGATCCAGTGGCACCATGCAGCACCAATTCTGCTGGTAGGGACAAAGGAAGGTCAGGTATGGATGTGGAAAATTCCATCAGGAGAATGTAAAACATTTGCCGGTTATGGACCAAGTGCCACGTGTGGCAAAGTTTTACCCGATGGTAAGTGCATGGTGTTCTGCGGTTTATTCTGTGTCCTGGTCTTTTCTTCATTCATTAAAATCAGAATGTTCAGTTCAGATATCAAGTCAGTCCTATTGTATGACTGTGAAAAAAGAAGAACAACAAAAACAACAGTTAAAAAGCTACAGACTTTCATAAATGGGTGCTTGCATAGAATAGAAGAATTCAAGTGGTATGATAAGATCACTAATGCCAGCAGGTGGGTCTGAACATCAGTCTAAAGAAGACATGTCATGACACTCTGTGTGGGCAATCCTGAGCCCATAACATTAACTCTTAGTATACGAGTGGCCTTTCATGACTACCATTACAGATTTTGCAATAAATAATTTATTTATAAAGATAACATAAGTGTTATACATCAAAATGTGAAGAAATGAAACCCCTATATGATGCACGTAACTAAATTGTTCAGTGGTTTTAAACATGCATTCAGCTATAAATTTTCGCTATTGACGGGGATCGATCATCTGGCTCTCTAGAAGGCCGCTCGTATACTAAGAGTTAAGGAACCAGAAGCTAGAACAAATGGACACATTTACGTACCTAGGATGCATGTTATCGGCAGAACAAGCAAAGACACCAACAACAGAATGAATAAAGCAAGAACAGCCTTTGCTAGTCTAAACAACATCTGGAAGTCCTAAGTACAGCACAAACACCAAGTTAAGATTATGTGAGAGCTGTGTGCTTTCTGCGCTTCTCTGTGGTGTAGAATGCTGGAGAGTAACAGAGAAGGAAATGTTGAAATTGTCCTCTTTCCACACAATCTGCTTAAGGAAAATTCTCATAATCTTTTAGCAAATACCATCACCGTCAAGAACTGCTTACTCTGAGCAACCAAGAGGACATGCGCACCATCATAGCTGGCAGACGCTGGAGTTGGGTTGGCCACGTCCTCAGAAGAGAAGCTGATGCCATCACATGAAAGGCTATGCTATGGACCCCTGAAGGAAAATGAAAGAGAGGCCGACCAAAAACAACTCGACGGAGAGCGGTGGAGGCTGAAATGCAAAGAATGAACCAGAGCTGGGGCACTGCACGAAGGATGGCTGCCGACTGAGCAAAGTGGAAGCAGTCCACGGACTGCTTTGACAGTCGGCGGCTAAGGATCAAAGAAGAAGAAGACTAATATGGGACTGATGACAAGAGCCAGACAAGCGTCAGTGGAACACGAAATGAAAAGTAGACACTGGTGATGGATAGGACACACGCTGAGGAAACCTGTCGATAGTATTACCAGGCAGTCCTTGTTCTGAAATCCCTAGTGCAAGAGAGGCAGCAGTAGACCAAAAAACACACGGAGAAGAGAACTGGAGACAGAAGTGAAAATGATGAGGAAAGAACTTGAGCTGATGTCACGTGACAGGAAGGACTTGGCATGTGTTTGTTGAAGGCCTATGCTCCACAGGTATCTGAAGGGTCTTTGGTTGATTGATTGAGACCCTACTGCAGACTCAAATACCATCTTTTCAACAAATTAAAAATTGGACAGACAGAATTTTGTCTATGTGGGGAAGGCAACCGTACAGCCGACAGGATAATATGGTGCTCCCTTCTCCAAACCTCTACACCTCATGGTAGAAGAGGGGCGACTAAGTAGTAGGAGATGAAGACAAACTAGCATCAGAATGTGTCTTCCAAAAATGTTGCTTTCACTTTGTCCATATCACGATGATACAGCTATATGGAGGACTTGTAAAAATGTTCCAGACTTATATAAGGATATGCAGCTACAAATAGATAAAATATAAAAAAGAGTAGCACAATAAGGATTCCAGTTAAATTCAAAGAAAACTGAGAATAATTTTTAATAGAGATAATTGACATAAATATGCAGGGACAAAAAAAATTAGTCTCATCCACTAAATGACACTGGACCAACAGCTTAACACATAAACTGATGCAGATTGGCAGAAAATTAAGTAATGTGTTAAGATATTTAAAAAGTAATGGATAGGATGAAAGTACTAAGATGATGATTATATTCTACACATCTTTTATTAGAGAAAGTAATAGATTGTTCGAGCATAGAATATGACTGTGCAGAAACAAAGTTCAATTTGACAGGAAATAGTATTATCCACAATAGCTGGAATATCCCAGTGAACATAAATAGGAGCACTAGAAGTAGCTTAAAGAGCAATGTCTTTGGAATCAGGCGGTGTTTTTGGGGCTACTTTGAGCAGAAAACTGAAAGTTTATTTAGATGGCTTTCTTCAACTGATGAAGGATAATGACACCTAGATGGGACCCAAAAAAAATAGATCTAGGTGAATCCACCTAGGAGTGGCAACGCAGTTTGGAATTATAGAGAAAGGAACTAAAATTAAATTACATGATTGTTAAGCTAGACAAGACTCATCCAGAATATCCAGCTTTTTTCAGGAACCAGCTGACAGTTCAGGACATCCCGGTAAATGTCAATAGATATCCAACAGGGTGGAAATGTATGGAGGAGCTAATCTTAAAAGAAGCTCTAAACGAGCCAGATAATAATCAGAAACTCTGTATAGAGCATTACAATAGAAGGCAGGCATCATTAAAAGAGTCAGAGAAGCATTTCGATATTGTTCGGCTGGTTTTACAATAGCTGATGGCCTTAAGCAAAAATTTGATGTTTTAAATGTTTTTTTTTCTACCATTTTTAACCCTTTCGCATCGACGGGTTTTTCATTCCAAATGACAACACCATTTTCAGCTTAGTTCGTTCCCCTGAATGACAGGATAATTGTAATTTTAGGGGTCATATTTTTAGTTTGACTGTAAACATTTTATCGTAAAAGGAAACCCATTAAAAGTATATTCTGAACCAGACTACACAAACTCTGACCTTGAATCTGGGTAATCTTTACATTTAGTGCTGTCAAGTATGTATAATATGTGTATTGAGTCAGCATTAGAATTAGGGTAAACCTAACCTCAACCTTAACTCTAAATGGTACGAAAATACCTTATTAAACATACTCGTACGCGGTACGGCACAACGACAAAAATTGTGAAGATTTATGCCGTACGGCGTACGTCATAATGGTGCTGAAAGGGTTAAGCTGACTCGTTATGTTGACAACTACAAGCAAAATGAGCTGAGAAATCACTGAAAATATGTTGCTGATAACTCTCAATCATACAGAGAAGACATTATCCAGTAGTATTTGCCAGTTCTAGATATTATTTTTATCACTGGGCATAAAATTGAATATAACAAGGTTACATAAAGCAGTGATTTAAAGATAACTCTTGAAAAGATATTGCCAACAGCTTTTGGAATATTCAGGTGAAAACCAAAGGACTGAAGGAGATGAAAAATTTAAACAGCTGGGTTATAGAATTATTTCCAATGATTGTTACGTCATAATGTAGTAAATGCTCGTCACTTTAGTAGACTAGCTTCAAGAGCACATATAGTAGGTGCATTGGATATGGACAAGGAAGAGACACTGAGGACAATTAATGACCGCCTATTAGAGAATGACACTGCATTTGATGAATCATCAAGGCTAAGATTGCTGGAGTTTGGCATTAGGCGTAAGACTGGCAGGGATGAACGTATGAGAGGATGCATCTGGCGTGTGTACAACCAGCATGCAACAGGAGCAATTAACATTCATACCCTTCATCATTTGCTGAGGGAGACTGGGCACCTATCGGTTTGCCCAGAGTGCAATGATGTCGATTCTGAACAACAATAACAACAGTTTAATTGGTTTTGAATTTGCTTTCCATCTTTAGGAAAATTTGCCTGTGTTGGTTATGAGGATGGTATTGTGAAAATCTGGGATTTGAAGACGGCAGCAGCTGTACACACAATATCAGGTATGAGTATTTGATTGATTGCTCTTCACTTTTAAAAAATTAAGTTTAGCCGCTTGGATTTTTGTAGTTAAAGCATATTTTTTCTCACAATAGTGGATGACCATTTTTTTTTTCATTCACCATAGAGTCTTCCATAAGTTCATTAACATGGTAAAGAAACAAATTAAGACATGAGATGCAGAGTTCTTCATGAAAGGCAACGCACAGAAGAATCTGGTTTCATTAATGGGGCTAGAAGAGTAAGGTCATCAGCAGAATCCAGATCATCGAGCTGTTTTGCCTGAGTCGATTTTTGGTGGTTGATATTGCTTGCTGTTTTTATAATCCGGTCTGTAGCTAGCCAGTATATGGTGGAAAATAAACAAAGAGCATCCCTGTCACATTACAGACCTTATCTCAAAGAAGTTGGCTGATACATATAACTTGGCAACAATTTAGACATAGAAAAACTAACAGTGATATCAAGGTCATGACACAACCTCGTCATGTAAAACAAATTGCTACAGCAACCACCACTGCTGGAGCACATGCTTTGACACACACACACTTCTGGCAAGGAGGTCGGCTACAGTGGCGGTTGTATACTGTATTAGGAGCACATGCTTTGACACACACACACTTCTGGCAAGGAGGTCGGCTACAGTGGCGGTTGTATACTGTATTAGGAGCACATGCTTTGACACACACACACTTCTGGCAAGGAGGTCGGCTACAGTGGCGGTTGTATACTGTATTAGGAGCACATGCTTTGACACACACACACTTCTGGCAAGGAGGTCGGCTACAGTGGCGGTTGTATACTGTATTAGGAGCACATGCTTTGACACACACACACACTTCTGGCAAGGAGGTCGGCTACAGTGGCGGTTGTATACTGTATTAGGAGCAAAAAAAAGTGTGAGTGAATGATATAAACAGCAGGACTTATCAACTTAGAATAAATTAATTGAAGTTCCACAGTAGTGGAAACTATTCAGCATATGAATAAGCAGTTTCTTGAAACTTGACCTCTGTCTGATGAGATAATGCAGTAAGATATTTTTAAATGCGGAGAATGTTAAGCCACAAAAAAACTTAACAAGCAATGTGGAGATCAGATTACAATGGGAAATATATGAAAATCACAATAAATAAAGTCCATATATTCGAGATTATTCTGGCAATTCCTGTAATGTGGCTGATGACACAACACAGGATGTAGCAGTTACCAGTTTTAAGCATCTTGCCCAATTGGCGTAGGGCATGGCACCAGTTGGAATACTTGGCAGTCCTTGTTCTATATTCCACAGGGAAAGAGAGGCAGAGGTAGACCAAAAAACACATGGAGAAGAGAACTGGATACAGAGGGGAAAATGATGATAAAACATGGAAAGAACTTGAGCAGTTACCATGGGACAGGAGGACTTGGCATGTGTTTGTTGAAGGCCTATGCTCCTCGGGGAGCTAAAGGGTATTGATTGATTGATGGTGCCAGTGGCTGCTTCTGACAGTGGAAGAGGTTCTAGGATCTCACTGGATAGCTACCACCTGCTTCAAGCTGGGAAGCCCCCAATCAGTTTGGTATTGTCCCGCCACTGTTTGCTTTCCCCATTGGGTGCGTGGGGATTAGGGTCAAACCTGAACTGTGGACAGAACATTTTGCAACTAACACAAGGACTTTGGCCTCACAATAAGTCTAAAAAAAACAAATGTGCTAGGTCAGGATGTGGATGTTGCACCAGTTATTGCTATCAATAACTATGAGTTGGCAGTGGTGCACGACTTCACATACCTAGGGTCTACCATCAACGACTAACTTTCTCTGGACACAGAAATTGACCGCTGCATTGGCAAAGCTGCAGCCACCTTTGCCTGCCTCACAACGCGTGATTGAGGAAACTCCAAACTCACAACGAAGACCAAACCTGCGGTATATAATGCCTGTGTCACCAGCACACCTCTGTATGACAGCGAAACAGGGCCAACCTATGCTAAGCAAGAAAAAAGGCTCAATACCTTCCATCTATGGTGTCTGTGCCACATCCTTGGTATTTCGTGGAAGGACAGAGTGACAAATGTCAAGGTGTTGTCACAGGCTGGCCTTCAAAGCATATATACGCTGCTTAGACAGCATAGCCTATGCTGGCTTGGCCATGTCCACCGCATGGAAGATGGTCACATCCCAAAAGATAAATCTTCTACTGGCAGATGGCAAAAGAACTGTTGGGCGACCGCAGCTGAGGTTCAAAGATGTGTACAAGAGAGGTATGAAGGCACTGGACATAAATCCAGCAACCTAGTAGGATGAAGCTGCCGATTGCACCATTTGATGATGCTCTCTATGACGCCACCTCAAATTGGGCAAAAAGAAGCTCTCACTGCAAGAAGAAGAGTGGAGAAAACGTCAAAAGGAACATGAGGAGAAAAAAGCAGCTGAGGGCTGTCACCTCGGTGCCGCATTCCCATAGTTGGTTATGACTGAAGGGGCTATTATTATTAGTATTATTATTATTAAAGCCGAGATAAGAAATCAAAATCTTCAACTCAAGTGTTAAGTCAGTCCTATTGTATGGCTCTGAGGTATGAAGAACAATAACCAAGAAGTTAGACTTTATAAATGATTGCTTGTGCATGACAGAAGGACTGAAATGGTACGTCAAGGTCACCAATGGGGAACTGTTGACAAGAACCAGACAAAAGCCAGTGGAACAAGAGATGAGAAGAAGATGTTGGCGATGGATAGTGCACACATTGAGGAAACTTAATGATTGTATTACCAGGCAGTCCTTGTTCTGGGAGCCCTA
Source organism: Oreohelix idahoensis (assembly GCA_024509875.1). Taxonomy (NCBI): domain Eukaryota; kingdom Metazoa; phylum Mollusca; class Gastropoda; order Stylommatophora; family Oreohelicidae; genus Oreohelix; species Oreohelix idahoensis. The sequence goes on from JAMPIV010013503.1 coordinate 51,824, forward strand.
GTGTAAGAGAAGCAGAGGTAGACCAAAAAAATACACGGAGAAGAGAACTGGAGACAGAAGTGAGAATAATGAGGAAGACATGAAAAGACCTTGAGCTGGTGACACTCGACAGGAGGAATTGGCAGCGTTTCTTAGGTGTCATTTTTGATTGTCCAATTGCTAAGACCTGTGCTCCATGGGGTACATGGACTCCCTAGAATCCATTCATGGACCCCAAAGGAGTGTGTGGTCATTCTGTCCATTCGTAACGCTCCAAAAAATAGTAACACTCGCCAAAGAAAAGTGTGCAAAGGTTTGTGTGCATGCACATGTTCAGAATTTGTTTAACATCGGATGTAAAACAAATATTTTGGTTTTTAATATGGGAATAAAAAAATTGAAGAAAATGTTTATATCTGTTCTCACTGTCAGCACCTAAGTGATGAAGAGACAATTGCAGCAAAATTGTTTACTTATGTATCTTTGTATACAAGTGTTAAGAGATTTATAAATACCCACACTTAATGCGAGTCATTTTGTGCACCAAGAATAAGAAGGCTTTAGATCTGAATAGAGAAATCATGGGGAGAGTGGGGCGGAGGGGGGGAAGGTGTTTGGGGGGGTAAAAAAGGGGTGGGGTGGGGGGGGAACAGGGTGTTTGGGAGGGTATGATCTGCTTTGGTAGGGATCAGTTTCATGAAAAGGGGGGGTGGGGGTGGGTGGTTGAGCGGGGGGGGGGGGTGGTGTTGGGGGGTGGGTGGGGGAGGGGGGGGGGTGGGGTGGGATGGGGGTGGGGGGGGGGGTGTTATGGGGGGGGGGGAGGGTTGTGTGTGGGTTATGATGTTGGGGGGGGGTGAAGTGGTGGGTGATGGTGGGGGGGGTGTTGGTGGTTTTTAAACGGCTGTATAGGGGCAAAGGTTTGGGGGGGGTGATGGGAGGGGATTTTGTTATTGGGGGGGGTGGGGGGGGGACTTGTGGTGGGGTTTGGGGTGGGGGGGGGGGAGGGCAAGGGGGGTGGAAAAAAAAGGTGGGGGGGGTTGGATGGGGGGGGGATAAAGGGGGGCTTTGGGGGGGGGGATCGCATGAGCTCATGAACGGTTAGGTGGACTTACAATTTGTGATTTGATTGGTATGGGGGGGGATTTAGTGGGGTGTAAGTCGGGGGGAGGGCAATGGGGGGGGATATGGGTATATGTGGGGGTCAAAGGGTTTTGGGATGGTAATTAATAAATTTAGGGGAGGTTATTAGGGGCGGGGGGGGGTGGGGGGGGGGGGGGTATTCATAACTATTATTGTTTAGTATTATGAGGGGGGGGGGGGGGGGGGGGGGGGGGGGGTGGGGGGGGGGGGGGGTGGGGGGGGGGTGGCGGAAAGGTTTGTTGGGGGGGGGGGGGGGGGTAGAAAAGTATGGGGGGGGATGGGGTTTATGGGTTGGTGGGGATAAAAATTTAGATTCCAAGCTGGAATTGTTGATTATGGGGTGGGATGGGGGTATTTTTGGGAGGGGGGTTTTTGGGGGGAGGGTGGCGAAACAGTGGGGTGTGGGGTGGGTTTTTCTTTGAAAGGGAGGGGGGGCTGTTTGGGTATGGTGGGGTGGGGTTGTAACCCAGGGGGGGTGGATGGTCTATAAAATTTGGGGGGGGTTGGGGGGTTTGGGGGGGGTAGGGAGGTGGGTTGTTTTCATGTACGGGGGTGGGGGGGAACTTTTAATGGGTGGGGATTGGGGTGTTGGGGGAACGTTGTGCATGGGTTTGATGTTAATGTGGAGGGTATTTTTTTTTTGAGTGGTGGTTGGTTTTAGGTATATTTTAGGATTTGGATGGGGACTGTGAATGAGGGGGGGTTGGGTTGGTTGGTTGGGTGGGGGGGATGGGGGGGATATGGTGGGGCATTGAACAGGGGGAATCGTAGGACGAATTAGGAAGGGTTAGTGAGGGTTGGGGTAAGGGGCAATATAGGGGTCGTGTTGGGGGTTGGGGAATGGTTTAGGGTTATTTGGTGGGTGTTGGGTAGAGGGGGGGGGTCAGAATAGGCGTGGTTAGTTGGGGTGGGGGGTTGGAGAAGGGGGGTTTTTGTTTTTGGGGGGTTTGAGGGGGTTTTGGGGGGGGGGGTTGGTATGTGTGTGTTGGGGGGTGGGAAATTTTTTGGGTTTAGGGGGGGGGTTAGGGGTGGGGGGGGTGTTGGGGTTGGTTGATTGGGGGTTTGGGTTTGGGGGTGGGTGTGGTTTAGGGATTTTTGGAATTTGGGGTGTAGGTGTGGTATTTTGGAGGTGTTTTGGGGGGGTGGGGGTGGGTTTTGGTGATTTAGGGGGTGTGGGGGTGTGTGGAAAAGGTTGTATGTTGTAATGGTTTTTAGTATTGGGGTTTTTTTTGGGATTTTTGGGTTTGTAATTTTTTATTGTGGGTTAGTTGGGCCTAATTTTAGTGGTTGTTAGGGTTGAGGATAGTTAATTTGGGGGTATTAAATTGGTTAATGTTTGTGAATGGAGGTTTTATTGTTTAATATGTGGAGTGGGATTTTAGGTTGGGAATGGAATGGGTGTGGGGGGTGTGAGTTTTTGTGTGTTGGTTGGAAGGATTGTTATATGATGGGTAAGGTTGAGTGGTGGGGGGTATTTTTTGTTTATGAGTGGAATTATAAAATTGGTGAAATTATATTTAGGTTGTGGTAGGTTAGGAGGGTGGGGTTTTTTTTGGTTTTAATACAAATGGGGTTTTTATAGATGGTTTAACTTTGGTTGGGTTATGTGGTTGGGGTGGTGGTAAAGGGTGGGTCATTTGTTGTGTAATGAGTTGAGGATATTATGAAAACAGCTTTGGGATTTTGTTTGGGAAATGGTTTTTGGGTAATATTGTGATGGTGAAAGGGATGTTTGTTAATATTGATAAAAAATATTTGGGATATAAGATGGTTATGATATGTTTATATGGTTTGGAGGAGTGGTTGTGAATGTGGGTTGTGATTGTTATAGATTGGGAGATGAACAGTTCTGTAAGAAAGGGTGTTATTTCAGATTGATGTGGGTGTGAAAATACTATAAGGGATTTGGGGTGGGGTTTTTGGAGTTTGGAATTGGGTTATGGGTATTTTCATGAATGAAGTTGAATTTGTGGTTATTTACATTTTGAATAAGGTGTTTTGTGAGGGAAATTTTTAGATATGTGTTAAATTGCGAAGGTGTTTGAGCAGTTATAAAATGATTTGTTGGTTGATAGGTAAAATTAGGTGATAGCGTATATGATGTTAGATGAAGTTGAAGGGTAAATTATGGATAAAATTAGTGAATGTGGATTGTAAATTGTTAGAAATATTGATTGATTTATTAATGTAAGGGTGTTTGGGTTGATGCATGTATTATGAGGGGGATAAGTTGATATTTAATTTGGGGTAATATGAAGGGTTTTTTAATTTATGGAATTTTGTTATTGTTAAGAATTTATTTTTAATGGTTTGTAAAAGATGATTTTGATTGGTGATTGGGGGAGAAAGTATTAATTTAAATTGTTAATAGGGCTAATAGTTGGGTTAATGTAAGACTTAGTTTTGAACAATTGATAGGGTTTGAAAAGGGAATTTGGTGTTTGGTAAAATGGCTATTTTAAAGTAAAGAAGGGGAGGATTGAGTTAATAATGTTGATGAATTGGGTTTTTGTGGAATGATTTTGGAGTATTATTGTTTTAATGTTGGGTAGAGAGATTTTAATTTAATAATGTGTAGATTTTAGGTTGATAGAGTCTTTTATGGGATGGTTATGAATTAATGGGAATATTATAGATTAAGGTGGTTAATAGTTTTTAATGAGTAGATTGGATAGACTATTTATGTTTGGGTGGGTTATTTTTTGTGTTGAATTTGTGTTTTATTGGATGGATGTGTTGTATGATGTATTTAAAGATTAATTTAGTATTCCTCGGTTTTTGGGGGGGAATGGTTAAGAATGTTGGGGTTAGGTTGTTTTAAAATGGTTGGGGGGTAAGGGTGTATTATTGTTTGGTTATGTACAAGGTGAAGATTGGATATGGGAATTTGTTACAAAGTTATTGGTGAGGGGTTGTTGTTAAGGTCATTGGGAAATTTTGAGTGTAAGATGTTAAAAGGTTTTGGTATTTAAGGGAATGATAGGATGATTGATGTGTTTAATGGTGTGGGGTATTGATATGGTATTGCTATTATGTAGGATTGTTTAACAGTGAAGGATTGGTTTTTTAGTGATGATAATTGGGTGGATTTGGGAGATTGGAGGGAGTGGTGGGGGTATGGGAATTAGAATGGTATTGATTATGTTATGGAAGTGGTATATTGGCAGTAGTTGTTAGTATTGTTTAAGTAAGGAAGATTGTTTGGGAGATTAGGTATAAGTGATTGTTTGGGATGGAAGAAGGGATTGAGTGTTTTGGTTTTATGGAGGAGGATGAGGGTGTGGTTATTGATATGTTAGGGGTGATTTGGGATGTTTTAGTGTAGTTAAATAATGTTTGTGGGATGGTAGAAATTATTTTGTATTTATGATTTGTTTGGGTAAAAGGGAATTATGGGGCAAATGTGTTTAATGGAATTGTTTTATTTCGGTAGTAATGTTATTTTAATATGTGATAGGGGGGTTTGTAGGAGTGAGGGGGATTTGTTATTAGAAGAGTTTTATGGGTATTGGGAGGTTGAGGATTTAGTTTTTGTGGTGAGATAGTTTTAGTATTGAATGTATTTTAATAATGATGTTGGGTATGTGGGATTTAATTAAGTGTGGGTATAGGGAATGGGGATGGAAAGGAGGGTTTTGGATAGTAAGTTGTTGGGTTGATGGTTTAAGGTTATATATGGGAATTATGGGGGATTGTTGGAATACTCCCTGTTATTTTAGTTTGTGGAAGAAAATTTAATATTGGGGTGGATTTTAAGGGTATAGGGGAATGTTTATTTGATGGTTATGGTGTGGTAATCTTTATTTAGGATGTGAAAGGATTGTGATTTGTTGGGGTAATGATTATGGGGAAGTATGGATTAATGGAATTATTGTGGAGATAGGATCAAGTAGATATTGAAGGGTATTTGGATTTAAATTATAGGAGTGTTTTGAATGGAATGGGATATCCTTTTTGGATTTGGAAGTTTGAGATGGGGGAGTTTTAAAGTTTGATTATTTGTATTAGTGGGGAAATTAAGTTTTTATGAGTAGGTGGTGTTAGTAGTTAGTGGATATAAATGTTTGAGGTTGATTTTTATATTGGTGATTTATTAGGATTTGAGGAATTTAGTTGGTGTTGATGGATGTTTAAATTAGGTTGTTTGTTAGGGGGGGTCTATTAGGGGTTTGATTTAGGGTAGTTTGGGTTTATTCTTTTTTTATAGGTGGGTTGTGCAATTGGGTTTGGAATATTTGATTGACATTGAAATTTAGATGTTTGGAATTTATTGGGTTGGTGGGGGGAATTCTTCAAGGGGTAGTTTGTGAGTTTGTTTTTGGTTATCTGTTGGGGATGATGGGGGTTATTGGATGAGTTGTGTTTGCTTGGAGAGTTGGTATGTTTTTATATTCTTTAGGGGATGGAATTAATTGGAATGTTTTTTTGGATTATTATGGTGTTAGGTACTTGGGGGTTTGGAATAGAGTGTTTATTTGTAGTGATTTGTTTTTTTGAAATATTTATGGTTGATGAGAATTGATTATAGGTTTTATTTGGTTATGTATTTGGAGGAATGTTGGTGTGGTAGAATGTATTATCTTTGAATTGGTTTATGTGTTTTTGAGTTTGTATGGAGATTCACAGAAGGTTTATTATAGATTGGAAAAGATTTGTTGATTGGTTGGTGAATTGTTGTTTGGGTAGATTTATGGTATTTAAGGTTTAGTTTTGTTGTATGGATAATGTAGGGAATAGATTGAGTATTTGAAAAGTGTTGTTGTTAGGAGGTGAGGTAGATTTTTAGTTGTTGTAAGGTTTTGTTGAGGATAGGGTTTGTAATTATGTGTTTTAATGGTTTGTTTTTGGTGATTTTGATTTAGGTATAGTGAAAGGTTTGGAATATGAAGGTGATAATGGTTAAAATGATTTGATTTGTGATGTGTAGGTTAAGGGTATTATTGTTGTGTGATAATGAGAGTTAACATTTTGTTGAAGAAGAGTTTGAGTAATGAGGTTTGTTTTTGGGTAATATGGATGTTTGGGTGATATTGATGGGTGGTTTAGTATTAGTTTAGGTATGAGTTTGGGTAATAGAAGGGTTATAAATGTTGTAATGGTAATGTTGGATGTAAAGTTGTGTTGTTATGATAAGAGGGATTAGTATTGTTTTGGATTTGTGATAGGTTTTAATTGGGGGTAGGTTGGAAAATAGTTTTTTATGAATTGCAGAAGTTAGTGTATTATTTGGGTTGGGAGGGTTTGTTAGTGTATGTTGTTGTGAATATTTGGTTTATTTATTAGGGAAGTGGGGATAAAATGTGATGATTGTTTGTGAAGGGATATTATAGTTTTTAGTGGGTAGTGGATTGGAAATGGTAGGTATCCGAGTATAGGTTTAGGGGATTAATTATTGATTGTGGAAGGTATTGGTTGGGTATTATGTGGATTGTATAAGATTTGGGTTTTGGATTTGAAGGGTTTAAAGAAGGGTTAATTTGTACAAATTGGTATTTGGGGTTTGTATAAGTTTATTTGGTGTGAATTGATGATAGGTGTAAAGAATGGTTATTTTAGTTTGGTAAGGGTGTTGGTAATAGGAGTGTTATAAGTTGGAAGGGTTTGTGGGAGATATGTTAGGGGTATATGATAAATGGGTGGTTATTTGGGGTTTGATTATTGGAAATTACAAGGAAGTTTGGGGGAAGTTTGATGGGATTGTTTTATAGATTGAGGGTTTAGGGTATAATTAGATGAGGTTAAAATTAGTGATGGTTAAAGTTTGGATGGATTGTTTGAGTAGATGATTTGAGGTTTAAGTTTATAGAGTGGTGAATATTTTATGAAGAGTTTGTGGAGATATTAGAGTTTGGGGTGAGTTGTTTGGGATTTGGGATTTTTTTTGAAAGTATGGGGGTTTTTTGGGGTTAAGTCAGAGATAGTTTTAAGTGGTTGAAGATTTTGGTAAGATTTGGGTTGGTAGGAAGGATGTGTATATGGATGGGGGTTGGTAGAGTTTGATGTTAATAGGGGGGAATGTTTTAATAAAGGGTGGGGTGGGGATAGATAATGATTTTTGTAGGGGTGGGTGAAGGGTTGAGAAATGTGGTGGGATGTTGGAGTTTTGGGGGGGAGGATAGTAGGGAGGTTTGTGGGTAGGGGTGTATGGGGGTTTTAGGGTATGTGGGTATTTAAATGTTAGGATAGTAATTTTTGGGAGGAGTGTTGGGGGAGGTTGAAGGATTTTAGTTTGGGGAGGGTGGTTGTGATATGGGGGGGGATGGGGAATAATGTTGTTGAGTGTGGAGGGAGGTTTTGTTATTGAATGGGTTTTGGGGGTTGTGTTTATTAAAGGGGTGGGGTGTGGATTATGTGTGGTGGATTGGAAGTGTTTATTATTAGGGGGGTTTTTAATTATATTTGGGGGGGGTGATATAGTTGGGATGGGAATATATGGGATTAGGGGTTTGGTTAGGGTAGTTAGAAATTGATTTAATGTTGTTGTAAAAGGGGGGTTAGGGGAGTTTGGGTTTTGGGTTTTAGGGATGATAGTAGGGTTTTATGTGGTTGTTTTGTGGAAGATGTTAGTGGTTGTATGATGATTGAATTAGGTATTGATGGGTGTTGTATGGGGGGTTTAGGTTTGGGTGGGTTATTGGGGGGGTTTGGGTGTTGGAAATAATTTTTGTGATATGTTGTATGTTGGGTGTTATATTGTGGGTGATAAGATTGTAGGATGATTAGTTTATTCATAATGGTATATTAGTGTTTGGGTTTATTTGCTGAATGAATTAAATTGTATGGGTTGATATAGTGAGTTTTGGGGGATTTGATTTTTTTTGTGTATATAGGTGAGAGGTTATTATTGGTTGTATTTGAATAGGTTAGACAAAATGTTGGGTTTTGAGGTAGATTAAGAGGATATTGGAGGGGAAGAGAGTTATTTTGTTTTTTGGGTTTTGAAGAAGTTATTTGGGTTGGTTAAAATATGGTTGTGTTTGTGTCGTTTATATATATGTATATAGTATAGGGAGTTGTTGATATTGTTTTAATTAAAAGGCTGATACATATAATTGAAGGGAATTTTATGGGTTTTGTTTTTATGGGATCTGGTTGAGTTATTTTTTTGTTTTGTTGTTTATGATAGTGTATTTTGTTATTGGTTGGCCATGTGGTGGGGGTAGTGGTTAAATGGTTTATGTAAGTTTAGTTAACAAGTTTTGATTCATTTTTTTTGTTAAACATAGTTTTTTATGTGGGAAAGGTTGTTTATAGATTAGGGTAGGTTAATGGTGTTGAGTGGAGTGTGATTTGGATTTGTTGAGTTTTGTATAGGATGGTATTTTGACTTATATTGGAGTATGTATGTTGTATTTTTTTATTTAGAAGAGTTTTTTATTGTAATTTTTAATAATATTGTTTTGATTGAAGGTGAAGGAAGTGGGTTAGCCATTAGTTTTTAGATGGGTTGGATAAAGGGTTGGAATACATGGAAGGGTTTGTGGATTGATAGAAGGTATAGTTAGTGTTATGATATGGGGGGAAAGGAGGATTTAATTTTTGGTGTGAGTTTTTTTGTGATATTTGGAATGTTTGTATGTGGTTTGTATGAAATTTTTGCAGAGTTTTTTGCAGTACTTTTGTGGAGTTTTTTGTTACTGAATGTATGGATTATGAGAGTGGGGTTGTTTTGAGAATTTGATATGTGGGTTGTGTTTAAGGATGTTGTGCAGAGTTGTGTTGATTTTGTTTTATATTTGAGGAACGCACAAAATATGTGTTGATGTCTGTCAACGGGCTGATCACCCGTTTGCCAGTCACTTCGATTACGGAAACAACAGCAAATGGATTGATTTGCCGTTGCCCTAAAGACGCCATAGGCGTGATGGGAAACAATGGCAAAGAAAACCTATCTGCTGTTGCCCTAAGACGCCACTAGGCGTAATGGCCACTGACTGCTTTGACGGTCGGTGGCTAAGGACAGAAGAAGAAGAAGAAGTAATAATAATACCCACACTGTATTAGATCACTGTATCACCAAAATCTTTCATTACACTGCAGTGCATGTACTACTTGTATTAATTTTTTTTTTTTAAGAAAGAGAAATGTTTTCAAAATAACATTACAAACGATTCAAAACCAGGCGCAACTTACGTATACATGTACTTGCACAGATGTAGCCCACTATTTAAAATAATGAGGAATCCTCTTTTGCACCAAACTGGATAGTCTCCTTTTGGCTGCTAAGTCCCGCATTCTCTTCAACAGCAGAAGCTGTGTAGGACAGCTGTCATCTTCTTGCTCGTACCAAGCCATCGCTGATTCTAGTGCTATAAAGGCCTCTTCAGGACTTGGTCGACGTTTTGGGTTTTCTTCATAATCTACAAGTACATCATGTACTTCTGAGGAGTCTTCATCATCGGTCACTACATGTATTTGGTTTTCTTCTTGCACAAAAGACAAAATTTCTTCGTCATTCAAAAACTGAAAACCAGAATCATTATCATCTTCTAGCCACATGTGTGCATCATCTTTGTCACAGTCCGAAAATCCGGGCATTGAAACAGTTCCACAACTTCGTTTATACAATCATCATTTGTGTCCACTGCAGTAGTTTCATTTCCTCTTTTTTTCCCAAGCAATCTATTCCAAGCCTTGTTGAGATTATCTTGTGACAGGGTGGTCCAAGCATCAGCTAATATATAGCAGCAGTCTTTGAGATTAAGCTTTTTAGAAAACGCCACCACACTTTCTTCATCTTCAGCCAACAATAAACGACGCAGGACTTCCTTCTTGTACATCTTTTTAAGCTTTGCTATAACACCCTGATCCATTGGTTGAATCAGTGCTGTTACATTGGGAGGCAGAAAAATTACTTTAAAATTTGCATCAACTGCATTCAATGTATCCTTCTCTGGATGAGATGGTGCATTGTCCAGTAGAAGAATTACTTTTCCAGTTTTCTTTTCTTGTTCTCTCAACCTCTTCACATTTGGGATGAACTGATTTGTATACCAATCAAGAAATATTTCACTATTCATCCAAGCACTCTTCTGTGCTTTGTAGCACAATGGGAGACATGACACATTCTTTAAACAACGTGGTTTTTTGGCTTTGCCGATCATTACCACCGGTAAACGATGACTTCCACTGGCATTCGCGGCTACCAAAATTGTTACTCTCTCTTTGCACTTTTTAAACCCAGGGGCAGCTGCTTCGCGCTGAGATGCAAGTGATTTTTGAGGCAATGATTTCCAGTATAAGCCAGTCTCATCGGCATTATACACATCATCGAGTGAATAACCTTCTTCTTCCAAAAAAGCCAAGAATGTTTCTTTAAAATTTTCAGCGGCAGTTGCATCGCTAGATAAAGATTCCCCTTGAATCTCCAGTTCTCGTATGCCATGACGAGATTTAAAGTTTCTTAACCATCCCTGGCTAGCCTTAAAGTCAGGAGGACCGTCAAGTTGACTGTTGAACTGAAGTGACTTTTCACACAATAGAGAGCCAGAGATAGGTTCCGATTTGCTTCTTCTTTGCAGACACCATATATACAAAGCCTCTTCCAATTTCAAATATTTCGCATTTCTCATGGTTTTACGTTTCTTCGACCCATTTTCACTATCCAATTTCGATGCAAAACTCATAATTTTATCCTTGTTACTTCTGATGTCAGAGACGGTAGCTTTCCCAACATTGAAAATCCTCGCAAGTGAAGACACAGTTTCACCTTTTCCTAGTCTCTTGATAATTTCTGTTTTCGTTTCAATTGACAAAACATTGCGGTTCCTTTTATATGCTTTAGGCCTACTGGAAGATGCCATATCGCACAGAGAAATACTTGTACACCAAAATTATTCTGCTGTAGTAGAAGGACACAATTATTTTAAGTTGAACTGTCTGTTTAGCCAGTGTTCTGCCTAGAACGCACACGTACACTGGAGTGGTAAACCAGATATTAACTGACTTTATGATCTAACTGACTTCCTGTACGTAAACGACCGACCATTACCCCAACCCATCCTCTACAAATTGTTCGCACACATTTGAAGCTTGCGGCATGAAAAGATTCAGAAATGTAGTCTAACGTGACTGGTGGCGATTGATTTTTTTTTTTTCTGGAAAAAGCCCCTTCAGTCATAACTGATTATGAGAATGCTCAGTAGCCCATAGGGACGGTCAAAAAGTAATGCCTCGTAATTTTTAATTTCATTCAGTAGGCAAGAAAACAGATAAAATTCACATTGAAATGTAGCCCCAAGTCTGAACTTCAAAAATTTATTTCTCAAAGTAGTCTCCGTTATTTGTTACAGTTTTTGTCCATCTTCTCTCAAGGGCATGTATCAACGCACGGTAAAAATTTGTGTCCTTTTTCCTAAACCACTGGCGTACTGCGCGTTTAAGGGTCTCGGTGTCCTCAAAGTGATGTCCGCGAAGATCTTCTTTCAGTGGTCCAAACAGATGGAAGTCAGAAGGTGCAAGATCGGGACTGTAAGGGGGATGTGGTAATAATGTCCAGCCAAATTCTGCAATCGCATCAATGGTGCGTTTAGCGGTGTGTGGCGGTTTTCCTTGTTTCTTTATGTCTGTCTGTCAACATTCTGGGTACCCACCGTGCACAAACTTTTGAATAACCCAGGTCTTTAATGATGTTCTGGACACTGCCTTTACTAATGGACAACATGGAAGAAAGTTCATCCAGTGTTACCCGACGGTCACCACGAATGATGCTATCAACTCGATGAATGTTGTGTGGAGTCACTGCGGTAGACGGACGGCCAGTCCGCTTTGCGTCAGCCATTGAGGATTGACCTACTTCAGCTTTGTCACAACGATGTACCCAACGTCGGACAGTGCTAACATCCACTGTTGAATCTTCATAAACATTCTTCAAACGTTCGTGGATGCGAATTGGGGTCTCGCCTTCAGCATTGAGGAATTCTATGACTTAACGTTGTTTTAACCGAACGTCTTTGGCAGCCATTTTTAAACTGTTACAGTGGTGCCACCTGTCACTGAAACAGGTTGGTAATGCTTTACAGTGCAGAAGAGTGTTTGAGGAATCCTGCTAAATTTACAAATTGCACACCGATGCAGTATTTACATACATAAAAAATAGGAGGCATTACTTTTTGACCTTCCCTCGTATAAATACATATTTACTTAAAGCGCTGGCCTCTTGCAGCAGAGATACCAGGTTTGAAACGTTGTGTCATCACACTCCAGTCTACCCAGCTGTAAATGGGCTTGAAGCTAGACCTAGTTTTGTGAAGCCTCTAACACTTTACTCCTGTATGACAGTATGTGGAATGGGACTGCTGTTACTTTTTACCTTTTTATATATTCTTCTTTTCCATATAGTATAGGAAGACGGTAGATGGACAAGCAGTTAGAAGAAATATTTAAGTCTCTTGAGATGTGATTGTAAAGATGAATGGGGGACGTGTGATAAAAATAGAAGAAAAGTCCTGGAAAATCAAGAAAGGAAAAGATAAACACTGAATACAATTGAAGTTAGATAACATATTTTGGTCGTATAAAAAAGACAGACATCTTGCTGAAAACCATAATGGAAGGAAGAGTTAAAGGCAAATGTGCAAGAGGAAGATGGCACTATGTCCATGTTGCTGGATGAATGTAACTGACCTTCACTAGGTGTCTAAACCAAATTATGCTGGTTGTCTGAATATGTTCCTTCACTGGTACTTGTCTAATGATGGTCCTGATCAATAATGTTTTAACAGAACAGTGAAGTAGAAGAATTAATACAGAGCAGAAAGAATTTGTACAAACTCATTTACAGAAGATTATCATGTTATATACAACATGGCGATATCACGAGAGGAAAGAAGACATCAGATTAAGCTGGGAGAACAGGTCCTGGAGCAGGTTGACCACTTTAAATACCTTGGAGCCATCATAGACCGGAAGGGAGGCATCAAAGAAGAGTTGGCTACTCGAAATGCAGCAGCTGGGAGACTTTTTCAAGCCATAAATCGAGGATTCCTCAGCAAAAGAGAAGTTGGTAAGAAGATGAAGATGGCTGTATACCGCTCCACCTATGTCCCAGTCTTGACGTATGGATGCGAGTCATGGGCAATGACTACAACCCACAAAAGCCAGATCCAAACCTCAGAAATGAAATATCTGAGGAAGGTGGTTGAAGTAACAAGAAAAGACATGGTCCGCAACCAGACGATACGTCAAGGCCTAAATACCCAACCCCTGCAGATCCAAGTAGAACAGTCCCAACTGAGATAGTTTGGCCATGTCTGCAGAATGGGAGAAGATCTGCTACCACGGCAAGCATGGGAAACTAAGAGCCAGGGATCCAGACCTCCAGGATGACCAAAAGTCAGCTGGGAGGACAACATTAGACAATCTTTGAAGGACCGAGGACTAGAATGGAACCAAGCCAGGAGGAAGACAGGCGATAGAATAGTATAACGCTCTCTCTTACAAACCTCTACACCTCACGGTAGAAGAGGAACGACTAAGTAAGTATATACAACGTGGCAAGAAGGGATGCCATAAGTGGAGCCATAGAAAATCTTGGATGGGAAATGAATAGAAATTGTCAGTAGAGAACCTCCAAAATAACTCTACAAAAGCATTAAATACTGCACATTAAGTGAACCTTAAGTTTTGTAATATCCAATATCCTGTGTTGGCCTTCTTTTTTTTTTTTAGATGTGTTGCTGCCTGTACAGTTTAATGTATTTTTAACACTTCATTTCTAGGCCATAGTTTGCTGTTGTGCAAAGCCGACAAACCACACTGAGAGAAAAACTTCGTAAGAAACATAATCTGACATAAGACAAAACCTAACTGAAACGTAACCAACAAAAAGTTACAAAAGAGGCTGAAATATAAAAACTACAACCCAACTGTAATCATTAATAAGCAACAAAATCCAATACTCAGTTTGGCCGTAAGGAAGACCAGATAGCAAGAATATGTTCATAAACTCTTTGATCAAACTGAAAGTCAAGAAAATATAATATTCATTCCAAATAGTCGTGGATAACAAAAAACCATGTTATTTCATGGAACATAAATAGTTATAATGCGTAACTAGCACATTAGAAGCCAAAAATAGAAGTAACAGCAGACATCATTGAGGCATGTGAAATTAGAGCTAATGGTTAGAACGGGGTTTTATGTATAGTATGAGCTAGCAGAAAGTTCCAGAAGATATTAAATAATTTTAGTAGCCTGGAAGAGGGAATATAAGACAAGAGAAATGTTAACACATAAATACAAGATACTTCAGTAAAGAATAATGCCCATAAAAAGAACTTGGTTAAGTGGTTTGCAGTTTATTTATAGGAAAGGAAGCACTGGTATTTTGTTCATCCAAAGACAGACATGTTTTAAAAAAAAAACTATCGAGTTTAATGAAGCACACCGTATGGATAAGTGCATTTTACCCCTTTATTTGTTTGTTTGTTTGTTTATTTTATTTGATAAGCTTTGCCACATAATTCATGACTAGCTTTATTTGTTTTGGCCTCATCACTCATCAGAGCTAAAGGCATTGATTGTTTGCCAAGGAAAGGGTCATGGGTTAGCTTGATTCCTTTATGTGCCTTTTTTGTGTGCTTTCTAGTGTGTGCCTGTTTTTTTTCTTGTACTTGGTGTAGTCTACAGGTAGTGACATCTAGTATATAGTGCTTCACTCTTCAGCTGCCCAAGGAGCATAGGCTGTCAACAAACTTATGCCACGTCTTCTTGTCCTGTGCCGTCTGCTCAAGGTCTTTCCATATCTTCCTCATTCCTTTTATGTCTGTTTCCAGTTCTCTTCTCCATGTGTTCTTCAGTCTCCTACCTATCTTACACTGGGAATTCCAGAACAAGGACTGCCTTGTAATAATATCAATATGGGGTCGGAGTGGCTCATAGGTATGGCTTCTGCCTCGTATTCAAGAGGTACCGGGTTCAAATCCCAGTTGAGGGATTATAATTTATTGAACAATTTTTTTTTTCAGAACCAGTGGTCCTAATTACGCCATACTCCTCCCCCCCCCACCCCCCGGTCTCATGGGTAGTGAGATTGGATGCCTAGCCTTCTCGGACAAGGGCAAAAAAATAGGAGGTCCCGTGTGCAAGTTGCGCACGTTAAAAATCCCACGGCAGGTAGAATTCGTAAAAAGTAGGAAACCTACCCACCACAAAAAATATTTAAAGAATGTGTGATTCCCAGGGCTGTAGATAGATTTCCCACCTAAGGGGGAGGTTTGAACCCAAGCACCTCCTCCCCCCCCCCCCCCCCCCATCTACGGCCCTGGTGATTCCTATACATTATATACACACATTGGGATTCTCGCCAGTGCTACGGAGTTCGTGAACTGTGCTGAGATCCTCCTTGTGTGATCTAAGTGAGGAGATCGGAGCACTGATAGCGTTGTCCGTGTGCAATGAAGATAGTCCTTAAAAAAACCAAACCAAAACCAAACTATCAACAGGTTTAGTGTATTAATTATATAGTAAATATCGTATTATTAGTCTGCACCATTCTCTTTTGAGGTAGCAGTTTTGAAAAGACAAGTCTTTTCTGTGAAATGTTTATGTTGCAGTTTTGTCCTCATAGGTGCTGTCCACATTGAAGTGTCAAGAGTCAGGCGAGGAAGAGGATTCTGTAGAGGCTGTTGGATTCTCTCACACGTGAGTGACACCTCTAAATTAATCTGCCACTTACATAGCTTTTTTCAGTAACATTCTGTAAATGTTTCCACAGTTTCCAGTTTCTTCTGCAAAGAAAACGTGAATTTATAAGAAAAGTACTGGTAATGTATGATTTGTGGTTTTGTTTAGGATTTACACCTGGCTAAATTTTTATCTTAATACAGGCATGACTACGCAGTGACAGGCACACTCGGTGGTAGTTTGGAAATTTGGGATCTCCCGACAAAATCTGTGAGGCATCGATGTGAGCATCCGGTGAGATTTTAGTTCTTTTTTCCTAAGGCTGCACATTTGTTTGGCTTGTGTTTAGTATAGCTTTCTTTCTATGTTTCCTGGCTTATTGTAACCCCAAGAGATAATGTTGGAAAATAATTTTAAACAATAAGACATATGGAAACTAGCATAAGAATACACTGTTACTTGGATACAAAAGTTTATCAAGAAAAATAGCATTAAAAAAAAATAGGAAGCTAAGAAAATGATTGTGCATTATAAAGACTTGTTTTAACGACTTGTTTAACCAGGGCTGCTGAGCTTCTCTCTTTTGCAGCCAATACCAAGTCAAAGACTCCTTGGCATTACCTACACCGTAGATCTAGGCTTTTTCTGTAGCTTTGCTGCCATTCCGAAAAGTGTTGTGTTGACGTCATGAGCTCCAGTTTCTCCAGCTTGGCATGCGTTTAAAGGATCACATCTAGTCTCAAGCTAGGAGGAAGTACATGGCATATTATGCATTCCCTGCCATCCAAGGGGCTCTCCAGATAGGCAGAGCTAAAATAATGTGCTCTGGTTTTGGGCTGTCCAAGGAATTGTCATGCCCTACACAGAGCCACTTCTCAGCTCCCCCTGCCTATTAAGGGTCTACAGTAAAATCCTCCTGCATGCAGCCAACCTGATAACAGCCATAGCTATGTCTGGAGCTCAAGTGACTCCTCCAAGCTTAGTGTGCACTACTGGGTTCTCAACATGTTTCACCACCGGGGGGAATCCCTGGAAGTGTGTGGATGATTTCAAGAGTCAATGAGGGTGTAATTAGCCTCACAGACAGAGGTTCACTTCTACGTCTGTATACTAAGCATTGTGCTTAGCTGGTGGTCATATAACTCCAGATATGCCACCATGCATGTTTTAACAACTTAAAAGAGTGGATAGAAGTTAACAATAAAAGTTTGTCTAAAAGATAACACAAGAGAAAGATCTCAGACAAAGTTTCATGTGTGATCATCAGATTCTAGGTAGATTATGTGAGATACAGCATTATTGTGCAGGATCTGAGTGTGTGGATCCTGGGAGTCTTTGGTCAGACAAAGAAAGAACAGGATTACTACTCCCTCAGGCACAACATATGGGGTGGCTAATGTGAGGTTGTGCATGTGACCTTTCAACTGTGTCGTGTAAATCAAATTGTTACAGAAACCACTACTGTAGAGTATGTAAATCTTGGTGCAGGCTTACTACAAGGAGGCCTACTGCAGGGGTGGACCCCCATGCTACACAAGGAGGCCTACTGCAGGGGTGGGCCCCCATGCTACACAAGGTGGCCTACTTCATGAGTGGGCCCCATGCTACACAAGGAGGCCAGCTGCTAGGGTGGGCCCCATGCTACACAAGGAGGCTAACTGCAAGGGTGGCCCCCATGCTACACAAGGAGGCCAACTGCAGGGGTGGACCCCCATGCTACACAAGGAGGCCTACTGCAGGGGTAGACCCCCATGCTACACAAGGAGGCCTACTGCAGGGGTGGGCCCCCATGCTACACAAGGTGGCCTACTTCATGAGTGGGCCCCATGCTACACAAGGAGGCCAACTGCTGGGGTAGGCCCCATGCTACACAAGGAGGCTAACTGCAAGGGTGGCCCCCATGCTACACAAGGAGGCTTACTGCAGGGGTGGACACCCATGCTACACAAGGAGGCCAACTGCAGGGGTGGCCCCCATGCTACACAAGGTGGCCTACTGCAGGGGTGGGCCTCCATGCTACACATGGTGGCCTACTTCATGAGTGGGCCCCATGCTACACAAGTAGGCCAACTGCTGGGGTGGCGTCCATGCTACACAAGTAGGCCAACTGCAGGGGTGGCCTCCATGCTACACAAGGATCAAACAGGAAAGTGGTTATTCTACAGATTGTTTTTGGCCAACTGACATATATGACAGGATTAATTGTGTCTGAAGAGCTGAATTATGTCACATTTTGACAGACAGGGCTTTATAGGGTATTCTCATAATGTATGGGGACAATCAACATCATCACCTGCCATCTCACATCTATGGTTGGCTGCAATGGATCTCTATCTTCTGTTTCTTATCTGGGACCGAAGACGCAGCAAAAGAGATGAATGCAGTCAACGACTCATAGCTTGACTGCTTGCGTCAATGTCAGCGAACCAGAGCTGACCAAGACCCTACTCCACCTTCAAGTGGTGGTCCTGGAAACAGGCTGCAACACTACAGTCTGACCGAGAGAGTAGAGATCGAAAAGGGAAGACAAACCTGGTCCTAAAAAATGCCGTGCGGAAGTCGGATGTGTCGGGTCAAAAGGTGCAAATATCGCAGCTTTGCTGTAAACGGCAACACAGCGCAACCAACGTCCTTTTCAGGACAAATGAGGAAGAAGAAGAAGAAGTTTCTTATCTTGATGATGCACTCTTGTATGCTGTTTCCAGTCAATCTCTTGACGTTACCTTCCCACATATTGTGCTGTCTTCTGCTTGTGTTTTTGCCTTCAGCACTTCCTTCCATTATGGTCTTCAGCAAGGTGTTATGTCTTTTTGTATGGCCAAAATATTTTAGCCATTTAATTTTGATCTCCTTCATTAATTCTCTTTTCATTCCTAGATTTTCTACGACCTCTTTATTTGTTTTCTTCTCTTTCCTTGAGATGTGCCTCATTCTTCTATATATCCACTCACATCTCAAGGGCTTCAATTCTTTATTCCAATTTCTTGTCCATGTTTCTAAACTATACAGTAATGAAGGATATATATAACATTTGATGATTATCAGTCTTAATTTGTGAGTTAGTTGTTTCATCAATACCCTTTGGCTCCCCAAGGAGCATAGGCCTTCAACAAACACATGCCAAGTCTTCCTGTCCTGGGTCATCTGTTCAAGTTCTTTCCATGTTTTCCTCATCATTTTCACCTCTGTTTCCAGTTCTCTTCTCCATGTGTTTTTTGGTCTACCTCTGCCTCTCTTTCCCTGTGGATTCCAGAACAAGGACTGCCTTGTAATGCTATCAACAGGTTTCCTCAATGTGTGTCCTATCCATCGCCAGCGTCTTCTTCTCAACTCTTGTTCCACTGGCACTTGTCTGGTTCTTGTCATCATTCCACATTTGTGACTTTGTCATACCATTTCAGTCCTTCTATTCTATGCAAGCACCCATTTATAAAAGTCTGTAGCTTTTTGGTTGTTGTTTTTGTTGTTCTCCATGTCTCAGAGCCATACAATAGGACTGACTTCACATTTGAGTTGAAGATTCTTATTTTTATTTTTGAGATAGTTGTTTAGATGTTTGTATTTATCTCATGTGGTTGAATGTAGCTTTGGCCATTCCTACTCTCATTTTTATTTCACACATGCCATCTTCTGTTGTTATATGACCAAGATATCAGAAACTTTTGACTTGTTCCAGGATTTTCCCATTTATTCTTATCTTTAATGTTGGCTTATTGTCTGCTTTGCTAATTTTGTCATAGTTTTCATTTTTTTCAGTGTCCAGTCCATATTATGTTGAGACATATGCTGTTTACTTGCTTCACTATCTCTTGCATTTCCTGTTCACTTCCATCTAACAAAACTGTATCACCTGCATATATAAAGGAATACTTAACTGAAATCATGGAATAGATGGCTGGGTGGCCTTTCTGAATTTTGAGAACCTGCTTTTGTCATCATTCCTTAACGTTTTAAATATTGTATATACTTATGTCTGAACAGTATGGAGTGGTCAAAGTGATGTGGTCACCAACCAGCCCAACATTTTACACTGCCTGCCTTGATGGTAACTTTAGACAGTACGATTCACGGAATGGACAACTGGTCAGAATTTGGCAGGGACATACATCAGCCATTTTGGACTTTGATCTGGCCAGGTACAGGAAACATTTTACGCCTTAATTGTATTTAGATCTTTCTTTATCATATATCATATAAAAACAACTTATCCCCCCCCCCCCCCCCCCCCACACACACACACACACACACCACACACACACACACACACACACACACACACACACACAGAGAGAGAGAGAGCTACATATTATAAATGTGCCATTCTCAAAACATACCATATTTACTGGAGTTTAAATCGAAAAATTTATTCCAATTTTGGACCTTTAAAAAAACGTACCCCCGACTTATGTCAACAACAAACAAATTCATGAAACCGGTCAGTGTTCTCTTCTTTCTCTTTCCCCCCTAAATCGGGCCCTTATTCAATATCCACATCTGATTCAGCCGCACTGTTAGCCTTCCGATCAAATAACAAGTCACTTGTCAGATCCCAAAGCAAATATTCAACCACCTGGAAAGCCGTAACTTTAAAAAATCACGAAAAATCATATATCGAAAATTCAGAATATGGAAGCTTTAGATCTACTGGGAATTTATTTATAACTCAGGTCTTGCTAAATACAGGGATCTCGTTGCGACGACTGACAACAGTATTCAGACTTTCCGGGCGGGCGATTTCAGGCGCTTTAAATGGGAAAGGGTGCTGGAAGTGATAGAATCTGCAGAAAACCTAGGAAATTCCACCGCGATGCAGGAATTCGGAATTAACTAAAAACTTGTTCGACTTATAATCGGGTAATTCATTTTGGAATCTTTTTAAGTCCTAAAGTCTAGGAGTCAACTTATAGTCGGATCAACCTATAATTGAGTATATGCAATATACCAAGACAATCCCAAGAAGCAATAAATAATTTGTGTCATCTCTCGGTTAAAATTGGTCTCCAAATAAATGCCTCTAAAACTAAAGCTATGAACTTTTCTAACGAGACCTTTGATATCATCTTGAACGGGGAAAAACTACAGAAAGTTGAAAGTTTCAATTATTTAGGCAGTAAAATGACTCAGGATGGTGACACAACAAGAGAAATCCATACTAGAATTGCTTTGGCAGCTAGCGCCTTCAATAGATTATCTAACATTTGGAAATTACGATCATTGAATATACATACCAAGCTTCGTCTGTTTAATTCAAATGTTATCTCAGTGTTAACATACGGCTGTGAGAGTTGGAAAATAACAAAATCATTGGAGAACAAGCTGAATACATTCGAGAACAAATGTCTTAGAAAACTCATAAACATCAGTTGGAAAGAATTCAAGACTAATCGACAAATAAGAGAAGACTCTAGGCAGAAATATGTCTCCGACTATATAAGGAAAAGACGATGGTCATATATCGGTCATGTCCTACGAATGCAAAACAACAGAATACCACTACAGGCGCTCACTTGGGTTCCTGAGGGTAAGCGGAAAAAAGGAAGACCAAAAGAAACACTCAGAAGAACAATAATAAGAGAAGGAAGAACGTTGGGCCTAAATAATGTGCAAGAGCTAAGAGGAGTGGCGTCACAACGAACAACCTGGAGAGCACTGGTTTCTGCCTTATGCGCCGTGTTTGGCGCTTAAAGAATTTATTATTATTTATTTTATATATATATATATATATATATATATATATATATATATATATATATATATATATATATATATATATATATATATATATATATATATATATATATATATATATATATATATATATATATATATATATATATATATATATATATATATATATATATATATACCTACCGTAAAATCTCGCGTATAATATGCACAATTAGATCGACAACGTTTTCTACACTGGAAGATTTGGAATATGCAGATGACATTGCACTACTCGCGCATTCACATCAACACATTCAAGACAAAACTGATAGACTGAATAAGTATGGCCAGCAGGTTGGCCTGAACATCAATTTGAAGAAGACAGAGGTCATGACACTAAATGTGGGCAATCCTGAGCCAATAACAGTAAGGAACCAGAAGTTAGAACAGACAGACACATTTACTTACCTAGGAAGCATAGTAACACCTGACGGCGGAACAAGCAAGGACATTAACAACAGAATGAATGAAGCGAGAACAGCCTTTGCTGTTCTCAACAACATTTGAAAGTCTTCCCAGTACAGCACAAACACCAAATTAAGACTGTATGAGAGCTGTGTACTTTCTGTGCTTCTCTATGGTGCGGAATGTTGGAGAGTAACAGAGAAGGAAATGTCGAAACTGTCCTCCTTCCACACAATCTGCCTAAGGAAAATTCTCCAAATCTTTTGGCCAAACACCATCAGCAACCAAAACTACTTATTCGGAGTAACCAGGAGGACATGCACACCATCATAGTTGGCAGACGCTGGAGTTGGGTTGGCCACGTCCTCAGAAGGGACCCTGATACCATCACAAGAACAGCTATGCTATGGACCACCGAGGGAAAGCGAAAGAGAGGCCGACCAAAAACAACTTGGCGGAGAACTGTGGAAGCTGAGATGCAAAGAATGAACCACAGTTGGGGCACTGTATGAAGGATGGCCGCCGACCGAGCAAAGTGGAATCAATTTGTTGCTGCCCTACAAGACACCACCAGGCGTGATGGCCGCTGACTGCTTTGACGGTTGGTGGTTATGGATCAAAGAAGAAGAAGAAGAAATGGGAAAGGGTGCTGGAAGTGATAGAATCTGCAGAAAACCTAGGAAATTCCACTGCGATGCAGGAATTCGGAATTGACTAAAAACTTGTTCGACTTATGATCGAGTAATTCATTTTGGAATCTTTTAAAGTCCTAAAGTCTATTAGTCAACTTTTAGTCGGATCAACCTATAATTGAGTATATGCAGTATATATATATACCGTAAAATCTCGCGTATAATACGCACAATTTTTACTCATTTTTGCCCTCTTAAACTCGCGTGCGTATTATATGTTATATTATATATTATAATAAAAAATACATAATTTTATATATCGAAAGTAACCTACATTGGAAAGTCTGTCAAGTTTTTGTCACAATTTGATAGTGAAAATGGCGCAAAATTGAATGTGCCATGTGTTTTCTTATGTGTTCGACATTGTTGCAAAATGCATTTCGCACTTTTGGTCTTCAATCTGTTTTGATATTAAGCTTGGTTGTGAAGTTTGTCATTTGATGATTTTGAGCCCTAAAAATGAATTCGAGAAAATGTTGTACTGCAGCAGAAAAGCTCTTAGTGGTAAAATATGCAGAATCTAACGGCGATCGGGCAGCAAGTCGACATTTTTCCATTAACGAGTGCAACATTCGATTATGGCAAAAAAACAAAGAGGCGCTGCAAGTGTTGCCTAGTAAGAAAAAGGCGAATCGTGGGTCACCACCAGATCTTCCAGAACTAGAAAAAAACATTATTGGAGTGGGTAGTGGATAGAAGGCAACAAGGCATCGGTGTTTCATGCATTGAAATCCGACTTAAAGCTCTGGAACTTAAAAAATCTCGTACAGGCACAACAGCATTTAAAGCGTCAATGGATGGGCAGTTCGTTTTATGAAGTGACATGGTCTTTCAGTTCGTCGAAGAACTACTATCGCGCAGCATCTTCCATCTTCTTTCAGTTTTTTAACAAATGTTTCATAAAATAAAATCTTGAAAAATTATGATGCGTATTATACACGAATTCCCATTTTACCAGAAAATTTTGGGCTAAATCAAGCATGCGTATTATACACGAGTGCGTATTATAGCGAGATTTTACGGTATATGTATATGCAGTATATATATATACAAACCTTTATTTTTCACATAGTAGCCCATTTCTCGATCCATAACATCTGTTGTTGTTCTTTTAGCTGTTTTTTAAATATAGGGCCTCAATGTCTGTCACGCGTCATAATTTTATTTAGCTCGAATAACAGAGTACTATTTTCCTGTCTCCACATCCAAGGCCAAATTCCTAATGCTAAACCTCTGTAACCCTGTTACCAAAGTTTGTGATTTTCATCTAAATAATATGAGGCTACAAATCTCAGAACAATGATAGCTAATGCTTATATTAACTGCAACTCATATCATGTTTTTTTAATTTTTTCAAAAATAATTATGAACACGCAACAGCAAACTGGGAATTTTTCTAATTTCACATGTCGCCCAACTCGCAATCGAGAAGTAGCCCAGCTCTCAAGCCGTAACATTTGCGGGGGTTTTTTTTTAAAATCAATGGCCTCAATGTCTGTCACAAGTTAATTTTTTTATTTTAGCACGAAATAGAATTAAGATACTTGTGACAGAGATTATGTAAATAGATTACATATATCAACACGTCTTTGCTCCCACCTAGATCCCACCTTGCTTTCTTATTAGTATGCACGGTTGGTTAACGCTGAACCTATGCACTTCGATATCTGGCTCACTCATAATTGTAGCCACGCTTATTTTTCTTTTCTCTATTGTCTTACAGGCACTAGGAATGTTTATAATCAGACCGATTAAATAAGTCCACGACGGGACAGGTAAAACAGCTAGCAAGTAGAGCCATTAACTGAATTATAACGCCAGCGATTAGCAACCCTTGTAATAGTGACAGGCTAGACTGAACGCGTGTAGAGAGAGGGGATGGGTCGTATATTTGTTGAATGAAGAACAGAAAGGGGCGATAACCATCGTTCGTGAGTTCCAGAGAATCTAATTAGCTGCGGAACGAGCGGAGATCAAAGAGACTACTTGTTCGTTGGAAATGTCTGCGGTCGGCATAAGTGTAAAATTTAGCTTTCATTCAGAAAATCGACTGCAGATTTTCCCAAAATACGAGCAAAGGCGTGAAATCTCGCAAGAGATAGCGATTTTCTACTTATTTCATATATATATCCCAGCCTTTAAACTCAGTTTATCTAGTGCCCACAGAATTTTTCAGAACATCTAGCTTCGATTTCTAGATCCATTGTACCAGTGGACTTACTTAGCTTTTTGATTGGAGATAGTTTCATTTTCTGTGTTGCGGTAAATATTATATTAGCATTTTTAGTGATTTAATCGTTAAAGTCGTCATTATATTTTACTAGGATTTTTCTGTGTTAATTGACTAGCGAATTAAAATAATTTATTGCTAATTTTCCGGCTGTAACGTTAAATTAATTTCTTGCTATCATCCAGATAAGAGATATTTTAATTGACTAGTAAATGCACTAGATACGGTACTGACGAAATATATATTTATCTCTAATCAATTCTGTGGAATTTTGTAAATGACTAGAATTTATTTCTCGGGTTAATAAGAACAATAAGATACGCTAACACTGGTGTTTTCTAATCAATTTAATAACCGAACGGATAATAAATTATACTTTTAAGCGGGTTAGAATAGAATTGAAATTGTGGTTAATGTTCGTATTTTTCTTCCTATGTACAGTACAGGTCATAAACCTAAATCTACCAGCGGTCTTAATTTGAGAAAAGGGTCTAAGTCTAGTCCAACAAATACAAGAAAGAACAATTCTTATGTAAATATCGGGTCTTCAAGGTTGACCTAGTTGGCCTCTTGTTTCACCTAGAGAGAGAGTGTGTACCAAAATATGACGCTAAGAATAACAGTAACTGGACGTTTAGCTACCCAGATTTCTTTTGCCTTTGTCATTTACATTCAGCGAAGAAATATCAAATTTAACACTACCCGATTACCGACCACTGTTGTTGTGGCGAGAAGTTACCCAGAAAGATTTATCTACCTGACATTCTATTTAACTATTCAGAGTTACAAGCTACTGTACACTGTGAACATTTAGATATCTTAAGTATTTTCCTACCTGGAATAATTGATGTGACATAAACAGATTATTTACAAGTAACAAGGTAAGTGTTCCCCAATAAGAGGATTAAATCAGTCATTTGAGGAACTGGGGCTTATTTTGCCAAAAAACCCAAGCCTGGATTTGTTGTTGTATCATGACGATATGTTCCAGATGTTGTAATCAATGATTAGGTAAGCAAATCTGAATGTGGCCACATGTTTGTCAGAGCGAGAGAAAGCAGGAGTGAATAATTCTTCTATTGTATAATCATTGTACTCACTTTGTTTTTTTCTTCTTATGTTTGCTAATACTGTTCATTTCAGGACAGATTAATTAGAAACTCTGTTCTTTACACTACAGGCAAATTCTATGCCATAGCGCAAATCTTTTGACCTTTTGGGGGTTAATAACTTCTTCTAATGGGATCTTGTCTCACCAGAGAGAAGGGGGGGGGGGGGGGGGATTGCACTTATTGGGTTTAATTCTTAGTATATTCTGTAACTTATGATTTTTTTATATTGCTATTGATATTGGATGTTGTGAAGTTTTTCTCTATGATAAATAAACTTAACATAAAACTTACTTACCTGTGTTGGTCAGCTCGGCCCAATATCCCTACTCCATTAATATAGTTTCACGTTTGTACGTCAAGTTGTCGTCACTTATCTGTGTGTGTGTATGTGAGTGGTTATAGTGTATGTGTTAATACAGAGAGGTATACTGTCTGATCAACAAAATTTCAGTTGTAAAAGATAGGCTGGACTAGAGTATTTTCTCAATCCAGGGACAGACTCTACCTTTCACCATTCCACTCGTGAAATCTATTTCTTTACCTTATCTCTCACTGAGTATCACCTTTTTCAGTTCTATTCAGATGGGACCGGAATATATCTTAATTACCTATCAAAAATTCACAACAATACTATTTTTCTATCTCCGCATCGTCAGCCTAGGCCTGAACCCTAGTGCTAAGCCGCTAACCATAACCTTGTTTCCAGCTTTTAGTTTTCTTGCAAATAATAAGTGGCTACATATCTCAGAACAAGAACCTATAATGCCAATATCAGCGACAACTCTTATCCTGTTTTAAGCTTTTTCAAAAGTACTAATTGACACACAATGCGAACTGGGGATTTAAAAAAATTTCACATGACCCCCAACAAGGAATCAAGAAGTAGCCCAACTCTCGAGTCACAACATTTGCTTCTGTTGTTATAAACACTAGGGCTTACATCAACTTCTCTACGTTGCGCAAATGCTTTTTTTTTCTTCTTGAATAGCGGAATTTCTGATAAATGAATACGGACCTATATATATATATATATATATACACACACCACACACATATATACACACACACACATATATATGTGTGTGTATATATATATATATATATATATATATATATATATATATATATATATATATATATATATATATATATATATATATATATATATTGTAAGCAAGTAGGGAAGGCACAAGAGGCCACAGAGATGTGGTTTTACAAAAGAATGTTACACAAATAACATTGACAGCTAAAAAGAGTAATGGGGATGTCCTGAAGAGGCCAATGCGCAAAGGAAACTTATTTCACAAGTTAGAAAGAGCAATCCACTTTTTTTGGGGCATGTAATGAGAAGAGGAAAGCTGGATTGTATTGTTACAACAGGTAAGATTCAAGGAAAAAGAGATAGAGTAAATACTGGACAGTTTGACTATCAAGCATGGAAAGAAGTCAACAACAGAATTGATAAATTGTACTGGAGACAGGAAGTTGTGGAGAGACATTATTTCCTACGTCACTAGGCATGGTACTTTAAGAAGAAGAAGAAGAAGTAGTATTTCAGTATTAAGTCTGTATTTTCTGTTACACAGATGTGTGTAATGTGTATGGTTAGTTTGTGTACCTTTCAATAATCTGTATTGTTGTTTTTTGCATGTCTACCAACATCCATACATGAATATAATGTTCAAGTATCCACAGCAGCTATTTTAACAGTAAGACTAACCACCAGCTTGTACTGCAACAGGTAACAGTTTAGTGCATACACATTTGTGTAACAGATACATTTGTATAACAGATAGTAACACAACACTTGTTTTCTCCCAACACCAGTTTATTGATAAATTTTGTCAAATTGAAAATTATATAGATAACTAAATAAATGGATGCCACAGAATTGGTAACATTTGGAATTTTTAGATACAAATATTGGCAAATATTCAAAGACCTTTTTGAGCAGTGAAAAATTACCGTATTTGTCGGCCTATAAGACACACCTTTTCCCCTCTAAAAATTTATCTCAAAAATAGGGTTCGTCTCATATACCGCAAGGTGAAATTTCATGTGGAATTTTAATTGGCCAAAGTCTGCCAGTTTGTGTTTATATAAGTACTGTGCGCAATTCTTGCCCTTGTGTCCTTCAGTGATTGGAAGTGGGCCCATTTGGACAAGCTTTCTCCGTTGTGAGTAGTAGAGTTTCTTGCTTGCCTTGCTATCACTATGTGAGAAAGCATTCCAGTTAAGTAGTGTTCAGTACACACCATTTTCTTGACCAATGCAAAGCAGCGGCAGTTCCATTTACACATATTTCAGTGGACGCAGCTTTGTTAAGAAAACTGTTTTAACAATGTAACTTTTTTTTTTCAATAAATGTATAATGAGATGTACTAAAATGATTTATTGCCCAAAAATATCCACAGAAAAAGAGGTGCGTCCTATAAGCCCATGCTTCTTATAGGCTGGCAAATACGGTATTCAAATATACAATTTTGTTGAAAAGATATACATCAACCTTGAAAAGATATACATCGACCTTTGTGTCATTAAGGTGTACCAAAACAAGCCAAACCACTATTAAAATACATTGTCATGTCATCTTTGTCTCTAGTCAAATAATTAAAACAGTGCTGTACTAGCAGTAGACAAGCATTTACAAATCAACATAAGACATAATAAAAAACAGCTCAAGAGTTGCTTTATCTAGCAGATCACAGACATGTAACAGTTGTCAGATACAGCATACAGAACCACCCGTTGCTGTCATATTACAGTCATTAATTTGAAAATTAAAATATTAAAATATATTTTAATACTTTTATTATCAGAAATGAAGACATCGCTGTCACAGCTTCAGATGACTCTACAGCCAAGGTGTTTTCACTAAAGGACAGCCCAAATTAATGCAGAGGGTGGAAAGTTGCTATAAATTAGTTTGTACAGCCAGAGTTTTTCTCTGCAAACTACAAATCTTTGTCAGTGTATGCTGTTTGTTCTTGTAAAGAATATAAACATTTTGAAATAAAAGTTATATTATTTTAAATCCTTGATATGCATTATGGTGATATGTCATCGTGGTATCTGTGTTTCCCACTGTTATCTAGCAGCTCATGTTGTATGCATTATTATTAGATGTCTGAAGCCTAAGCAATGGGAAATACTTTGCTGCTACACAATACTGAACTGTGTTAGGTCTAGTAGAGGGGAGGTTTGTTAAAAGCGATTAAGGACCACATTATCTGAGCTAAATCTGAATAGAATAAGCATTAGATGAAATTAAACTGAGTTGACATATTGTTTCCTAAAATTTGTGAAGTGCATTGATGCAGCAAAATTAAATTAGATAATTTGTTAAATACAATTTTCATTGTGCAAACCATAATTTTAAAAGAAGTTAAAAAACAACAAAAAACAATTCTTTCCAACCCCTCGCAGACCAGATAATTTTTGTCCAGGAATAAACTCAAAATCTTTATATTTATGCTCTAATACTTTTTTTTACCTCAATAGTTAACATAAAACAGACTTAAATACATGCATAGACTTGTTTATATGTTATGATAAATGATGAAAACAACAACACAAGGTTTAAAACCACACAGGGCCTTATAAATGTTTGCTTCAGTGGTTAATGCACTGGCTTCCTAGCTCGGTGGTCCATGGTTCGAACCTCAGTTGAGGCGGGATCTTTTAGACCACAAACGGCTCTGGGGTTGACCCAGCCTCATGAATTGGGTACCAGAGCAACTCTGGAAAGGTTAAGGTGTCCGGCGTGATGCTGACCACATCACCCCTAGTGTTCCGATGGTCAAGAAAATATGGGCCTAACACCATATTCCCAATATGCCTCAATGGGTGTGAAATGGGATCCTTTACCTTTTTCATTGAATTTGAAGCATAGAGAGGAAGCTGAGCAAATTTATTCTTTCTTTGCAAGTGACTTCTTGTCTATTCAACTACCTGGAAGATTGGAATGTGGTTAATGCCATATTAAGTCTTTTCGGTGATTCTGAAGCTGAGATCAAGTTGTAACAAATCACACAACAGACCATAAGGTCTTTTATTTTTGAATATATACCCTAATATAACTGACAGACCTTGTGTCTAGATTGAAGGGTGCGCTTTACCAAAATGAGGTAAAACACTTTATTTAAAATCAACAAAAGATTGTGTTTGTGTTCAATCATGGCTTTTTTAAACTGGTCTTCACCCCCATCTGAAACCCCTGGGGTCAAATGTGTTTTGGAATTTTTTTCAAATTTATGAATGATAGGATGGTACATGTACGGAATATTAACTGTAATACCCTAGTGGGCTCTGTAGCAGCACTCCATTTAAAAAAAAACACAATATTTGTAAAATTTATGTTTATATTATAATTAATAACGTGTTGTTAACACCGGAATTTTTAAATTTTAGAAAAATCACAAATGTACAATTTTCTGAAACTGGTAATTAATAAATATTTAAATATAAAAATTTCACCAATTCATCATCATAATATGGTGGCATAGATGATGTAAATTTCAAATGTATATTGTCTTGGTTAGTACATTGCATTAGCATATCTACAATAGAACATAAGTGTTGTGTCTATGCAACTATGTCTCACACCTGCTTGGGCTTTGTCATGTCGAGCATAGTGCAAATACATTGTGATTTTTAGAGCTTTTGAAATTTCAGAAAAGTGAGTGAGGACCTCTGTTATTTATTAATGAACAGGTCTGTCTTTTTTTTTTTTTTTAAATGCTAACATTCTCAAATTATAATAACTTAAGTTGCATGAAAAACTGAGACAATGATACACAAAAAAATGAAGATACAATAATCATTACAACTTTGTTATTAAATTCAAATTGCATTAAGTGAACCAAAAAAACCGTCTAGAGGGAAATTCGTAATTCGAATCATTCATAATGCAGAGGTATACTGTAATGTAGTTCACAAATGCATAGTAAATGTGGAAACACAAATTAGAACAATGAAGGCGCTTGATGTAAGAGTTACAATACTGTGGGGGGGGGGGGGGGGGTTATTGCTAGATATAACTTGATGGTGACAGTTCTGATTTACATGAAAGATCTGAAGACATGATGAATATATTGACTAGCCTTGACTGTCACATACTCTTTGTTTCCTGTCTGTCACACATGCTTGTGTCCAGTACTGTACTTTTTGAACTGTACTGCACATCATGAAATACTGAAACTTGGAAAGTAATCAAACTAAATCTTTTAGATGTAATTGAAAATTTGATTTCTGAAAGTCGAATCACAGACAAAACTTTCTCGCACAGATAAAGTATTAATGATCAGTTGCTAAAATGTGTTCCTTCGATAACTGGAACATTGTTAATCTCTTAATATATTCCCAACGGTTCCATGTTGTTTTTGGGGGGGGGGGGGGGGAACAAAGAAAGAATAGGTCTACTGCTTGTTCAGGAACGTCAGATGAGGCAACTAATTGTGATTGGGGCCTCTGACAACCTCAACATGTAAAACAAAGAGCAAAAATAACCACTGCTGCAAGATCACATGAATGCTGTGACGCAAGCTTCCTGCGGGGGGAGGGGTGGTCATCGGCAGTGGTGACTCCTCCATAGAAAGCAGAAAGGGAAATGAATGAATATTGCAGACTCTCTTATTTAATTTGATTAGAATGTTATGTAGAATAATGGTAGTTGCTTCTGACTGTTGAGAAGATGGTATATGAACTATCAACAACAAAATGATGCTGTTGACTGAAATATGAGATAATGAAACATGGGTACCACATAAAGAAGATCAAGTTCTAAGATTTTCACATTGGTGGCAAATGTCTTACAATCTGACAATGTCACTGACAAATGTGTTACAATCTGACAATGTCACTGACAAATGTGTTACAATCTGACAATGTCAGTGACAAATGTGTTACAATCTGACAATGTCAGTTAATGTTAGGAGTGTTAAACAGAATTAACTATTCATATAATGTTCTGAGACAGTTGACAGTATAGTATTTTTACACATTAACTATCGTGAGCTGATGGGGCCGGCTTATGAAATCTGATCATTTTCGCCGTGAGCCGCCCAGGGTGGCGATCTATGTTTAGTAATTAAAAACGAATGAAAAATGTACTGAAACACTTTTCGATCTGGTTCGAGATTTTAAGTTACCACCGGAAAACAAATTCCAAAAGCGTGGTTGTTGAACACTTGAAATTGATATTATATTTATATTTTTCAACGTTTCAGGTTAATTACCAAATCTTGTAAAACTGTTTACAATGGCAACTAGTGATAGGACCACAAGAAATACCCATACACTTCGTCAAACTGCTGAACAGGCTAGAAATTTGTTTCTACAATTAATTGTATTTGAATAGAACTTCAGTGAATGGCACAGGACTGGAGGAAGTGATGAGAATTGACTGAAGTCATATGCTGCACATGGAGTTAAAAAGGTAATGAATGAAGGACATACGAGGGAAGGTCAAAAAGTAATGTCTCCTATTTTTTATGTATGTAAATACTGCATCGGTTTGCAATTTGTAAATTTAGCAGGATTCCTCAAACACTCTTCTGCACTGTATAGCATTACCAACCTGTTTCAGTAACAGGTGGCCCCACTGTAACAGTTTAAAAATGGCTGCCAAAGACGTTCGGTTAAAACAACGTTATGTCATAGAATTCCTCAAGGCTGAAGACGAGTCCCCAATTCGCATCCACGAATGTTTGAAGAATGTTTATGGAGATTCAACAGTGGATGTTAGCACTGTCCGACGTTGGGTACATCGTTGTGACGAAGCTGAAGTAGGTCAATCCTCAATGGCTGACACAAAGCGGACTTGCCGTCCGTCTACCGCAGTGACTCCACACAACATTCATCGAGTTGATGGCATCATTCGTGGTGACCGTCGGGTAACACTGGATGAACTTTCTTCCATGTCCATTAGTAAAGGCAGTGTCCAGAACATCATTAAAGACCTGGGTTATTCAAAAGTTTGTGCACGGTGGGTACCCAGAATGTTGACAGACAGACATAAAGAAACAAGGAAAACCATAGCCATCAAACTCCTACGCCATTAAGAAACTGAAGGAGAAGAGTTTTTATCGAATATTGTGACAGGTGATGAGACTTGGGTTCATTTTTTTTGAACCAGAATCCAAGAGGCAGTCAATGGAATGGCATCACACAACATCACCGACAAGAAAGAAGTTCAAAAGTTCACCATCTGTAGGGAAAGTTATGGCCTCCGTGTTCTGGGATGAGAAGGGTGTGACTCTTCTCGACTTCTTGGAACAGGGAAACACGGTGAATGCAGACCGTTACATTAAAACTTTGAAGAAGCTTAGAGGTCATCTTCTGCGACTTTACCCATTGAAAGATCAGAGAACTGCACTACTGTTGCACGATAATGCCACACCACACACTACTAAACGCACCATTGATGCGATTGCAGAATTTGGCTGGACATTATTACCACATCCCCCTTACAGTCCCGATCTTGCACCTTCTGACTTCCATCTGTTTGGACCACTGAAAGAAGATCTTCGCAGACATCACTTTGAGGACAGCGAGACCCTTAAACACGCCGTACGCCAGTGGTTTAGGAAAAAAGGACACAAATTTTTACCGTGCGGGTATACATGCCCCTGTGAGAAGATGGACAAAAACTGTAACAAATAACAGAGACTACATTGAGAAATAAATTTTTGAAGTTCAGACTTGGGGCGAAGACGAGTCCCCAATTCGCATCCACGAATGTTTGAAGAATGTTTATGGAGATTCAACAGTGGATGTTAGCACTGTCCGACGTTGGGTACATCGTTGTGACGAAGCTGAAGTAGGTCAATCCTCAATGGCTGACACAAAGCGGACTTGCCGTCCGTCTACCGCAGTGACTCCACACAACATTCATCGAGTTGATGGCATCATTCGTGGTGACCGTCGGGTAACACTGGATGAACTTTCTTCCATGTCCATTAGTAAAGGCAGTGTCCAGAACATCATTAAAGACCTGGGTTATTCAAAAGTTTGTGCACGGTGGGTACCCAGAATGTTGACAGACAGACATAAAGAAACAAGGAAAACCATAGCCATCAAACTCCTACGCCATTAAGAAACTGAAGGAGAAGAGTTTTTATCGAATATTGTGACAGGTGATGAGACTTGGGTTCATTTTTTTTGAACCAGAATCCAAGAGGCAGTCAATGGAATGGCATCACACAACATCACCGACAAGAAAGAAGTTCAAAAGTTCACCATCTGTAGGGAAAGTTATGGCCTCCGTGTTCTGGGATGAGAAGGGTGTGACTCTTCTCGACTTCTTGGAACAGGGAAACACGGTGAATGCAGACCGTTACATTAAAACTTTGAAGAAGCTTAGAGGTCATCTTCTGCGACTTTACCCATTGAAAGATCAGAGAACTGCACTACTGTTGCACGATAATGCCACACCACACACTACTAAACGCACCATTGATGCGATTGCAGAATTTGGCTGGACATTATTACCACATCCCCCTTACAGTCCCGATCTTGCACCTTCTGACTTCCATCTGTTTGGACCACTGAAAGAAGATCTTCGCAGACATCACTTTGAGGACAGCGAGACCCTTAAACACGCCGTACGCCAGTGGTTTAGGAAAAAAGGACACAAATTTTTACCGTGCGGGTATACATGCCCCTAACTTTTCAAAATCTGTTTGTTACTAATAGATGATGTAATTAGTCTATAAACTTTTTAATGTTTATGTAATATTAACAGTTAATTTCTTTTTATATATGCATGTATTTACTTTGGTTGACGGCTGATTGGTCCCTTTTTTTCCAGTAGGAAATAAATGGCGATAGACAAAAAATAATCTGATTTTGTTTTTAAGTTAAGAAATTAAATGTGAAATACATTTTGACTCCGGAGCAACGGTCTGATCACTGGTCAGTTTAGACACCCGCGTCAAAACAGTGGCGAGACATTTGTTTTTAGTTTAAAAAATTAAACTGGCAAAATTCACCCCTTTAATTCCATCTATGTTTTAAATGCATAGGTTGACTTCTGTTACTAATTAAATAACTATTCTGAGCATAGTTAAGCAGTGTATGCATGTGTTTTGATGTTATTATTACAATTTGTGTCACGATTTGCATGTTTGTGTATTTCTTTGTTATTGCTACAGAAATATGTCAGGCGCTTTATATATATATATAAATTCTAAGCCCCTAAAGTGAATAACTGTGTCATTCTTACTTAGAAACATTGATGATTGTTTAATAGTCAGAGTTTGGTGTCAAATGGCGGGATCGGTGCAGAAATATTAGGCACATTAGATTTAGCTGATGTGTGGTTGTGGCCTTAGCCTGGCCCATCGAAATACAACAGAACTAGACCTACAGTTACATCTGAAGACTAGTCACAGGTAGAAGATGAAGCGAGGGATATTGTTAGAGCCTGAAACAATGTTAAAAGTTTCTGTGTGATGTTATTCTAGTTTATTTGTTTGAAAATTACGTAATGCACTATTCTATATATTTTGTGATTTTTATAAGAGGCCATAGTAAAAATGGTGTATACACCACTAAATTTGGTCATATTCAATGCTTTATTACTTCGGAAATGGAATACCTTGATGTTTTAAGACTAAAGAGAAAATTGTATTATCTGCAAATATAAATTATCTTTGATGTCATATTGTGCTGTGAACTTTTAGGTTTTTAAAAATTTACGTGCAGCATGTTTTTTATGAATACCAAATTTACTTGCATTAATACTAACAAAGACACTGTCTATTTTAACTCTCTATCCATTTCCCTACAGTTTGATATATAATATGTGCACATTCACAGAAAAAATTTACATACATTTTACAATAGAAGATGGTACGCTTCACTGTTTAGAATTCTTAAAAAAGTAATTCCGACACAGGGTGGAAAATAATAAAAAAATCAAAGAGTTAATAATGCATCTATCAGCATGTCAGTTTGATTAATATTTGTTGTTTGCCTCCGCCGATATTCGTTTAAGTGACAAGAATGAAAAGTGGTTTTGCAGTTAATTTTGGTTTGGTTTGAAGAACTATCTTCATTGCACACAGATAACTCCATCAGTGCTCTGATCTCCTCCTTTAGATCCCAAAGGGAGGATCTCAGCACAGTGCACGAACTCCGTAGCACCAGTGAGAATCCCAATGTGTGTTAATAGGAATCACACATTCTATATATATTTCTGTGGTGGGTAGGTTTCTGATTTTTAAATTTCCAGGGCAGCGACCATGTGGCCTACTCTTTACGATTTCCACCTGCCATGGGATTTTTAGCATGCACAACTTGCACATGGGACCTCTTATTTTTTTGCCTTTATCAGAGAAGGCTAGGCATCCAATCTTACTACCCAGGAGATATGGGGGGAGTATGACATCATTAGGAGCACTGGTTCTGGAAAAAAATGTCCATAACTTATATTCCCTCTACTGGGAATCGAACCCAGTACCTTTAGAATTCATGGCAGATGTCATAATTCTTAGCCATTCCTACACACCCCCACAGTTAGTTTTACAAATGAACTGTACATTTAGAAATAGAGACAGAATATTACAGAATTACCCTTTGTCAACCAGAGGCATGCAAGAATGAAAAATATAAAAAAGGTTATGTGAAAATTAGAAAGTCGAAGCAAGCATATTATGGAAAAATTATTAAAATAACAAATTAATACTAAACATAAAAGAAATAAATTAAAAGAAACTAGCTACAAAAACACAGCAAATGAAACTACCATATATACTTGAGCATAAGTCGAGAAATGTTTTCCCTTTTTCGACCTTAAAAAATGTACCCCCAGTTTATGTTTGAGTCACACACAAAAAAAAGGACTTATGAAACCTGTCAGTGTTCCTCCTCTCCAGCTTCCTTCATTTGATCTATCAGCTATACCATTACTACTGATGCAGCTGCATGGTTAACATCCTGATCAAATAAGTTAAAGTCCCTGCAAAAAAAGGGGACAAAATATCTTTGGGTAAATAGCAATAACATGATGGGCTTAGTTAACATCTATCGGATACTTTGCTGTGTTATATATTTGTGATGTGACTGGACAGAGTCGTTTAGATAAGGAATTTAGAGTGCTGAAATTATTTTACTTGCTTAGCTATGACATCAATAGTGATTGATCAAACTCAGACCTAATTTGCTCAGGCTTGACTCAAATTATTATTTTCTTTTTACTTTTAAGTTTAAACAAAAATGCACACTGTACTTTTGAATAAAAAAACTATATTTATTCAAGAATTTAAATGTCACTTAAATTAGAATCCACTAACTTAATAAAGAAGACATATGAAGGCATGACATGCAGAGTTCTTCATGAAGGACAATTTACTGAACTTTTTGGGATTAGAATGGGAGTGCGACAGGGATGTCTCTTGTCTCCATTTCTTTTCTTACTAGCAATAGATTGGGTTATCAAAACATCGACATCACACAACTGAAATGGAATTCATTAAAATCTGACTAAACAGCTTGATCTGGATTTTGCAAATGACTTTGCTCTTCTGTCCCATAATGATAATCAGATGCAAGACAAAATAAAAATACTTGATGAGAGGTCATAACAGGTGGGTCTGAAATTACACTGGGAAAAGACAAAGATAATGAGAATAAATGCAAGATATGATAACAAGGTTAAACTTGAAGAAACACCACCAAAAGATGTAGAATCGAACATATTTTGGCAGCAATATAGACAAAGTTGGAGGGACAGCAATGATATCAAAATAAGAATACAAAAAACAAGAAGAGCTTTCACTGCATTAGGAAACACGGAGATCAAGTCCAACACGAAAATAAGAATCTTCAACTCAAAAGTGAGTCCTATTGTAATTGTATGGCTCTGAAACACGGAAAACAACAACCAAAAGGCTACAAACTTTCATAAACAGGTGCTTGCGAAGAATAGACGGATTGAAATGGTATGACAAAGTCACAAATGTGGAACTGATGACAAGAACCAGACAAGTGCCGGTGGAACAAGAGGAGAAGAAGGCGCTGGCGATGGATAGGACACACATTGAGGAAACCTGTTGATAGCATTACAAGGCAGTCCTTGTTCTGGAATCCCCAAGAAAAGAGAGGCAGAGGTAGACCAAAAAACACATGGAGAAGAGAGCTAGAGACAGAAGTGAAAATATGAGGAAAACATGGAAAGAACTTGAGCAGATGGCACGTGACAGGAGGACTTGGCATGTGTTTGTTGAAGGCCTATGTTCCTTGGGGAGCTAAAGGGTATTGACTGGTTTTTTTTGTTTTGTTTTCCTTAACCAGCGGCACTTGGGCTTTCAGCCCTTTGGCCCAATGACATGTCATTGCGATGCTGGGGAACCTGAGGACTTTCCTTCCAACCCGGTCAGGAGCTTTACTCTGTTTTAAAGATGCCCAACATATGAGAACCAGAGAAAGTACATTTGGCCGCCACCTGTACCATACGTGGAAAAAGTGTATGGATAGGCAAATAGCCTGAAGCTGACTACTGCTTTCTCTGAAAACATTCTATAGCACGTTTCACTAGCTTTGCCCTCAAACAAATGTAATTATCTGATTAACCGTCTAACGTATTAATGCCATTTTTTGCATACGATGTTATATTGGGTTAGACCCAACAAATATATACTTTATATCTGTGCATCTTGTCCAGTTCCCATAAACGGATGAAATCCTTTGATCTTTGTCGGCATACTAATTATTGTGTATCGAGAAAAGAAATTTTACCACTTCATGCACAGATTCTGTGAATTGATTAGGCATAGGCGTGTCTACTATTACAATAATGTGGCCATCTCGTTTGCAATTGAATACGTGTTGAAGATGATTTCTTAAATGATCTGCATGCGAGATACTCGTGACATTGTTTGTCATTGACATTTAATGCGCTACCATACTGGACCTTCCTTGATCTAATTATTTCAATGGGTATCATCTCTTTGCGGTTCATAAATATCATAATGGAACGTTGCTCCTCTAATGTGCTTGTAAATAACGGTAAGGTCATCTTTAAAGAAATTAAACTTCATCCTAATCATAATCAGATGTCTCTGAGAAATTGAAAATCAATCTCGGCTGAATGAAGGACAAACCATCATTCTTCCAATATTCCTCTTCCTCTTGTAACACATGGTTCTCACTTTTCTTCCAATAATCCCTGGCTATATTGGAGATGGCGGCTTTTATAAGTATTTCAACATCTTTTAATTTGAACGTTCTATTTTCTGTTACTACCTGTTCCTTAATTTTAGCCCATACTAATTCTATTGGGTTTAAGTGAGAATGGTAAGGAGGTAATCTTAAACATCTGTGACCATGTTCATGGATTGCCTTGTCTATGTGAAATATCTTTGTATGCTCTTATCTTTTTTTACAATTCCAAGTAATTCAGGTTCATGGACATTTCGTTGAATGGAATGTTGTTTATGGTCAGCCAAATCTTTATTACATCTTTAATACTTGGTGAATTAGAAACTTTATCTTCTGCTGCCACAACGTTGTGATATGAGGCATTGTCCATTATCAAACACCACGGTCTATCCAAGGAAGGAAGTACATGATTCACAATCCAATCTTGAAATATCTTGCCATTCATCTCTGCATGGTAATCCCTATTATCTGTGGATTTTGAAACAAATATGAGTTCAGTATTATTTAGAAGCCCATGATGGCTGCTTCCTGCATGTGCAATTATTAGGCGCTGTCCTTTGCTGCTTGGTACTAGTCTCTTAGTTGTTCCATCAGATGATTGCCATTCTCGTTCATTACTGTGGTGCGCATTGATCCAAGTTTCATCTAAATACACAAAATCATAACAATCTCTTCTCATTTCTCTGACCTCGCGTAAATATTTGCTTCTCATTGCAACTATATGAGGCTTCTCACAAATAAGGTTTCTACCACCAACATATTTTCTAAAAGTGAATCCCAAACTCCTAATAGTCCTCCATAGCGTAGATTTGGAAATATCAATGTCATTATTCTTTCTTAACCAAATTTTCAATTTCCTTAAAGTCACTGCCTCATTATTGTGAAACATATTTCAAATTTCTCTGCGGATCAATTCTCTGTCAAAATTATCCACCACTCTTGGCCTAATTTTCGTGTGTAAAACACTGGAATTAGACATTTCAGATGTCACTGTCCAGTGGTGCAATGATCGTTTGCTTATCCCCAAGGCGTGAATAGTCCTCTTTTGTGGGTTTGAAATAGAATGATATAGTTTTCCTCGAGTAGCTTCATTGCAGAAATACTTAAAAATCCTAATTGTGATTTGCTGTAATGTCATAAAATGTACTCGCAGACTCATTTTTCCTTCTTAACCACACAATAATTTTTGTAGACACACCTCTGATTGACAATGTGTGCGTTGCACCGGATATAAACTGTTTTATGTTCAAGAAGTGCGATTTCACGCAATTTCACTCAAAAATCATGCCAATTGCTTGATAAACCAAAAATGTGCAAATGAGGTCGTATAATTTACTGTAGACATTTCAATATGTGTGCGTGTGATGTGTGTTGGCAAGTAGGATTTTATATTATATCGCAAAGAAACGAAAATTGAAACCAATGGCCGCATTTTAATGAAAAATTTAATTCATAGGGTTATATATACCATTTTTTCAAAATTCACACACAAAATTGAGTTCACTTTTTTTTCCCCCATTTGTAACTGGATTTTATTTATCTTGATTTCCATATATTTCCTAATACAATGACAGTTCTCCTAGCCATTTGTACGAGGGGCGTTCAGAAAGTAATTCACCACATCGTTTTTCTCAGCTAATAATGAAGATAGAAGCATGAAATTTTGCACACTTCAGTACAGTCAGTCGCTGGGTTCAGAGAATCAAAGAATCAGGAAGTGCAGATACGGAGCTGCTTGATCGGCCGCGCTGTGGACGTCTTGCCACAGCCACCAACGCAGAAATGTTGAAATGCGCTGAGGGCATTATTCTTACTGATAGGCGAATCACTACTCAACAATTGGCCTTACAGCTGTCAGTCAGCATTGGTAGTGCAAATGCAGTTTTAAAAACTCTCGGATTTTCTAAGGTTTGCGCATGATGGGTTCCTCGAAGTCTCATAAATGACCACCGATTGCAAAGGAAAGCAATTTCTTCTGAATTGTTGGAGCGTTTCAATGCTGATGGAGAGAACTTTTTGGCTAAGATCGTTACAGGTGACAAAACCTGGGCACATCATTTTGAACCTGAGACAAAAAGACAGTCAATGGAGTGGCATCATCCGCAATGACCAAGAAGAAAGAAATTCAAGACAATTCCTTCAACTGGAAAGGTCATGATCACTGTCTTTTGGGACATTGAAGGTGTGATTCTTGTGGACGTTATGCCAAGAGGAGAGACAATCAATTCGCAAGCTTACATTAAGACATTGAAGAAACTCAATCAACGTTTTCGCAGAGTTCGGCCGCACAAGAATCCAACAGACCTGCTTCTCCTTCACGACAATGCGCGCCCTCACACAAGTCTGGCAACATGGGAAGCAATCACCAAATTGGGTTGGACTGTACTACCCCATCCACCCTATAGTCCCGATTTAGCACCCTCTGATTTTCATCTATTTGGTGCACTTAAAGATGCACTCCGTGGGACAAGGTTTGAAGATGATGAAGGAGTGATTCATGCAGCGAAGAAATGGCTACATGATCAAGACAAAATCTGGTACGGGCTAGGAATACATGCACTTGTTTCGCGCTGGCATAAAGCCGTACAAGTTGATGGGGATTATCTTGAATAATACCGATGTTTACATGACATATCCATATATATTGTGTATAATTTTCATGCTTTTTGAATAAAAAGCTCCTGAGAAAAACGATGTGGTGCATTACTTTCTGAACGCCCCTCGTATTCTTGATATCATTGTCTGTTACTCCAGCTTAGACTATATTGCTGTCAAGATAAGTGTATAATTCCACATTTTGTAGCATTGTTTCTCCTAGTAAATCTAGCTTCACATCTAAATTCACATTTATTGTCATAATCATTGTCTTTTCTGGTCTGCTGTAAGCATTAATTGTAGCCTCGTGTTCACAGTGTATGAAAACTATGGCTGATGATATGGAAACAAGTTGTCATCTTAGAGCTGCATTTGAATACCGGATTTAATAGACCCATCTGAAAGTAAATTATTGAGACTTTAATTATATGTTTGATCATCATTATTAAGAAAAAATGCTAGTCTTATTTCAAATCGTTTTGTGCGTTAAAAAGCTGGAAAGATTCATTGTAAAATATAATTACCTGTGAGCCTCCATTGGGCTTTTGATGTCCACTATGTGGACTTCGCCTTCTATTGGCTGCTGGTTGCTTTGGGTTTTTCAGATTCACTATTAGACATAAACCATGAGAATAGTTATGGAACTGGAGGCTGTAGAATTAGAATTTAATAGCAATAAATATTATCAGATCAAGCTGACTTTGTATTTGTATCAACTCAATTGAGACGTTGGTAATTAGTCAACAAGTAGAAAAAGCACTTGAGGTTTTATAAACAGTTGAATACCGTCGTTGACTAAAAAGGAAAAGGAGCATGTCCTGAAAATAGCCAGTGTGGAAAGGAAGCTTATTACCACCTCATTATGCATGTAATCACATTCTTTGGACAAGCTATGAGAAGAAGAAGACTGGAATATATGGTCACAACAGGAAGGATGGCAAACATTAAGACAAAGAGACTGGGCAGTTTGACATGGCTTAGAAAGAAGTCAACAACAGAATTCATAAAGGGGAGGAGCTGATCCGCATTTTCAGTAAAAACAGCACAAACATAAAAACTGAGATTTGTCAATATTTTGACAATTTATATTCCCCTGAATCTTCTTCTTTGATTCTTAGGCGCTGACTGTCAAAGCAGTCAGTGGCCATCACGCCTGGTGGCGTCTTGTAGGGCAGCAACAAACTGCTTCCACTTTGTTCAGTCGGCGGCCATCCTTCGTACAGTGCCCCAGCTCTGGTTCATTCTTTGCATCTCAGCCTCCACAGTTCTCCGCCAAGTTGTTTTTGGTCTGCCTCTCTTTCGCTTTCCTTCGAGGGTCCATAGCATAGCTGTTCTTGTGATGGCATTGAGGTCTCTTCTGAAGACGGGGCCAACCCAACTCCAGCGTCTGCCAGCTATGATGGTGTGCATGTCCTCTTGGTTACTCTGAGTAAGTAGTTCTTGGTTAGTGATAATATTCGGCCAAAAGATCCCCTGAATCTAAATCTGCGAAAATCATTTGCCAGAACACATTCTAGGTAGATGCATTTTGATTTTATAAATAGTATTTTCTTCAGAAATTGGGTTTTTCCTATGAAGAAAATCAAGATTGTCTCAGAACCTTGTTTTATCTTACTAATATTCTTATAACTTGAACATTTTTTAGTCAATCAATGTGAGATTTGGCACAAATACTTTCCATAGGATAATAAAACTTTTGTCGGATCCACTTTTTGAGATCTTATCACAATTTTGATTTAATGGAAGTAGTGTAAAATTTTGGAATAAAATTGTAAGTATTTTTAGATACAAACTGTAAAGTTCTATATCTTTAAGATAAAATGATAAACATTCTGTTTACATTAAGTATTGATAGATTAATAAATATTAAAAAAAAGCCTTAGCAAATTGAAATAAAACAATATAATCCAATATGGCCGCCATTACCATGACAACCAATGATGCAATATTATCAAACTCTTCATTATGCGTATCTATGATTGATGTAGGTTAAGTCTGTGGTTGATGTAGGTTAAGTCTGGTTGATGTAGGTTAAGTCTGTGCATTTTCATTCAAATCCTGTGGTTAATAACGAAAATAGTATTTCAGTGTAGCTTGTCCCCTTAACAGTACTGGAGACAAGACGTTGTGGTTAGGCAAAACCGCCTAAGAAACCTGGCATGGTACTTGAAGAAGAAGATTGGTAGCTCTTGAAAGGCAAACAGCACAGACTAATAACGGAGAGAAAAAAAGTTTGTTATTGACATGCATTCATTTTCCATTGACATGCCATCATTTTCCAGTGCGCTCCTTACAAAGCATTCAGATATCACAACAGTTGGTCCCCTTGCAGGAAGTATGAACCAAGCAGTCATGTTGCTCTAGCAGCTGTGGTTTCCATGGCAATTTGTTTTACATGATGAGGGTGCCATACATATTAGTCGCCTTGAACAACTTGCTGAGGGTTCAGTAATCTTTTTCTGTCTTTAACTCTTCAGAGACACGTATGAACTGCACAGGTCATTGACATGTAGTCAGGTGATCTTTTGTAGTCATAAGAATTTCTCTAATTTTGGTTCTGCAAGTTATGAACTATGTTGGAGATAAAATATATATTTAACGTTTATTTTATTAATTATTCATTTCTGGTTTGTTTTAACCGTAGGAAGGCTTTATAAGCCATGTTGTTTTGTTTCCATTAATCTTGTATTACGGTATATGTTGTGTTTCCTTGACTTTATATTGTGCCGCAACTTACTGATGTATTGTGCTGCAACCTACTGATGCTATAGAGCTACAAGGACACTCTGCCCTTTGTAGTTCCTGGAAGTCTCTGAAGAGGCAAAGAAAGAATAGGAATTACCCTTAGGAATATCGTACAAGGTGACTAACATGAGGTTGTTGCATTGTGGTTAACAAAATATTCCCAGACAAAAATAACCCCCACTACAGGAACATGTGAATGTTTGGTGCAGGCTTCCTGCTAGAGGACCAGCTGTAGTGGTGGCTCCCATAAGAAACACAAAGGTTTAGTTTGGTTTTGATTTAATTTAGATCACACAAGGAGGATCTTAGCGCAGTGCATGAAGTCTGTAGCACCAGCGACAATCCCAATGTGTGTACGGTATGTAATGTATAGGAATCACGCATTCTATAAATATTTTTTGTGGTGGGTAGGTTTCCTGATTTTTAAATTGTTTTTATCAGGCTGCTGCCCTGGTAAAATTTTAAAAAAAAACAAAGGAAAATAATGATTTGTTAAACCTCATAGAAATGTTGAGCACTTAGCA
Source organism: Oreohelix idahoensis (assembly GCA_024509875.1). Taxonomy (NCBI): domain Eukaryota; kingdom Metazoa; phylum Mollusca; class Gastropoda; order Stylommatophora; family Oreohelicidae; genus Oreohelix; species Oreohelix idahoensis. The sequence continues at coordinate 96,759 of JAMPIV010013503.1, forward strand.
GATGTCTCTTTCAGCCTGACTGTTGCGATAAAACAATGTCATATTAGTTCCCTATAATATAAATTCACAACATGAAATAAGTTTTTAAAGTCTGCACTGTCATTCCTGAAAGTATCTGAGGAAGCAGCCAATGATATTGGCTGTTGCTTCCATCCAGCATGTCATATAGTGCCAACTAAAGTCAGGTAGTCACCAATGTTGAACTTACTTAGTCATTCCTCTTCTACTTCAGGGTGTAGAGGTTAGGTAGAGAGAGCACCATGACGTATGTGGAACTGATTAGAAGAACCAGACAAGTGGCAGTAGAACAAGAGATGAAAAGATGACACTGGGGACAGATAGGACACACATTGAGGAAACCTGTTGATAGCATTACAAGGCAGTCCTTGTTCTGGAATCCCCAGGGAAAGAGAGGCAGAGGTAGACCAAAAAAACACATGGAGAAGAGAACTGGATACAGAGGTGAAAATGATGAGGAAAACAAGGAAAGAATTTGAGCAGATGGCACAGGACAGGAAGACTTAGCATGTGTTTGTTGAAGGCCTATGCTCCTTGGGTATCGAAGATGAGGTGTACATTGATTGCACATCCTCATCAAGCAAAACAAATTGCTGGAGAAACCATCACTGCCAAAAAAAAAATAACAGGGCTCCTGCCTGGCACTGACTGCATTGATGGTTTCATGTTAGTTAGAGAAGAAAGAAAGTGCTTTCATAATTTACATTCACTCATTTTAGATGTTCCATGTGAATCTTATGCCTTTCTTAGTGGCTTGTTATATTAAAGTTTAACAATTAAGAGCAGGTCTTTACGTGACTTTCGAGGCATGGAGACCATGGTGTGCTATCATCATCATCAGCTACCATCTCCACAACGAAGGTTGGCTGTAATGGATCTCCAACGTCTTCTGTCTCTTGTCTTGGTGGTGCACTCTGACAGACTCTTTCCTGTCCATCTCTTGATGTTATCTTCCCACTTATCAGAACATTGTTAACTGAATGAAAAGAGGAAAAGTAATGTTTATGGACATTTAAACATATTCACCACTCACTAGTGCTTCCTGCAATGTTATCTAGATCTTCAGGTGGACATGGGCCAGCAATATTTTGAGGATTGGCCATGCTGTCTGAGGTACTTGTCTCAGGTGGTCGATCAAGGTTAGATAGGATACCATTTGTGGTCCTGGCTTCACTGGCATGTTGTGATGACAAGGGAGGATGGTCCATGGAGCTTGAGACTGATGGTCGTCTGTTTGCATAGCACGTTGGTTCGGCGTTTTGGGTGCCACTTCCATTGTTATTCATATCCGATTTTGTTGCATCGGTAACCAAGACGAGTTTTTGGAATTTGGGTTGTTTTTCCTGTATTTTGCAAGCTTCCATGACTGTGAGCACATTGCCTATTCTAGTCAGCTTGTCAGTGCCAATAGCTGCGCGGAGTCTTTCATCTTCTTCCGTAGAATCATTGATTGTAGTTTCATGCACAGCCGGAGATAACCCTTCAGCGCCAGTAGGTATGTATGACCTTTCTTCTTGTTCTTCGGCCGTAGACACATCGCTGGAAATTGGTAACACCCCCACAGTTTCGTTGCTCTGATTTTGTTCGTTCTGATACCGGTTTATAGTAGTGCTTTGGTCAAACGAGGTGCCATTGTGCCGAGAGTCGTCATCGCTTGTTTCTTGTCTGAGCTCTATTACTTGGGAGTTATAGCCCGTCAAATTGCTCACCAGTGCTTGTGAGCATGGTTCTGCTGAAGCTTGGCGTATCCTCGTATGGTAGGGTATTAATCTTGAAATCGCTTCCAAAAACACCAGAACCAGATATAAAATAACGTTGCCATTTGCGATGTTTTCCTGGTCAAGATTAAGATTCTGATGCCTTCCAATCGAAACATCGTAACGCTCATCACCTTCCTCTTGCTGGATATCTGGTACAGCCATAGTACTTGCTAACATGGGGTAACTACAGCTGCACGCAGTTAGTAAGTAACAATGGCGGGTTCTGGTATTTCCAGGAAAATATAGTAACACAGGAAGTGATAAAATTGTTTATTTTAAGTGAAGCTTCGTTCAATCTAGACACAAGGCCCGTCGGTTATTTTAGGGCGAGTACTGAATATAAACGGCCTTGTGGTCTAGTACAGCGGTAACTAAATGTGCGAGAGTATTATATTCTGTTATGTGAAAGTATTTTGAAAGCAAACACTTAGCCAAATACCAGTATGTAACCTTAGCTAAAAGTTTGGTATCTTCTTTATCCTCAACATAAAAGAATGTATAGGCAGTGAGATTATATCTACGTATTTAACACGCTTGAACATAATTATCTTCCCGCGGTCCATTTTGCTACCCGTATCCGCACTGGTTGAACGCATGTACATCGTCCCCACTGTCTGTTATTGTATTTTTAAAAAGTACATTTACCATGATTATAGCAGCACAACTGACCACTGTCTGTAATTGTCCTTTTTCGTGAAGCTAATTGGCAAGTAAGAGATGGTAGCCAGTGTGCATTCATTCCCTCTAGTATGTCGCAAAAGGACGCAGATGCAAGATGTCCTAAAGCACAATAAACACTACAATAATGCTACGGTTCTTCCAGCATTGCGCACTTTCGGTTAATTTGCCACGTCCGTACACTATGAATATATGATATTCCATTAAGTATCAGGTGAAGAACATCGTACCTTTTCGTTTGTCTAGATTTGTCGCGCTTCCATAAAGTACGCGAGCTTTGCTCAGTTCATCCAAATTAGTTTTCACCTTAGCTGTCATATTTATAAATGAGCAGAATTCTGAGTATTCAGATATATATTCGATAAAACACTCCGAAGGCAGTGGCTCTCTTATCTATATATATATATATAGTTATACTGTAAGCTTAAAAGTATAACACCCCTCGCTCTTGTGACGCTTCTGCATAGGCGGCGCCCAGATGTCTTTCATAGTTTTCGTTCGTATCATATGAAGTACGACTAATTTACCGCATATGAGTTGTGAAATGTTCTCTGCAATGCTGTTTGAAAACAAACAAACAAACTTACTTTCAAAACGTTTGCATAGTCAGAATATAAAATCTGCAGATGTGTTGCGTCCTTTTTAAGTCCTTAACAGGCTTTAACAAATATAGACAGTCTCAGGTCCTGTCTTTGTTAAAAGTGTACGCACCAACTGAGATATTAGTAATACGTTTAATAATAAATTCTTTAAGCACCAAACACGGCGCATAAGGCAGAAACCAGTGCTCTCCAGGTTGTTCGTTGTGACGCCACTCCTCTTAGCTCTTGCACATTATTTAGGCCCAACGTTCTTCCTTCTCTTATTATTGTTCTTCTGAGTGTCTCTTTTGGTCTTCCTTTTTTCCTCTTACCCTCAGGAACCCAAGTGAGCGCCTGTAGTGGTATTCTGTTGTTTTGCATTCGTAGGACATGACCGATATATGACCATCGTCTTTTCCTTATAAAGTCGGAGACATATTTCTGCCTAGAGTCTTCTCTTATTTGTCGATTAGTCTTGAATTCTTTCCAACTGATGTTCATGAGTTTTCTAAGACATTTGTTCTCGAATGTATTCAGCTCGTTCTCCAATGATTTTGTTATTTTCCAACTCTCACAGCCGTATGTTAACACTGAGATAACATTTGAATTAAACAGACGAAGCTTGGTATGTATATTCAATGATCGTAATTTCCAAATGTTAGATAATCTATTGAAGGCGCTAGCTGCCAAAGCAATTCTAGTATGAATTTCTCTTGTTGTGTCACCATCCTGAGTCATTTTACTGCCTAAATAATTGAAACTTTCAACTTTCTGTAGTTTTTCCCCGTTCAAGATGATATCAAAGGTCTCGTTAGAAAAGTTCATAGCTTTAGTTTTAGAGGCATTTATTTGGAGACCTATTTTAACCGAGAGATGACACACATTATTTACTGCTTCTTGGGATTGTCTGGGTGTTGAACTTAAGAATGCTAAATCATCTGCGAAATCCAGGTCCCCCAGGAATTTTCCATTTGTCCATTTTATACCTAATTGTTCATTGTGGGTATAGTTTCTCATAACCCAATCAATAGCTATTCCAAAAAGTAGTGGTGACATAATACAGCCTTGTTTCATCCCTGTTTCTACTGTAAACCATTCTGTATTCCCGTTATTTGTTCTAACACAACATCTTGCATTGTCATATAGCGCTTTGATTATATTCACATATTTTGATGGAAAACCATAGATTGTAAGTATCTTCCACAATAATGGGCGGTGTAGACTATCAAAGGCTTTTTGAAAATCGACGAAGGTGATAATAAGTGGCGATTGCATTTCCACTGATTCTTCTATAATTGTTCTTAGTGTGAATATTTGATCAATACATGATCGTTTCGGCCTGAAACCCGCTTGTTCTTCTCTGATCTTTTCGTCAGCATGCAATTTAAGTCTTTCTAACATCATGCTACATAATAATTTTCCAGGTACTGATAATAGAGATATACCACGCCAGTTATTACAGTCTGATAGATCACCTTTCTTCGGTAACTTTACAATAATACTGTCTTTCCATTGTTGTGGTGGTTGTTCTTCTCTCCATACTTCATTTATAATATCTAAAATTCTCAAGAGGTTGTTGTCATTAACTGCTTTAATCATTTCCCCTGAAATTTCGTCAACTCCAGCAGCTTTAAAATTTTTTTAATCTTTTTAACGGCTTGTTTGATCTCGTCCAGCGTGAATTCATCGCAAGTTATTGGCAAGGTGGTTGTGGGTGTTTCATTATTAAAATCAGGTGTTACTGTTGGTGGTGGTCTGTTTAGCACCTCCATGAAGTGCTCAGCCCATCTCTTCATTTGTTCTTTTTCTGTTGGTATTGAATTCCCTAATTTACCTTTAACAGGTGTTTCCATAGCAGTAGGCTGGTGACATAGTTGTTTTGTAATTTGATAAAGGCACCTACTATTACCAGTTCTTGCAGCATTTTCAGCTTCTACGGCCAGTTCATTGATGAAATGTCTTTTATCTCTTCGAGTTTTTGTCTTCACTTCTTTATTTAACAAATTATAAGTTAGTTTGCAAGATTCAACTGCATTATGTGTACTTGCTGCTAGTAGTTTAAGTTTTGCTGTTTTCCTTTCTTGTATTTTATCCCAAGTATCTTCTCTCATCCAATTTTTCTTTTTATGTACTAGGTATCCGGTGGTCGCTACAGCTGCTTCTGTCATTGCTGTTCTCAGTTGTTCCCATTTAGTATCGATTGTCTTGGTGGTGATATCGTTGTCAATTTTGCCTAAAGCATCGAAATAGTTGTTCATTTTGACATTATACTCCTCCTTTATATCATTTGATTGCAGTTTGTGTACATCTATTCTTCTATTTTTATTCGGTTGGTATAACTTCTTCAGTTTAATTCTCAGTTTAGCTATGCAGAGGTTATGATCGCTTCCGATCTCTACACCTCTGTATGCTCTGACGTCTTGAACTGATGAGCGAAATTTTGCGCTTATGCAGAAGTGATCTATCTGGTTCTTAGTTCTGCCATCAGGTGAATTCCATGTTATCTTGTGGATATTCTTATGTGGAAAGATGGTGTCTGCCACAACGAGGTTTGATATTTCACAAAGTTCTAGAAGTCTTTCGCCATTTTGATTCATACAGCCTATGCCATGAGTACCGAGATATCTTTGTACTCCATCGTTGTTGTCACCTACTTTGGCGTTAAAATCGCCCATAACTGCTATTATGTCATGCTTGGGTATTGTGTTGATGGTACTTAGAAGTGCTTCATAGAAGTCATCTTTTGTGGTATCAAGAGCGTCGTTAGTTGGTGCATAACATTGTACAATTGAGAGCTTGAAAAATCTTGTCTGAAATCTAGCTAAAATTAGCCTCTCATTAATAGGTACCCAGCTGATAAGCGATGCTGCTGCTTTCTGTGTCATTAAGATGGCTACTCCCTCTGTGTGACGATTACCATTACTACGTTTGGTATATTAAATTTATTGTGCACGAGAACGCACATTTTTGGGGATTTTGAAATTAACGCGCTTGTTGTCAAACAAAGGCAGATGACGTATCTGCTGAGAGAATCAAGCAGGATCTTTACCAGACAGTATGGTCTGTTGATGTATTTTAGCCCCTGTGTTTGGGCATATTGCTTTTTACTTTGGTGATCGGCTCACTGCATTCAAGACATAGCCCCAGTATCACAGAGTAAGGTATTGATATAATTGATTACATATATTTTATTGAATTAATGTCGTCATTGACATAACTTCTACAAGTCGACCTCTAGCTGGTACCCTCATGCGTTGGGACCAGAATGGATCAAACTTGAACGTTTATGCATTGAAAGTTTCGAGCATATTTATATTGAAACTCGTTGATTGAAATTACGGGATCTACGTTATTGAATATTGGAATTGCCGCCATACGATTAACGGCTCTTTTGATGGAAGGTGAACCAAAAGTTAGAAGTTCATCCTAGGATATATATTTCAAATTAATGATTGTATTATGATATCTAGAAGTCATATTCTATTGACAATCTAGATAGGAGGGAATATCTATTTGATTGGATCCTATACTCTTGGTTGTATGAGGAGAGATTGTCCTTGAAAGGTCAACCGTCTTAGAGAACATTTGTTAAACCAACCATTCACTATTGTAAGATGAATCTTCAAGATTATGCTGATGTACTTTATATTGATTAACCATGTACCTGATGGAACATTACCTACCATTATTATCAGGAAGGAAGTTTCCAAGATATGCAAGATTTGTGTATCGTCCTTTGTCAACGTGATTGTCAAATAAACCGTGGATTGTAACTTTACCAATCATGAGTTCCAGTGTCCTTCCCTCGACACTGTTGGTGTTGATGTGACCGTGAGGACTTTAACTATTTGTACTTTCATCTTCAATAACATTCGTGTATGATTTAAGCAAATAACTAACTGTCATCGCTTACACCATTCAAGCGTATAACTAACATTCAAATAAGACAGTATACGAATATGACAACTGACGGCCACAATAAAGAGCGGCTACAAGATGCATAAAACATTTTATTGGAAAGAAGAAAATGCTTATGTCCGAAACGATGCACGTGGGAAGAAGCACGTGGGAGATGGACAGGAAACATGGAGAACCGCAGCAAAAGACAGAAAATGTTGGAGATCTATTTGACATATATACATCGAATCGTTAACCGCACTTGGTCTGCTGTGATCTGATAGAATGATTACTGTCTTTTATTATTACTAGTAAGACTTGAACTTGTATCCTGTGGTAGGAATTCCGTTAATGTCCAAAAAGAATTGGAAAAAATAATAAGATTCGCAAACTTGATTATTCTCGGTGGACCCGGTCAGATCCTGGGAAAAAATCAAAATGGCAGAAAGTTGAACTCGCTTAAGATAAGCAGTGCACACCAAATGCTTTCTTGAAAGTGAATATGAAGAGCTAAAATACATTAATCGAGAGCTTTTACATACGCACTAAGTGTACGCCGTTTCGGTCTTGCATATTGAACATTAGAATAAAGTAAAATTGACTACTGTAGCCAAATAATAATTATCAACACAATATACATTTTCAAAGACGTAATTAGTCAAAGAATCAATCAATATCTTCTAGCTCCTCAAGGAGCACAGGCCTTCAACAAACACACACACCAAGTCCTTCTGTCACGTGACATCAGATTAAGTTTTTTTCATGTTTTCATTTCTATCTTCAGTTCTCCAGTCAATGGTTTTTTTTTTGGTCTACCCCCTGTCTCTCTTAGGGGTTCAAGAACAAGAACTGCTTGGTGATGCTATTAACAAGTATCCTCAGTGTGTGTCCTTTCCATTTCCAGCATTGTCTTTTCATCTCTTGTTCCATTGGCATTTGTCTGGTTCTCAGTTCGACATTAATAATCTTGTCATACCATTTCCAACCGTCTATTCTATGCAGGATACATTTATGACAGTCTGTAGCTTTTTTGGTTGATAATTTTGTTGTTCTCCATGTTTCAGAGCCTGACTGACTTGAGATTTGAGTTGAAGATTCTTATTTTTGTGTTGGACTTGATTTCTCTTATACATTTCCCAAATGCAATGAAACCTCATCTTGCAGTTTTATTTAGTAGCGACGAAAAACAATAGAAACAATTTTTTTTAAACGAAATTTGAATGAACGTTCAAAAGTGGATCCTTGAAAATATGTTCACATGCTGAAGTATTTTATTTGTTATTTATTTATTGTTCCAACCACAATATAGCACCGAGATTTAAAAGTTTGACACTGAAATGAAAAGAACCTGGCTAACTGCAAGTTTAATGAGCGCTACAAACTGCTCAACATGATGAGAACGCCGGATTTAAAGTACAGTTCGTGTAAGTCAGATGGAATGTGAAGGTCTGATGCTGTTCTTACAATGCATATGACTTTTAACAGATGAAAGTCAATTAAATATCTGTTAAAGTCAGTTATATAACTGGAACCACCAGGCCTCTACACCTTTATTACACATAAGGGAGGGAAACCCGAGGCCTGTAAACAGTAAATTAATATGAAACAAATATAAAGGTATGTTATCAGTTGTTTTTCTGTTGTCTGGTGTTCTACTTCTTTATTTCCTGCGAGTGCCTGATAACATACCTTTATATTTGTTTCATATTAATTTAGGCCTCTACACCCCTCCACTTTAATATTATTCTTGTTCAGAGTTTCTTCTTAATTTTTTTTTTTAAGCACAATTGTGATTGTCCCTATTTCCAATGATTTGACAAATGTAATGCCACTTTCTCATATCGGCAGTTGTTCATATTTGGAATTGAAAACAATACATATCCTAATTATAACCAATCAGCGGTTGAACGGGGTATTTTTCTTCATTAATTTAAAAAAAAAAATACCTGGATACACTTAAAAGTGAATGTTTTTAATCTTTCTATCGCACCATAGGGCCCCGTTTTGGTAATCTCCAAAAGAACGTTGCAGTTCGATCCGCACATAAAATGAGTCTCTTAGAAATAACTCAAGAGACTCATATTCTGTGCGGAACGAATTGAAACGTTCGACAGCAAAATGAACCAGAGTTGGGGCACTGTACGAAGGATGGCCACCGACCGAGCAAAGTGGAATCAATTTGTTGTTGCCCTACAAGACGCAACTAGGCGTGATGGCCACTGACTGCTTTGACGGTCGGCGGCTAAGGGTCAAAGAAGAAGACAGCAACCGAGAAGTAGTTTGTCAGAAGAGTTACGCATCATATGGGCGGTTAAACTAACAAATGAAGAATGCTTGATTAAAAGCTGAAGAATAAAAGAAATGTAATAACAACGATAAGGAAAAATAAGTTGAAACACATTAGAAGTGTTGTGAAAAGAGAAACAATAGAAAAATAAAAATTGTAACGACATGGAAAAAAGTGGAGAGAGAGGAAAGATAATGAAACAGGTTGACAGTAAGGCAAATAAAGAGATCAACAACAAAATTGGTGTAGAACATCAGGGCTGGGAATACGGTAAGAAGATCGCTTTAATTATTTTCTCCGTCATTGTTGCTGTCAAGATGGTATCTTACGATTCAGAGGGTAGAAAACAAGCAATCTACACTTACTGTGTTGGTGGTAAAGCTGTGACAATAAGAATATCCTTCCGCACAATTGAGGGGTATTGGTAGTAGAGTATGGCGGAAACGGTTAGTATTCTGCAGGAGCGCTGCAGGAGCACCTGCAGGAGCATGACTTTTATATAGTAAAAATTCTGCAGGAGCGCTGCAGGGGCAAGATGGCGGACTTGAGCTAACAAGGGGAGGTTATTTTTAGAGGTATTTTTAGATAACAAGAAGAGGAGGCGCAAGATGGCGGACTTGAGCTAACAAGGGGAGGTTATTTTTAGACTTTTATATAACAAGAAGACGATGTTAATATAAGGAAAATGTGGCAAGATGGCGGACTTGAGCTAACAAGGGGAGGTTATTTTTAGACTTTGAGATAACAAGAAGAGGAGGGGCAAAATGGCGGACTTGAGCTAACAAGGGGGAGATAACAAGAGGGCGGGATGACTTTTATATAAGGAATTGAGGCGGAGGAGAGGCGGCGGTGCATGACTTTTATATAGCAAAATACTCGATCGATTTCAGGCGGCGGCGTTTCAGGCGGCGGCGCATGACTTTTTATATAGGGAAAATGTGCAGGGGCAAGATGGTGGGGTGACTTTTTATATAAGGAAATACTCAGTGTGCAGGTGGAGCATCAGGCGGTGGGTGATGACATTTTATATAAGGGATTGAGGTGGAGCAGCAGGTGTTGGTACATGACTTTTTATATAAGGAAATACTCAGTGTGCAGGTGGAGCATAAGGAAATACTCATTGTGCAGGTGGAGGATCAGGCGGGATGACTTTTTATATAAGGAAAATGTGCAGGTGGAGCATCAGGCGGAGGGTGATGACATTTTATATAAGGAAAATGTGCAGGTGGAGCAGCAGGCGGGATGACTTTGTATATAAGAAAATACTCAGTGTGCAGGTGGAGCATCAGGCGGGATGACTTTTTATATAAGGAAAATGTGCAGGTGGAGCATCAGGCGGAGGGTGATGACTTTTTATATAGGAAAATGTGGCAAGATGGCGGACTTGAGATAACAAGAAGAGGGTATATTTAGACTGAAGAGGAGCATGACTTTTTATATAAGGAAAACGGGCATGTGCGCTGGAGGGGCAAGATGGCGGGATGACTTTTTATATAAGGAATTGAGGAGGAGGGTAGGCGGAGGAAGATGGCGGGGTGACTTTTTATATAAGGGCTTATGAGGAGGGCAGGCGGAGCAAGATGGCGGGATGACTTTTTATATAAGGAAATACTCATTACGCAGGTGGAGCATCAGGTGGAATGACTTTTTATATAAGGAAATACTCATTACGCAGGTGGAGCATCAGGCGGGATGACTTTTTATATAGGAAAATGTGGCAAGATGGCAGACTTGAGATAACAAGAAGAGGGTATATTTAGACTGAAGAGGAGGGACAAGATGGCGGACTTGTGATAACAAGGGGAGGTTATTTTTAGATAACAAGAAGAGGAGGGACAAGATGGCGGACTTGAGATAACAAGGGGGAGATAAGTAGGTTGTTGTATTGGGTGACTTTGTATATAAGAAAATACTCAGTGTGCAGGTGGAGCATTAGGTGGGGTGACTTTTTATATAGGGAAAATGTGCAGGGGCAAGATGGCGGGGTGACTTTTTATATAAGGAAATACTCATTGCGCAGGTGGAGCATCAGGCGGGGTGACTTTTTATATAAGGAAATACTCATTGAGCAGGTGGAGCATCAGGTGTTGGTGCATGACTTTTTATATAAGTAAATACTCATTACGCAGGTGGAGCATCAGGCGGAGGGTGATGACTTTTTATAAAAGGAAATACTCATTGTGCAGGTGGAGCATCAGGTGTTGGTGCATGACTTTGTATATAAGAAAATACTCAGTGTGCAGGTGGAGCATTAGGTGGGGTGAATTTTTATATAGGGAAAATGTGCAGGGGCAAGATGGCGGGGTGACTTTTTATATAAGGAAATACTCATTGCGCAGGTGGAGCATCAGGCGGGGTGACTTTTTATATAAGGAAATACTCATTGAGCAGGTGGAGCATCAGGTGTTGGTGCATGACTTTTTATATAAGTAAATACTCATTACACAGGTGGAGCATCAGGCGGAGGGTGATGACTTTTTATAAAAGGAAATACTCAGTGTACAGGTGGAGCATTAGGCGGGATGACTTTTTATATAAGAAAATACTCATTGCGCAGGTGGGGCATCAGGCGAGATGACTTTTTATATAAGGAAATACTCAGTGTGCAGGTGGAGCAGCAGGCGGGATGATTTTTTATATAAGGAAATACTCATTGTGCAGGTGGAGCATCAGGCAGGATGACTTTTTATATAAGAAAATACTCAGTGTGCAGGTGGAGCATCAGGTGGTGGGTGATGACATTTTATATAAGGGATTGAGGTGGAGCAGCAGGTGTTGGTACATGACTTTTTATATAAGGAATTGAGGAGGAGGGCAGGCGGAGGTGGATGACTTTTTATATAAGGAATTGAGGAGGAGGGTAGGAGGAGGTGGATGACTTTTTATATAGTAATATATTAGTGTTTATTTTTAGATAACAAGAAGAGACTATATTTAGACTTGAGACATGACTTTTATATAAGGAAAACGGGCAGGTGCGCTGGAGGGGCAAGATGGCGGGATGACTTTTTATATAAGGAATTGAGGAGGAGGGTAGGCGGAGGAAGATGGCGGGGTGACTTTTTATATAAGGGCTTATGAGGAGAGCAGGCGGAGCAAGATGGCGGGATGACTTTTTATATAAGGAATTGAGGAGGCGGGTAGGCGGATGCGGATGACTTTTTATATAGTAATATATTAGTGTTTATTTTTAGATAACAAGAGGACGTTATTTATAGACATATATTAATTCTGCAGGAGTGATGCAGGGGCAAGATGGCGGGATGCCTTTTTATATAAGGGAAATGTGGTGGCGCTTTGTGGTGACCGTGACTTTTATATAGCACTATATTAGTTCACTAATAGTGTGTTGTGGTCGAGTGGAGGTTTTTTTTTTTGGTGGTGGGGGTGATGAGGCATGGGTGTAATGTACCAGGTGGGGTTAGGTTAGGGGTGATATTTTTTGTGTGATGTGGTATGGTTTTGGATGTGGAAGAGAGATATTTTAGATGTTGAGGGGAGATGTGGTGAAGTTGTCAGGATGCATCTGTGTACATTTTTGGGGTGTAGCAGGCGAGTGGACCAGCATTGAGAGGTGGGAATGAAGAGACGTCGGTGACGAGGTACGGGTGTAATGTAGCAGGTGGGGTTAGGTTAGGGCGGATTTTTGTGTGTTGTGGAATTGTTTTGTTACGTGTGTTGGTGTGTTTGTTTATACAGTCTACAACCGCGTGACTTTTATATAACGAAAATGTGTTGGAGGAGCTATGGAGGAGCAAGATGGCAGGATGACTTTTATATAAGGAAAATCTGGAGGAGCGATGGAGGAGCTCTGGAGGGACAAGATGGCGGGGTGACTTTTTATATAGGGAAAATGTGCAGGTGCAAGATGGCGAGATGACTTTTTATATAAGGAATTGAGGTGGAGCATCAGGCGGAGGGTGATGACTTTTTATATAAGAAAATACTCAGTGTGCAGGTGGAGCAACAGGCGTTGGTGATGACTTTTTATATAGGAAAATACTCCGATGACTTTTTATATAGTAATATATTAGTGTTTATTTTTAGATAACAAGAAGACGTTATTTATAGACATATATTAACTCTGCAGGAGTGATGCAGGGGCAAGATGGTGGGATGACTTTTTATATAAGGAATTGAGGAGGAGGGTAGGAGGAGGCGGGTGTATATATATAATTGATAAAGGGTGTTGCTATACAACTGGTAGATAATGTTTGTCGTAGCTTTTATCAGGTAGGTAATAGGTGTTTATATTGCTGTCTGAGCCGAGATGATAGTGATGACAATGTGAAAGTAAGGGGTAAGAAATAGTTTTATCACAAGGTGATCGTGTGAGAGAAAGGACAGTCTCTGGATAGAATAATTTATCACACAACAAAAAGTGATGAAGTGTTTAATCCGTTGGGGAGCGGGTTGAAGACCAGAACTGTAAGTTTTTACCGAGACCAGCCTTTGTTACTCGTGTGATTTAATTACCAAAGGGTGAAATTTTTTTTGACAAGAGGCAGAAATTTGATTACCAAGAGGGCGACATTTTTTTTTTTTTTTTTTTTTTTTTTTTTTTGACAAGGGGCAGTATTTTTTGGTAAGGGGGCAGTCTTTTTTTTTGACAAGAGGCAGAAATTTGATTACCAAGAGGGCGACATTTTTTTGTCAAGGGGCAGTATTTTTTGGTAAGGGGGAGTCTTTTTTGACAAGAGGCAGAAATTTGATTACCAAGAGGGCGACATTTTTTTTGACAAGGGGCAAAGAGGGCGACAGTTTTTTTGACAAGGGGCAGTATTTTTTGGTAAGGGGGAGTCTTTTTTTTTGACAAGAGGCAGAAATTTGATTACCAAGAATGCGACATTTTTTTTTGACAAGGGGCAGTATTTTGTGGTAAGGTGCAGTCTTTTTTTTTTTTTTTTTTTTTTTTTGACAATAGGGAGAAATTTGGTTACCAAGAGGGCGACATTTTTTTGACAAGGGGCAGTATTTTTTGGTAAGGGGCAGTCTTTTTTTGACAATAGGGAGAAATTTGGTTACCAAGAGGGCGAACTTTTTTTGACAAGTGGTGAGAAATTTTTTAAAGAAGTATTTGCCGGTTGATCTATTTACCTATAGGTTGGCCATTTTGGGGAGGCCTGGGAGAAAATTCTGGGATCGTCTTTGGTGTTTGGAAGAAAACCTTTCACTAAAGTTTGAAAATAAGCAAGAAAGAAGTCTCACTACCTTCCATCTACCGTGTCTGTGACACATCGTCGGTATTTCGTCGAAAGATAAAGTGTACAAACTCAAAGGAACATAAACTTGTTTCCGATAGTCTATATTTAACGCTGACGTTACCCACCCTAACGGACTATAGCAGTATGCATCATTCAGCGATTACATTTGATAATGTCTTCCTCGCGAGCGCAGACCATCGATCGAGTTTAACAACGCGTGGTAAAAAGCACGTGCGTGTTGGTTTTTCTTAAAATGGTTGACACGTGCGAAAAAAAACTTTGGTAAGTCATATCTAAAAAGTTTGTTTCTACTATTGCTCTCTTGTGTTTTGAGGTTGTCTGCAATGACGTGAACAGAAATAAGTAGCAGTTTTAGTCTTACACAGGTAAATCTCGTTGTAGATAAGTTTTTTTCGTCTACCAATACTAAAGAAAACTCTGCCTGTTATCTATTTTATTACGTTTTTCTAGCTAGCTATATTTAGACCTAACAGTACCCTCTATGGTACGAGGGTTTTAAAACGAGTCAAGTTTTACGCGCGCTGTTTCACACTGACCATCAAGCCTGTTTCTTTCTAGTGAGGTTACAAGCACGTGGTTGTTGCGTTTTCTTAAAATGTTTGAAACTGACTCTAAACTTTCATGAAATACACAAAAAGCTCCTTAAATAATGAATGAATGAAACATATGCGATTAGTAGATTAAAAAAAAAAAATCCTCCCCTATCCTACATCCCACTATACGTAAAACCGCCACTCACGTCAAAAAAAAAACCTTAGTAACATACTACATAGATAACAAAGTTCTGCTGATATCACTTTTGCGTAGTGTACCTAGACCTAAACTGGCGTGACACACAAAAAGCCCGTGTTATTGGTTATGCATACACAATATTATAGATATAAGACCTTAACAAAACTATTTAAAACCTTACGGATAACTGATAATGACAGACTATCAAACCAAGAAAAGCTAACACGAATTATTTGTAATTCTCATCTATACTTATACACAAACACTGGGTGGTAGAAATGTTGTTCGGCAGCCCATCGTCGCTTATCGATTAAGCTTCTGGGTAATCAAGCAGCTGTTATCATGAGTCGTGTCTGAAAAAGAATTATTTTAGGTTGACATATTGTGTTCTTTTAAAAGAATTATATATTTATTACACTTAAAGACTCTTTGTTATCTATGCTGCCTAAAATATGACATGTATAAATATCGTGTGTATACATATTAATATCTGTTTAAACATATGTTGTATAAGTACTGTATAAAAAGACAACACCACCCCGCGTCACACAAAAATGGTATAGCCAAGCTCTAATACTTCTCTGTCGTCTCTAACACTGGACACCCACCGCTTCATATTGGCCCTAGTACGATCAAGTCTCTAACACTTCACACCGCCTCTTCATGCAAGACCTAGTGTAGTTAAGTCTCTAACACGTCACCCACCCATCTTCCTGCTGGTCTTGCTATAGTGTCGTCTCTAACACATCACCCCCCACCTCTTCAGGTTGCTCTAGTACAATCAAGTCTCTCACACTTCACTCCATCTCTTCACAGTAACCGTAGTATAGGTAAGTCTCTAACCCTTCACTCTCTCACAAAGAAAATAAGCTTGTAAATTTAAGAGGCGAAACATTTAGTATAAGATTTCCTGATAGCGACAGCTAAAATGTATCTTAGAAAAAAAAAAATGTATGACCAAGACAAAGGAAGAGATCAATAGCCAGGTGTGTGTATTTTTTCTTTATTTATTCAGTCACCGCCTTCCACGCGAACTCAACTTAGAACACGGGGATAATCGATAAGAAATTTCATTACAGACCATGTTTAATCAGAACGAGATGTGTTTGCTTAAACGACCTCTTGTCGAAATATAGACAGGTATTCATATACACGATGTTACAGCAGTTATACGCTAAATAGTCATATACACATAGGTGAATAATAGGAAGACTTTGAGATTTTTAGATAATAAGAAACCGATAATAGGGAGACGATATACTTAGACTTTGAGATAATAGGAAGACGATGTATTTAGATAAACGGTTTATAAAACACTAGAATAATGTCCCTCTGTATGTGAAATATATATTGTTTGAAAATACGGGTGTTGAATATATAAAAAAATATATCCAGAACTTAATAAGATACAAATGACAGCTTAAAAAGCAAGCTTTAAAATAGCTGATAACTAAAAAAAGAAATGTACCAAACAAACAGAGAGAGAGAGAGAGACAGAGAGATAGAGAGACAGAGAGAGAGAGAGAGAGAGAGAGACAGACAGAGAGAGAGAGAGAGAGAGAGAGAGAGAGAGAGAGAGAGAGAGAGAGAGAGAGAAGACGATATAGGTAACAAACGAAGTATACACAAGGTATGCGTGATGCACCGCACACAACCCGGGAGGGCAGACCCAGTTTTAACTGGGCACCAGAGGAACTCTGGAACGGTTAAGGAGGCCGCCACGATGGTGGTTACACCATCGCGGCGGCTGACTTAACACCATGTGCATCACGCATACCTTGTGTATACTTCGTTTGTTACCTATATCGTCTTCTCTCTCTCTCTCTCTCTCTCTCTCTCTCTCTCTCTGTCTGTCTGTCTCTCTATCTCTATCTCTCTCTCTCTCTCTCTCTGTCTCTCTATCTCTCTGTCTCTGTCTCTCTCTGTTTGTTTGGTACATTTCTTTTTTTTTAGTTATCAGCTATTTTAAAGCTTGCTTTTTAAGCTGTCATTTGTATCTTATTAAGTTCTGGATATATTTTTTTATATATTCAACACCCGTATTTTCAAACAATATATATTTCACATACAGAGGGACATTATTCTAGTGTTTTATAAACCGTTTATCTAAATACATCGTCTTCCTATTATCTCAAAGTCTAAGTATATCGTCTCCCTATTATCGGTTTCTTATTATCTAAAAATCTCAAAGTCTTCCTATTATTCACCTATGTGTATATGACTATTTAGCGTATAACTGCTGTAACATCGTGTATATGAATACCTGTCTATATTTCGACAAGAGGTCGTTTAAGCAAACACATCTCGTTCTGATTAAACATGGTCTGTAATGAAATTTCTTATCGATTATCCCCGTGTTCTAAGTTGAGTTCGCGTGGAAGGCGGTGACTGAATAAATAAAGAAAAAAATACACACACCTGGCTATTGATCTCTTCCTTTGTCTTGGTCATACATTTTTTTTTTCTAAGATACATTTTAGCTGTCGCTATCAGGAAATCTTATACTAAATGTTTCGCCTCTTAAATTTACAAGCTTATTTTCTTTGTGAGAGAGTGAAGGGTTAGAGACTTACCTATACTACGGTTACTGTGAAGAGATGGAGTGAAGTGTGAGAGACTTGATTGTACTAGAGCAACCTGAAGAGGTGGGGGGTGATGTGTTAGAGACGACACTATAGCAAGACCAGCAGGAAGATGGGTGGGTGACGTGTTAGAGACTTAACTACACTAGGTCTTGCATGAAGAGGCGGTGTGAAGTGTTAGAGACTTGATCGTACTAGGGCCAATATGAAGCGGTGGGTGTCCAGTGTTAGAGACGACAGAGAAGTATTAGAGCTTGGCTATACCATTTTTGTGTGACGCGGGGTGGTGTTGTCTTTTTATACAGTACTTATACAACATATGTTTAAACAGATATTAATATGTATACACACGATATTTATACATGTCATATTTTAGGCAGCATAGATAACAAAGAGTCTTTAAGTGTAATAAATATATAATTCTTTTAAAAGAACACAATATGTCAACCTAAAATAATTCTTTTTCAGACACGACTCATGATAACAGCTGCTTGATTACCCAGAAGCTTAATCGATAAGCGACGATGGGCTGCCGAACAACATTTCTACCACCCAGTGTTTGTGTATAAGTATAGATGAGAATTACAAATAATTCGTGTTAGCTTTTCTTGGTTTGATAGTCTGTCATTATCAGTTATCCGTAAGGTTTTAAATAGTTTTGTTAAGGTCTTATATCTATAATATTGTGTATGCGTAACCAATAACACGGGCTTTTTGTGTGTCACGCCAGTTTAGGTCTAGGTACACTACGCAAAAGTGATATCAGCAGAACTTTGTTATCTATGTAGTATGTTACTAAGGGTTTTTTTTTGTTTTTGAAGTGAGTGGCGGTTTTACGTATAGTGGGATGTAGGATAGGGGAGGATTTTTTTTTTTAAATCTACTAATCGCATATGTTTCATTCATTCATTATTTATGGAGCTTTTTGTGTATTTCATGAAAGTTTAGAGTCAGTTTCAAACATTTTAAGAAAACGCAACAACCACGTGCTTGTAACCTCACTAGAAAGAAACAGGCTTGATGGCCAGTGTGAAACAGCGCGCGTAAAACTTGACTCGTTTTAAAATCCTCGTACCATAGAGGGTACTGTTAGGTCTAAATATAGCTAGCTAGAAAAACGTAATAAAATAGATAACAGGCAGAGTTTTCTTTAGTATTGGTAGACGAAAAAAAACTTATCTACAACGAGATTTACCTGTGTAAGACTAAAACTGCTACTTATTTCTGTTCACGTCATTGCAGACAACCTCAAAACACAAGAGAGCAATAGTAGAAACAAACGTTTTAGATATGACTTACCAAAGTTTTTTTTTTTCTCACGTGTCAACCATTTAAAGAAAAACCAACACGCACGTGCTTTTTACCACGCGTTGTTAAACTCGATCGATGGTCTGCGCTCGCGAGGAAGACATTATCAAATGTAATCGCTGAATGATGCATACTGCTATAGTCCGTTAGGGTGGGTAACGTCAGCGTTAAATATAGACTATCGGAAACAAGTTTATGTTCCTTTGAGTTTGTACACTTTATCTTTCGACGAAATACCGACGATGTGTCACAGACACGGTAGATGGAAGGTAGTGAGACTTCTTTCTTGCTTATTTTCAAACTTTAGTGAAAGGTTTTCTTCCAAACACCAAAGACGATCCCAAAATTTTCTCCCAGGCCTCCCCAAAATGGCCAACCTATAGGTAAATAGATCAACCGGCAAATACTTCTTTAAAAAATTTCTCACCACTTGTCAAAAAAAAGTTCGCCCTCTTGGTAACCAAATTTCTCCCTATTGTCAAAAAAAGACTGCCCCTTACCAAAAAAATACTGCCCCTTGTCAAAAAAAGTCGCCCTCTTGGTAACCAAATTTCTCCCTATTGTCAAAAAAAAAAAAAAAAAAAAAAAAAACTGCTCCTTACCAAAAAATACTGCCCCTTGTCAAAAAAATGTCGCCCTCTTGGTAATCAAATTTCTGCCTCTTGTCAAAAAATTTCTGCCTCTTGTCAAAAAAAATGTCGCCCTCTTGGTAATCAAACTGCCCCCTCCCCCTTACCAAAAAATACTGCCCCTTGTCAAAAAAAAAAACTTGTCGACTGTCGCCCTTCAAAAAATACTGCCCCTTGTCAAAAAAAATGTCGCCCTCTTGGTAATCAAATTTCTGCCTCTTGTCAAAAAAAGACTCCCCCTTACCAAAAAATACTGCCCCTTGACAAAAAAATGTCGCCCTCTTGGTAATCAAATTTCTGCCTCTTGTCAAAAAAAAGACTGCTCCTTACCAAAAAATACTGCCCCTTACTCGCCCTCTTGGTAATCAAATTTCTGCCTCTTTCAAAAAAAAAAAAAAAAAAAAAAAAAAAAAAAAAAAAATGTCGCCCTCTTGGTAATCAAATTTCTGCCTCTTGTCAAAAAAAATTTCACCCTTTGGTAATTAAATCACACGAGTAACAAAGGCTGGTCTCGGTAAAAACTTACAGTTCTGGTCTTCAACCCGCTCCCCAACGGATTAAACACTTCATCACTTTTTGTTGTGTGATAAATTATTCTATCCAGAGACTGTCCTTTCTCTCACACGATCACCTTGTGATAAAACTATTTCTTACCCCTTACTTTCACATTGTCATCACTATCATCTCGGCTCAGACAGCAATATAAACACCTATTACCTACCTGATAAAAGCTACGACAAACATTATCTACCAGTTGTATAGCAACACCCTTTATCAATTATATATATATATACACCCGCCTCCTCCTACCCTCCTCCTCAATTCCTTATATAAAAAGTCATCCCACCATCTTGCCCCTGCATCACTCCTGCAGAGTTAATATATGTCTATAAATAACGTCTTCTTGTTATCTAAAAATAAACACTAATATATTACTATATAAAAAGTCATCGGAGTATTTTCCTATATAAAAAGTCATCACCAACGCCTGTTGCTCCACCTGCACACTGAGTATTTTCTTATATAAAAAGTCATCACCCTCCGCCTGATGCTCCACCTCAATTCCTTATATAAAAAGTCATCTCGCCATCTTGCACCTGCACATTTTCCCTATATAAAAAGTCACCCCGCCATCTTGTCCCTCCAGAGCTCCTCCATCGCTCCTCCAGATTTTCCTTATATAAAAGTCATCCCGCCATCTTGCTCCTCCATAGCTCCTCCAACACATTTTCGTTATATAAAAGTCACGCGGTTGTAGACTGTATAAACAAACACACCAACACACGTAACAAAAACAATTCCACAACACACAAAAATCCGCCCTAACCTAACCCCACCTGCTACATTACACCCGTACCTCGTCACCGACGTCTCTTCATTCCCACCTCTCAATGCTGGTCCACTCGCCTGCTACACCCCAAAAATGTACACAGATGCATCCTGACAACTTCACCACATCTCCCCTCAACATCTAAAATATCTCTCTTCCACATCCAAAACCATACCACATCACACAAAAATATCACCCCTAACCTAACCCCACCTGGTACATTACACCCATGCCTCATCACCCCCACCACCAAAAAAAAAAACCTCCACTCGACCACAACACACTATTAGTGAACTAATATAGTGCTATATAAAAGTCACGGGTCACCACAAAGCGCCACCACATTTCCCTTATATAAAAAGGCATCCCGCCATCTTGCCCCTGCATCACTCCTGCAGAATTAATATATGTCTATAAATAACGTCCTCTTGTTATCTAAAAATAAACACTAATATATTACTATATAAAAAGTCATCCGCATCCGCCTACCCGCCTCCTCAATTCCTTATATAAAAAGTCATCCCGCCATCTTGCTCCGCCTGCTCTCCTCATAAGCCCTTATATAAAAAGTCACCCCGCCATCTTCCTCCGCCTACCCTCCTCCTCAATTCCTTATATAAAAAGTCATCCCGCCATCTTGCCCCTCCAGCGCACCTGCCCGTTTTCCTTATATAAAAGTCATGTCTCAAGTCTAAATATAGTCTCTTCTTGTTATCTAAAAATAAACACTAATATATTACTATATAAAAAGTCATCCACCTCCTCCTACCCTCCACCTCCCTCATCCACCTCCTCCTACCCTCCTCCTCAATTCCTTATATAAAAAGTCATCCACCTCCGCCTGCCATCCTCCTCAATTCCTTATATAAAAAGTCATGTACCAACACCTGCTGCTCCACCTCAATCCCTTATATAAAATGTCATCACCTACCGCCTGATGCTCCACCTGCACACTGAGTATTTTCTTATATAAAAAGTCATCCCGCCTGATGCTCCACCTGCACAATGAGTATTTCCTTATATAAAAAATCATCCCGCCTGCTGCTCCACCTGCACACTGAGTATTTCCTTATATAAAAAGTCATCTCGCCTGATGCCCCACCTGCGCAATGAGTATTTTCTTATATAAAAAGTCATCCCGCCTAATGCTCCACCTGTACACTGAGTATTTCCTTTTATAAAAAGTCATCACCCTCCGCCTGATGCTCCACCTGTGTAATGAGTATTTACTTATATAAAAAGTCATGCACCAACACCTGATGCTCCACCTGCTCAATGAGTATTTCCTTATATAAAAAGTCACCCCGCCTGATGCTCCACCTGCGCAATGAGTATTTCCTTATATAAAAAGTCACCCCGCCATCTTGCCCCTGCACATTTTCCCTATATAAAAAGTCACCCCACCTAATGCTCCACCTGCACACTGAGTATTTTCTTATATACAAAGTCATGCACCAACACCTGATGCTCCACCTGCACAATGAGTATTTCCTTTTATAAAAAGTCATCACCCTCCGCCTGATGCTCCACCTGCGTAATGAGTATTTACTTATATAAAAAGTCATGCACCAACACCTGATGCTCCACCTGCACATTTTCCTTATATAAAAAGTCACCCCGCCTGATGCTCCACCTGCGCAATGAGTATTTCCTTATATAAAAAGTCACCCCGCCATCTTGCCCCTGCACATTTTCCCTATATAAAAAGTCACCCCACCTAATGCTCCACCTGCACAATGAGTATTTCCTTTTATAAAAAGTCATCACCCTCCGCCTGATGCTCCACCTGCGTAATGAGTATTTACTTATATAAAAAGTCATGCACCAACACCTGATGCTCCACCTGCTCAATGAGTATTTCCTTATATAAAAAGTCACCCCGCCTGATGCTCCACCTGCGCAATGAGTATTTCCTTATATAAAAAGTCACCCCGCCATCTTGCCCCTGCACATTTTCCCTATATAAAAAGTCACCCCACCTAATGCTCCACCTGCACACTGAGTATTTTCTTATATACAAAGTCACCCAATACAACAACCTACTTATCTCCCCCTTGTTATCTCAAGTCCGCCATCTTGTCCCTCCTCTTCTTGTTATCTAAAAATAACCTCCCCTTGTTATCTCAAGTCCGCCATCTTGTCCCTCCTCTTCAGTCTAAATATACCCTCTTCTTGTTATCTCAAGTCCGCCATCTTGCCACATTTTCCTATATAAAAAGTCATCCCGCCTGATGCTCCACCTGCGTAATGAGTATTTCCTTATATAAAAAGTCATCCCACCTGATGCTCCACCTGCGTAATGAGTATTTCCTTATATAAAAAGTCATCCCGCCATCTTGCTTCGCCTGCCCTCCTCATAAGCCCTTATATAAAAAGTCACCCCGCCATCTTCCTCCGCCTACCCTCCTCCTCAATTCCTTATATAAAAAGTCATCCCGCCATCTTGCCCCTCCAGCGCACATGCCCGTTTTCCTTATATAAAAAGTCATGCTCCTCTTCAGTCTAAATATACCCTCTTCTTGTTATCTCAAGTCCGCCATCTTGCCACATTTTCCTATATAAAAAAGTCATCACCCTCCGCCTGATGCTCCACCTGCACATTTTCCTTATATAAAAAGTCATCCCGCCTGATGCTCCACCTGCACACTGAGTATTTTCTTATATAAAAAGTCATCACCCTCCGCCTGATGCTCCCCCTGCACACTGAGTATTTTCTTATATACAAAGTCATCCCGCCTGCTGCTCCACCTGCACATTTTCCTTATATAAAATGTCATCACCCTCCGCCTGATGCTCCACCTGCACATTTTCCTTATATAAAAAGTCATCCCGCCTGATCCTCCACCTGCACAATGAGTATTTCCTTATGCTCCACCTGCACACTGAGTATTTCCTTATATAAAAAGTCATGTACCAACACCTGCTGCTCCACCTCAATCCCTTATATAAAATGTCATCACCCACCGCCTGATGCTCCACCTGCACACTGAGTATTTCCTTATATAAAAAGTCACCCCACCATCTTGCCCCTGCACATTTTCCCTATATAAAAAGTCATGCGCCGACCGCCTGAAACGCCGCCGCCTGAAATCGATCGAGTATTTTGCTATATAAAAGTCATGCACCGCCGCCTCTCCTCCGCCTCAATTCCTTATATAAAAGTCATCCCGCCCTCTTGTTATCTCCCCCTTGTTAGCTCAAGTCCGCCATTTTGCCCCTCCTCTTCTTGTTATCTCAAAGTCTAAAAATAACCTCCCCTTGTTAGCTCAAGTCCGCCATCTTGCCACATTTTCCTTATATTAACATCGTCTTCTTGTTATATAAAAGTCTAAAAATAACCTCCCCTTGTTAGCTCAAGTCCGCCATCTTGCGCCTCCTCTTCTTGTTATCTAAAAATACCTCTAAAAATAACCTCCCCTTGTTAGCTCAAGTCCGCCATCTTGCCCCTGCAGCGCTCCTGCAGAATTTTTACTATATAAAAGTCATGCTCCTGCAGGTGCTCCTGCAGCGCTCCTGCAGAATGCTAACCGTTTCCGCCATTCTCTACTACTTATAACGCCTCTTCCTCTGACATTAAACCTTTCATTTTCTTCTTCTTCTTCCTCGTTCGTGCTGAAAAGGACGTTGGTTGCGTTGTGTCCGTTTACAGCGAAGCTGCGATATTTGCGCCTTTCGGCCGACACATCCGACTTCAGCACGGCATTTTTTTGGGACCGGGTTTGCCTTCCCTCTTCGATCCCTACTCTCTCAGCCAGACTGCAGTGATGGAGCCTGTTTTCAGGACCACCACTTGGAGGTGGAGTAGGTGTCTTGGTCAGCTCTGGTTCGCTGACCCTGGCGCAAGCAGTCAAGCTATGGGTCGCTGACTGCATTCATCACTTTTGCTGCGTCTTCGGTCCCAAACGTTTCATTTGAATAGTAACTTCACATACTGCGTTTTAGCTCTGTCTTGCTTTTTATTTGTTAGAGTTACATTCGTTCGTTCATTTTCCTTTGCGATCCTTATGGAGCCACCTCTGCATCTTGCCACTTTGCAGGAATCCTGCACCAAGAATTCATATGCTTCTTCTCGCGTTGGTATCGAATGCAGTTGAGTTTTTGAGCTGTGGTCATTTTTTGCGCTGGACTGCGCATGACTTGTCTTGCTTTTGGTCGATCGGTTTCCGCCCACCACTAGTGGAGTGAGCGATTTGGAATGGCGAAAGAGATGCCTCGTTGAAGAGGGGATCTCCGCTATTTTTTGTTCTGTCAGGGATGTGTAGTCCTCTTAATGGATATTTCGTTTATTCGAGATAATACCTCTAGTGTATTTGCACATGCCGGGAGGCATAATATTTCTGTGTATTTCCGGAAAGCAAGGTAAATTGACTTTTTCATTAACTCTATCGATTTTTGGTCGTGAACGATTTCTGGTTCATAGCCTGTCTTCGAAAGTCGTCGTCACGAGATGTTTTCCTAGCTCACATGTCGCTGTATTGTGCTGCATCGGTTGATGCAGGTCCCAAGGACTATTACTTGCTACTTGGTTACCTGAACTAGGTTTGAAAAACCTTTGTTATCTAGAGGATATTTTTGAGGACATTATTTATACTTCGGCAGACGTGTCTGTCTTGCTGAAGTCAGATTAAGGAGAGTGAACTGATTTCATACATCTGGTTATCTCCTGGCTGTTATAGAAAAGGATGGAGTTTTTCACCTGACTACATTTACAGCACTATGAAATATAACATGCATCTGACTCATCATTGTAATGCTGTCTACCGTCTATTGCTGTATTGAATGTTGCTGTGATAATGACTGTTTGATGTGTCTACATATTCGCGTAACCATTTTGTCACTGTGGCGTCCACAATAAATAATGAAGAAAAACGTCAACGGCTGTTTCAAGAATCATTGACTTTATACGTCGTGAGTTTACTGACGACCTATGTGGATTGCCCTGTTATTTTTGTATGAACATTGTTTGACTGAACACATCTGCACACTACACAAAACCAGACATGCGGATACCATCCATCATCATATGGCATCACGCATCATTTGGTGGCCATAAGCTGGTTTGATTCTGGTACCAGCAAACACGGGGTCCCTTACCCACTTCATTTTCAACAAGAATTCATCAGCATCCTTCAAGAAATTAACATTCTTCAAGACAGTCAACATCTTCAAAATTTTCAAAGTACTCGGCGTTGCCCGGTAAAAGTCAAAATTTCAATTTTTTGACGGAAACAAGAATTTGACAGTACCCGGCGTTGTTACATGTTGCCGGATAACTCGGACTGCTGTTATCTTTTACGCAAGTCAAGCAAGTTGCTGCTGTCAAGGTTCCAGTGCTGTCGTTTTTGTGAAGGTCAAGTGCCGGTTGAAACGGGTTGTTTTCTGAAGAAGGCCAAGTACCGATTTCCATCAACTTACTTTTGGATTAGAAGGTCAAGTGCCGAAACAACTCAACACACAGTATTTCAGAAGCTCTTGTACCATCGTGTTAGCAGTGGAAGCAGTTCAGATGTGCCATCATCGTTGGAGCTTCGCTCTTTAGGACGTTGATTGACATCCGTTTTTTTCTGCTGTTCGACGATTGGAAGCCTATAAGTTAAGTGGCCTGTTTGTATGTAAACTGTGCCCTTATACTTCTGCTGAGTCTTCTGTGTATCATCTCATTCTATATGTTATATGTCTATATGTTATTTGTATATTTATATGTTTATATTTCAGCGGGTTCTCGGTTGGGTGGTGTCTCCGTTAGATTATGCCACGTCATAGAGGTCGTCTATTGTGAGCGTTTTCTGTAGGGTTTGCAAATTTCCGATACTGGAATTTGCTAAGCGACTTCTGTTGCTATTTATGTTAGCTGTGATGACATGTTTTAATATTGTTTTCGTTATTATTTCGCATTCTTTAGTTTTGTTTTGATTTGTTTGTATTTGTTAGCCTACTCTTGTCTATAATTTAGTTTCATACAACATTTTTGTTTATACACTGTGGTGTCATGTATTTTGTTTAATTCTATCGTAGATATCGTCACATTTTTTTGTGATATTTCATTAATTTCTGCTTTATTTTTAGTTGATTTCTGCGAACGTTTTTGTATTGTTGCTGATCTTTGTTATTGTTTACATTGTTATTGTTTACATTGTTTGCATTGTTTACATTTTCAATGTTTACATTCTGCATGTGTTTACATAGTCATTGTTTACAGTTATAGTAATTAGTTAATGGGCTATGCTAATGCACTGTTACTACTACACTGATGATAAATGAATGATGAATAGTGTTGTGCACTATTGAATGAGAAGTGCACTTATGATCAAGAATTGATTGGTGATATTTCATATACAAGTTCTTTGATTGGAGACTTGTTTCCCACAGAGACTGGGATAATATAAGGTGATGTGAATATACAAGTGCTTAATTAAGACTTGTTACACTTAGGTTTGAAATAAATTAGTTAATTATTTCAGGTTTTGGACGCATATGTTAGACAACATGTCTACATTTGAGCACTTTATTGAGCAGGGTAAATTGCTTGGGAAGACTGGTGATAAGTTAGAAGAATTTGCAACTGCTCGATATGATAAAGCAATGGAAGCTGAACAAAAGAAACTGCATATGGAAGCTGAACAAAAGAAACTGCAGATGCAGGTGGATGAAAAAAGATTCCAAATGGAAATGGAAAAAAACAAAAAAGGGAATCAGAAGCTGAGGAAAGAAAACTCCAGCTAGAGGCTGAAAATAAAAGACTTGAAAAAGAGAGGCTGAAAATAAAAGACTTGAAAAAGAGGCTGAAAATAAAAGACTTGAAAAAGAGGCTGAAAATAAAAGACTTGAAAAAGAAGCTGAAAGACTTCAAATAGAGGCTCAGGCTGAGGAGAGAAGATTACAGAGAGAATCTGATGAGAGGAAAGAGAAAGCAAAAATGGAACATGAAGAAAAGGTCTTAGCTTTAGAGTTGGAAAAATTGAAATTGATGAACATGAGTAATGGTAATGATTCAAACAAGGGTTCATCTTCTGGTAAGGCTAATAATGATACTTTTAAGATTAAGTTACCAACTTTTAGTCCTTCCAGTGATGACATAATGTTCTATCTGGACAGATTTGAACAAGCATGTACAGCTCATAACATAGACAAAGCAAAATATGTTTATCAGTTATCAGGGATACTGACAGGTAAAGCTCTAAGTATATTAAATATGGTGGATGAACCTGACAAGAACAATTATGAGGTTGTCAGGGCCGCTCTGTTAAAGAAATATCAGCTTAACGAAGACGGCTATCGTCTACAATTTAAAAACATGTTACCTGAAAATGGAGTTGAATTCTCCGAGTTTATTGCAAGAATACGCATTACTTTCTCACGATGGGTTGAACTATCTAAGACGGAAAAAACTTATGAAGGACTTATGGACTTAATACTTAGAGACAAAGTCATGTCGTCTGTCAATGAGTCTTTCCTTGCTTTCCTTCATGAACGTAAACCTAAAACAATAAAAGAAATGGAAGATTTCTGTTGCCAATACGTAACTGCACACCCACACATAACCATGGGTAACTCTAAGGTGAAAGAAGGTTTACCAGTTGCTTCGGCAGCTCCGTATGGTCAAAACTTTGCTCGTAGATTCCAACAAAATTTTGATAGAAAGAGCAGCGGTAATTTCTGTCAAAATCATGGAAACCAATTTCATGGTGATTCTTCTTCGAAGAATTGGAGACAACCTGATAGTGGTCGTTACTATCACCCTAATAATTATAAGCATTTCAAAAGAGGATATGGTAATAGAGGTTATTCCTGCCGAAGACCTCAGAACCAAACAAATAGATGTTCGCATCAATGTGAACATGATAGTAATCGTGGAAACTGGAATTCGAACCAGGATAACAATTACAATAGAGACAATAATAACTGCAGAGATAATAACAACTCTGATAACTTCAGAGGTAATAATAGTCGGGGTAGATCTCAACACAAAAAAAAGAGATATCAGCAGGCTAATGCTGTACAACAGGAAACTGAGGGAGCCTGTAATCATGTTGTTGATAATAAAAACTTTGACGCTGTCACTGGTTCTGCTTTTGACTTTGAGAGAGCAAACAAATGCCCCCAATGCAGTACTTTATTCGAACCGGGTACCATAACTACTTTGAGTTGTGGTCACCCACTTCCCGCTCTTCCTGCTGCTGTTGCGCATGACGGGAGGGGTTCTTTAATTCTACATAAGGGTCTTGTTAATGATACTCCGGTCTCACTACTTTTCGATTCCGGATGCACCACTATTGGTGTTAGACAATCGCTTGTAGATCCATCTTGTGCTACAGGAAGGGTTATTAAATGTGTCACATTTGGCGGCACTCTAGAAAAATATCCTACTGCTGTAATTCGCATTGCCACTCCTTTCTTTACTGGAGATGTGCATGCTTGTCTCTTACCTAATCCTATTGCGGACCTTATTATTGGTCGTATTCACGGAGTTAGGGAGTGTACCCCACAGCAGATTGCTGCTTGGGAAGATAATAACATGCAAGCTACAAATGCAGTAGTTACAAGAGCACAAGCTCTACAAACACCCGAAACTTCACTGAATAGTGATAATGAAGTTGATAGCCAAGATAGTCACTTAGTAATCACTCGTGACTCTTTCATAAAATTGCAAGAAGAAGATCCTTCTTTAAAAAAATTCTTCGTTCTTGCGAAGAAAGGTGATCCGAATCAGGATACAAATAGAAAATCTTGGATTGCAATGAGAAACGGCGTACTTGTACGTATGGTACAAGATTCGACTACGTCGGCACATTCGCAAATTCTTGTTCCCAAGAGCATGAGAGTGCAAATATTGCAACATGCTCATGACTCGCAATGTGCTGGACATATGGGTTTTGCCCGTACGAAGTCGAGAGTCCTTGCGGCTTTCTTTTGGCCTTTTGTCAATAAGGACATTCGTATTTACTGCCGATCATGCAAGGTATGTCAGGAGGTCAAATCTAGAGGACCACGACATGCTGCGCCTATCCAGGCTGCTGACATTCCTATTCGGCCGTTTCAGAAAATGGCCATAGATATTATTGGCCCTTTTAAGGTCAAGTCGGCCAGAGGACATCAGTTTATCCTTACATGTGTCGATATGTGCACACGTTGGCCAGAGGCTATTCCTCTTAAGAGCATATCTACTACAGATATCGCAGATGCTCTTTGGTTGATATTTTCTCGCTTGGGGTTCCCCAGAGAAATATTGTCAGACCATGGCACTCAACTCATATCTGACACTATGTCACAGGTAATGTCTACCTTACATATTGAACGATCTCTCAGTAGTATCTACCATCCTATGTCTAATGGGTTAGTTGAGCGTCTGAATAGAACGCTCAAGACTTTGCTTGGTAAGATAACTGAAGATCATCCTCAAGATTGGGACAGGGTTTTACCCGCGGCTCTCTTTGCCTATAGAGAAGTCCCTAATGAACACACAGGATTTTCTCCCTTCGAACTTGTCTTTGGCGCGCGTCCACGCGGCCCTATGTCTTTATTACATGATCTCATCACTGCCGATGATATTAGCGATGAAACTCAATCCTCATATGAGTATGTCATTGCTCTTAGACAAAAGATCATTGAGGCATGTAAGCTAGCAACTGCTTCATCAGAAATTGCTAAAGAGAAGGCAAGACAGTTTGCTAACAAGAATAGATGTCTACGACAACTTTGTCCAGGTGACAAAGCATTCGTCCTACTCCCCAGTAGGGAAAATAGACTTCTTATTGCATGGAAAGGTCCGTATGCAATAGTCTCTCGGATTTCCGATGTTGACTATGTGGTCGATATTGATGGAAAGCATAAAACTTTCCACATAAACATGCTTTCGGAATTTCACGAACGTCCGGACTATTTGCTGCCTATTTTCCAGGCAACGGATGATGCTCCTGCACCTCACGGTCATTATTCATCCCTGTCTGTCATACAGGATGAGGAAGCTACCTTCTCTGATGTCAACCTTCCCCTTCCAGTGGTTCCATTACATTCCACGGAATCTTGGAAAAACGTTTCTGTTTCTCCTAATCTTTCTGGTGACGAACATCGACAAGTCTCGTCGATGTTACAAACATTTCAGGATGTTCTCACTGACATTCCTGGACACACAGATGTCATAGAACATGACATAATTCTTACCGACAATAATCCAATTAGGGTTAGGCCGTATCCTATTCCTATACACTTTCAGTCGCAAGTGGAAAAGGAATTGGATGAAATGATTCAATTAAATATAATTGAACCATCGACTTCACCATATTCTTCTTCCATGGTTATTGTCCGGAAGAAGGATAAGAACATACGAATTTGTGTTGATTATCGCAAATTGAATCAGGTCACAAAGTTCGATGCTGAACCGATGCCTTTGTTAGAAGATCTACTGATTAGACTTTCTAATTCTAGATTCTTCACTAAACTTGACTTGTCTAAAGGTTATTGGCAAGTGCCTTTAGCAGAGCATGCCAAACCTCTTACTGCTTTTTCTACACCTAGGGGTCTATTTCAATGGAATGTTATGCCTTTTGGTCTCATGAACGCCCCTGCAACTTTCGTTCGCATGATGCGTCGAATTCTGTCACATCGTTCGGATGTCATCGCATACTTAGATGACATCTGTCTCTTCAGTGATACCTGGGAAGATCACTATTTAGGGTTATATGACTTACTGTCCACTCTACGTGAGAATAATTTGACAGCGAAACCTTCTAAAGCTTTTGTTGGTTTTGGTGAAATCTCTTTCCTGGGTCATCGTGTTGGTCATGGTCTCTTGAAGACAGAAGACCACAATACTTCCAAAATACTGAACATCTCTGTTCCTAAAACGAAGAAACAAGTTAGGAGTCTCTTAGGTTTAATTCAATTTTATGGGAGATTTATTCCAAATTTATCTTCGATCATGGCACCTCTCTCAACATTGTTGAAGAAAGGTTCGCCTAATCTGGTCCGTTGGTCTGAAGAATGCCAATCTTCATTAGACCAAATCAAGAATATATTTTCTTCTCCTCCCATCTTAAGATTACCTACTCTTGATAGGACTTTTGTTCTTCGGAGTGATGCTTCATCCACTGGGATTGGAGCAGCACTGATGCAAGAATATGCAAATACTCTGCATCCTGTTATGTACATTTCTAGAAAACTAAATGCGGCAGAGAGGAACTACTCGGTTTTAGACCGTGAGTTGTTAGCGATGGTTTGGTCAATTCTAAAGCTACAAAGATTCCTCCTGGGCGCACATTTCATTCTAGAGACTGATCAGAAAGCTCTTACAGCTATTCAGACTAAGAATTTGAAGAGTTCGAGATCCACTCGATATGCTATAGCTCTTCAACCTTTTCACTTCACGGTACGAGCTATCCGTGGTGCGGATAATGTGATGGCTGACATTTTGTCTAGATGCCCACATGACTCTAACTAATACTTCTGTCCTATATTCCTATATATTACAGAGTCATAACACACCTATATTACTACAATAGATTAGCACATCTGTACTCACTTTATATGTACACACTATCGTGCTTTGTTGTCATCTTCTTCTGTTCGTTTTTAAGATGATAGAGGAGGACTGAGTAGTTAATATAAGGGCCGTTAGTTTACTAAACAGCCACAATTATTAATAATGTATTGTACCTTATGAAGCATATTAGTTATTAATTAGCATTATATTGCTTGTACTTTCTCAGAATGTCATTGTTGAGCTGAGGACTTACCTTACTAGTATCAAGCATGACGAGTTCTAGATTGTGTACTTACCCTCGGAATACCAGAGCATATGTCCTGGATCGTCATGTAGTTTAACTTTACTATGTACTTATGTCATTACATGTCAAATAATGTACTATTTAAATTTTCCTATCAGATTTGTACATCCATTTTTTAAAGACAATATTAGAGTATGCTGTTTAATGATGATTATGGTAACTTGCATACGTATATTGTGTTTACATGCTAACGTGATGTGTGTTGGTGACACCTCCCCGATGTGAATATTTTTTGAAACATATTTATTTTTCTGTTGAGGTATATCCTCACCAGACACTCTATATTTAGCCTCATGTTAGGCAATTTAATTAATTATCAGCGCATAATTCGTGCGTTTTGAGCCGCTTATCGCATGCTCTTTGATATTAAAAAAAAAAAAAATATGTTCCACATTTTTTTTTTATCGGGAGGAGGTGGTGATATGTTGCGTGATAAATTCTCGCAACATCATTTTATTACAATATCTATTTTATAACGCAAGGGCAACAACTGCTTGAAATTTATAGTCACTTTTCTCGGTAAGCATTTGTCTTCTCGCGTTGGTATCGAATGCAGTTGAGTTTTTGAGCTGTGGTCATTTTTTGCGCTGGACTGCGCATGACTTGTCTTGCTTTTGGTCGATCGGTTTCCGCCCACCACTAGTGGAGTGAGCGATTTGGAATGGCGAAAGAGATGCCTCGTTGAAGAGGGGATCTCCGCTATTTTTTGTTCTGTCAGGGATGTGTAGTCCTCTTAATGGATATTTCGTTTATTCGAGATAATACCTCTAGTGTATTTGCACATGCCGGGAGGCATAATATTTCTGTGTATTTCCGGAAAGCAAGGTAAATTAACATTTTCATTAACTCTATCGATTTTTGGTCGTGAACGATTTCTGGTTCATAGCCTGTCTTCGAAAGTCGTCGTCACGAGATGTTTTCCTAGCTCACATGTCGCTGTATTGTGCTGCATCGGTTGATGCAGGTCCCAAGGACTATTACTTGCTACTTGGTTACCTGAACTAGGTTTGAAAAACCTTTGTTATCTAGAGGATATTTTTGAGGACATTATTTATACTTCGGCAGACGTGTCTGTCTTGCTGAAGTCAGATTAAGGAGAGTGAACTGATCTCATACATCTGGTTATCTCCTGGCTGTTATAGAAAAGGATGGAGTTTTTCACCTGACTACATTTACAGCACTATGAAATATAACATGCATCTGACTCATCATTGTAATGCTGTCTACCGTCTATTGCTGTATTGAATGTTGCTGTGATAATGACTGTTTGATGTGTCTACATATTCGCGTAACCATTTTGTCACTGTGGCGTCCACAATAAATAATGAAGAAAAACGTCAACGGCTGTTTCAAGAATCATTGACTTTATACGTCGTGAGTTTACTGACGTCCTATGTGGATTGCCCTGTTATTTTTGTATGAACATTGTTTTGACTGAACACATCTGCACACTACACAAAACCAGACATGCGGATACCATCCATCATCATATGGCATCACGCATCATTTGGTGGCCATAAGCTGGTTTGATTCTGGTACCAGCAAACACGGGGTCCCTTACCCACTTCATTTTCAACAAGAATTCATCAGCATCCTTCAAGAAATTAACATTCTTCAAGACAGTCAACATCTTCAAAATTTTCAAAGTACTCGGCGTTGCCCGGTAAAAGTCAAAATTTCAATTTTTTGACGGAAACAAGAATTTGACAGTACCCGGCGTTGTTACATGTTGCCGGATAACTCGGACTGCTGTTATCTTTTACGCAAGTCAAGCAAGTTGCTGCTGTCAAGGTTCCAGTGCTGTCGTTTTTGTGAAGGTCAAGTGCCGGTTGAAACGGGTTGTTTTCTGAAGAAGGCCAAGTACCGATTTCCATCAACTTACTTTTGGATTAGAAGGTCAAGTGCCGAAACAACTCAACACACAGTATTTCAGAAGCTCTTGTACCATCGTGTTAGCAGTGGAAGCAGTTCAGATGTGCCATCATCGTTGGAGCTTCGCTCTTTAGGACGTTGATTGACATCCGTTTTTTCTGCTGTTCGACGATTGGAAGCCTATAAGTTAAGTGGCCTGTTTGTATGTAAACTGTGCCCTTATACTTCTGCTGAGTCTTCTGTGTATCATCTCATTCTATATGTTATATGTCTATATGTTATTTGTATATTTATATGTTTATATTTCAGCGGGTTCTCGGTTGGGTGGTGTCTCCGTTAGATTATGCCACGTCATAGAGGTCGTCTATTGTGAGCGTTTTCTGTAGGGTTTGCAAATTTCCGATACTGGAATTTGCTAAGCGACTTCTGTTGCTATTTATGTTAGCTGTGATGACATGTTTTAATATTGTTTTCGTTATTATTTCGCATTCTTTAGTTTTGTTTTGATTTGTTTGTATTTGTTAGCCTACTCTTGTCTATAATTTAGTTTCATACAACATTTTTGTTTATACACTGTGGTGTCATGTATTTTGTTTAATTCTATCGTAGATATCGTCACATTTTTTGTGATATTTCATTAATTTCTGCTTTATTTTTAGTTGATTTCTGCGAACGTTTTTGTATTGTTGCTGATCTTTGTTATTGTTTACATTGTTATTGTTTACATTGTTTGCATTGTTTACATTTTCAATGTTTACATTCTGCATGTGTTTACATAGTCATTGTTTACAGTTATAGTAATTAGTTAATGGGCTATGCTAATGCACTGTTACTACTACACTGATGATAAATGAATGATGAATAGTGTTGTGCACTATTGAATGAGAAGTGCACTTATGATCAAGAATTGATTGGTGATATTTCATATACAAGTTCTTTGATTGGAGACTTGTTTCCCACAGAGACTGGGATAATATAAGGTGATGTGAATATACAAGTGCTTAATTAAGACTTGTTACACTTAGGTTTGAAATAAATTAGTTAATTATTTCAGGTTTTGGACGCATATGTTAGACAACATGTCTACATTTGAGCACTTTATTGAGCAGGGTAAATTGCTTGGGAAGACTGGTGATAAGTTAGAAGAATTTGCAACTGCTCGATATGATAAAGCAATGGAAGCTGAACAAAAGAAACTGCATATGGAAGCTGAACAAAAGAAACTGCAGATGCAGGTGGATGAAAAAAGATTCCAAATGGAAATGGAAAAACAAAAAAGGGAATCAGAAGCTGAGGAAAGAAAACTCCAGCTAGAGGCTGAAAATAAAAGACTTGAAAAAGAGGCTGAAAATAAAAGACTTGAAAAAGAGGCTGAAAATAAAAGACTTGAAAAAGAGGCTGAAAATAAAAGACTTGAAAAAGAAGCTGAAAGACTTCAAATAGAGGCTCAGGCTGAGGAGAGAAGATTACAGAGAGAATCTGATGAGAGGAAAGAGAAAGCAAAAATGGAACATGAAGAAAAGGTCTTAGCTTTAGAGTTGGAAAAATTGAAATTGATGAACATGAGTAATGGTAATGATTCAAACAAGGGTTCATCTTCTGGTAAGGCTAATAATGATACTTTTAAGATTAAGTTACCAACTTTTAGTCCTTCCAGTGATGACATAATGTTCTATCTGGACAGATTTGAACAAGCATGTACAGCTCATAACATAGACAAAGCAAAATATGTTTATCAGTTATCAGGGATACTGACAGGTAAAGCTCTAAGTATATTAAATATGGTGGATGAACCTGACAAGAACAATTATGAGGTTGTCAGGGCCGCTCTGTTAAAGAAATATCAGCTTAACGAAGACGGCTATCGTCTACAATTTAAAAACATGTTACCTGAAAATGGAGTTGAATTCTCCGAGTTTATTGCAAGAATACGCATTACTTTCTCACGATGGGTTGAACTATCTAAGACGGAAAAAGCTTATGAAGGACTTATGGACTTAATACTTAGAGACAAAGTCATGTCGTCTGTCAATGAGTCTTTCCTTGCTTTCCTTCATGAACGTAAACCTAAAACAATAAAAGAAATGGAAGATTTCTGTTGCCAATACGTAACTGCACACCCACACATAACCATGGGTAACTCTAAGGTGAAAGAAGGTTTACCAGTTGCTTCGGCAGCTCCGTATGGTCAAAACTTTGCTCGTAGATTCCAACAAAATTTTGATAGAAAGAGCAGCGGTAATTTCTGTCAAAATCATGGAAACCAATTTCATGGTGATTCTTCTTCGAAGAATTGGAGACAACCTGATAGTGGTCGTTACTATCACCCTAATAATTATAGGCATTTCAAAAGAGGATATGGTAATAGAGGTTATTCCTGCCGAAGACCTCAGAACCAAACAAATAGATGTTCGCATCAATGTGAACATGATAGTAATCGTGGAAACTGGAATTCGAACCAGGATAACAATTACAATAGAGACAATAATAACTGCAGAGATAATAATAACTCTGATAACTTCAGAGGTAATAATAGTCGGGGTAGATCTCAACACAAAAAAAAGAGATATCAGCAGGCTAATGCTGTACAACAGGAAACTGAGGGAGCCTGTAATCATGTTGTTGATAATAAAAACTTTGACGCTGTCACTGGTTCTGCTTTTGACTTTGAGAGAGCAAACAAATGCCCCCAATGCAGTACTTTATTCGAACCGGGTACCATAACTACTTTGAGTTGTGGTCACCCACTTCCCGCTCTTCCTGCTGCTGTTGCGCATGACGGGAGGGGTTCTTTAATTCTACATAAGGGTCTTGTTAATGATACTCCGGTCTCACTACTTTTCGATTCCGGATGCACCACTATTGGTGTTAGACAATCGCTTGTAGATCCATCTTGTGCTACAGGAAGGGTTATTAAATGTGTCACATTTGGCGGCACTCTAGAAAAATATCCTACTGCTGTAATTCGCATTGCCACTCCTTTCTTTACTGGAGATGTGCATGCTTGTCTCTTACCTAATCCTATTGCGGACCTTATTATTGGTCGTATTCACGGAGTTAGGGAGTGTACCCCACAGCAGATTGCTGCTTGGGAAGATAATAACATGCAAGCTACAAATGCAGTAGTTACAAGAGCACAAGCTCTACAAACACCCGAAACTTCACTGAATAGTGATAATGAAGTTGATAGCCAAGATAGTCACTTAGTAATCACTCGTGACTCTTTCATAAAATTGCAAGAAGAAGATCCTTCTTTAAAAAAATTCTTCGTTCTTGCGAAGAAAGGTGATCCGAATCAGGATACAAATAGAAAATCTTGGATTGCAATGAGAAACGGCGTACTTGTACGTATGGTACAAGATTCGACTACGTCGGCACATTCGCAAATTCTTGTTCCCAAGAGCATGAGAGTGCAAATATTGCAACATGCTCATGACTCGCAATGTGCTGGACATATGGGTTTTGCCCGGACGAAGTCGAGAGTCCTTGCGGCTTTCTTTTGGCCTTTTGTCAATAAGGACATTCGTATTTACTGCCGATCATGCAAGGTATGTCAGGAGGTCAAATCTAGAGCACCACGACATGCTGCGCCTATCCAGGCTGCTGACATTCCTATTCGGCCGTTTCAGAAAATGGCCATAGATATTATTGGCCCTTTTAAGGTCAAGTCGGCCAGAGGACATCAGTTTATCCTTACATGTGTCGATATGTGCACACGTTGGCCAGAGGCTATTCCTCTTAAGAGCATATCTACTACAGATATCGCAGATGCTCTTTGGTTGATATTTTCTCGCTTGGGGTTCCCCAGAGAAATATTGTCAGACCATGGCACTCAACTCATATCTGACACTATGTCACAGGTAATGTCTACCTTACATATTGAACGATCTCTCAGTAGTATCTACCATCCTATGTCTAATGGGTTAGTTGAGCGTCTGAATAGAACGCTCAAGACTTTGCTTGGTAAGATAACTGAAGATCATCCTCAAGATTGGGACAGGGTTTTACCCGCGGCTCTCTTTGCCTATAGAGAAGTCCCTAATGAACACACAGGATTTTCTCCCTTCGAACTTGTCTTTGGCGCGCGTCCACGCGGCCCTATGTCTTTATTACATGATCTCATCACTGCCGATGATATTAGCGATGAAACTCAATCCTCATATGAGTATGTCATTGCTCTTAGACAAAAGATCATTGAGGCATGTAAGCTAGCAACTGCTTCATCAGAAATTGCTAAAGAGAAGGCAAGGCAGTTTGCTAACAAGAATAGATGTCTACGACAACTTTGTCCAGGTGACAAAGCATTCGTCCTACTCCCCAGTAGGGAAAATAGACTTCTTATTGCATGGAAAGGTCCGTATGCAATAGTCTCTCGGATTTCCGATGTTGACTATGTGGTCGATATTGATGGAAAGCATAAAACTTTCCACATAAACATGCTTTCGGAATTTCACGAACGTCCGGACTATTTGCTGCCTATTTTCCAGGCAACGGATGATGCTCCTGCACCTCACGGTCATTATTCATCCCTGTCTGTCATACAGGATGAGGAAGCTACCTTCTCTGATGTCAACCTTCCCCTTCCAGTGGTTCCATTACATTCCACGGAATCTTGGAAAAACGTTTCTGTTTCTCCTAATCTTTCTGGTGACGAACATCGACAAGTCTCGTCGATGTTACAAACATTTCAGGATGTTCTCACTGACATTCCTGGACACACAGATGTCATAGAACATGACATAATTCTTACCGACAATAATCCAATTAGGGTTAGGCCGTATCCTATTCCTATACACTTTCAGTCGCAAGTGGAAAAGGAATTGGATGAAATGATTCAATTAAATATAATTGAACCATCGACTTCACCATATTCTTCTTCCATGGTTATTGTCCGGAAGAAGGATAAGAACATACGAATTTGTGTTGATTATCGCAAATTGAATCAGGTCACAAAGTTCGATGCTGAACCGATGCCTTTGTTAGAAGATCTACTGATTAGACTTTCTAATTCTAGATTCTTCACTAAACTTGACTTGTCTAAAGGTTATTGGCAAGTGCCTTTAGCAGAGCATGCCAAACCTCTTACTGCTTTTTCTACACCTAGGGGTCTATTTCAATGGAATGTTATGCCTTTTGGTCTCATGAACGCCCCTGCCACTTTCGTTCGCATGATGCGTCGAATTCTGTCACATCGTTCGGATGTCATCGCATACTTAGATGACATCTGTCTCTTCAGTGATACCTGGGAAGATCACTATTTAGGGTTATATGACTTACTGTCCACTCTACGTGAGAATAATTTGACAGCGAAACCTTCTAAAGCTTTTGTTGGTTTTGGTGAAATCTCTTTCCTGGGTCATCGTGTTGGTCATGGTCTCTTGAAGACAGAAGACCACAATACTTCCAAAATACTGAACATCTCTGTTCCTAAAACGAAGAAACAAGTTAGGAGTCTCTTAGGTTTAATTCAATTTTATGGGAGATTTATTCCAAATTTATCTTCGATCATGGCACCTCTCTCAACATTGTTGAAGAAAGGTTCGCCTAATCTGGTCCGTTGGTCTGAAGAATGCCAATCTTCATTAGACCAAATCAAGAATATATTTTCTTCTCCTCCCATCTTAAGATTACCTACTCTTGATAGGACTTTTGTTCTTCGGAGTGATGCTTCATCCACTGGGATTGGAGCAGCACTGATGCAAGAATATGCAAATACTCTGCATCCTGTTATGTACATTTCTAGAAAACTAAATGCGGCAGAGAGGAACTACTCGGTTTTAGACCGTGAGTTGTTAGCGATGGTTTGGTCAATTCTAAAGCTACAAAGATTCCTCCTGGGCGCACATTTCATTCTAGAGACTGATCAGAAAGCTCTTACAGCTATTCAGACTAAGAATTTGAAGAGTTCGAGATCCACTCGATATGCTATAGCTCTTCAACCTTTTCACTTCACGGTACGAGCTATCCGTGGTGCGGATAATGTGATGGCTGACATTTTGTCTAGATGCCCACATGACTCTAACTAATACTTCTGTCCTATATTCCTATATATTACAGAGTCATAACACACCTATATTACTACAATAGATTAGCACATCTGTACTCACTTTATATGTACACACTATCGTGCTTTGTTGTCATCTTCTTCTGTTCGTTTTTTTTAAGATGATAGAGGAGGACTGAGTAGTTAATATAAGGGCCGTTAGTTTACTAAACAGCCACAATTATTAATAATGTATTGTACCTTATGAAGCATATTAGTTATTAATTAGCATTATATTGCTTGTACTTTCTCAGAATGTCATTGTTGAGCTGAGGACTTACCTTACTAGTATCAAGCATGACGAGTTCTAGATTGTGTACTTACCCTCGGAATACCAGAGCATATGTCCTGGATCGTCATGTAGTTTAACTTTACTATGTACTTATGTCATTACATGTCAAATAATGTACTATTTAAATTTTCCTATCAGATTTGTACATCCATTTTTTAAAGACAATATTAGAGTATGCTGTTTAATGATGATTATGGTAACTTGCATACGTATATTGTGTTTACATGCTAACGTGATGTGTGTTGGTGACACCTCCCCGATGTGAATATTTTTTGAGACATATTTATTTTTCTGTTGAGGTATATCCTCACCAGACACTCTATATTTAGCCTCATGTTAGGCAATTTAATTAATTATCAGCGCATAATTCGTGCGTTTTTGAGCCGCTTATCGCATGCTCTTTGATATTTAAAAAAAAAAATATGTTCCACATTTTTTTTTTTTATCGGGAGGAGGTGGTGATATGTTGCGTGATAAATTCTCGCAACATCATTTTATTACAATATCTATTTTATAACGCAAGGGCAACAACTGCTTGAAATTTATAGTCACTTTTCTCGGTAAGCATTTGTCTTCTCGCGTTGGTATCGAATGCAGTTGAGTTTTTGAGCTGTGGTCATTTTTTGCGCTGGACTGCGCATGACTTGTCTTGCTTTTGGTCGATCGGTTTCCGCCCACCACTAGTGGAGTGAGCGATTTGGAATGGCGAAAGAGATGCCTCGTTGAAGAGGGGATCTCCGCTATTTTTTGTTCTGTCAGGGATGTGTAGTCCTCTTAATGGATATTTCGTTTATTCGAGATAATACCTCTAGTGTATTTGCACATGCCGGGAGGCATAATATTTCTGTGTATTTCCGGAAAGCAAGGTAAATTGACTTTTTCATTAACTCTATCGATTTTTGGTCGTGAACGATTTCTGGTTCATAGCCTGTCTTCGAAAGTCGTCGTCACGAGATGTTTTCCTAGCTCACATGTCGCTGTATTGTGCTGCATCGGTTGATGCAGGTCCCAAGGACTATTACTTGCTACTTGGTTACCTGAACTAGGTTTGAAAAACCTTTGTTATCTAGAGGATATTTTTGAGGACATTATTTATACTTCGGCAGACGTGTCTGTCTTGCTGAAGTCAGATTACGGAGAGTGAACTGATTTCATACATCTGGTTATCTCCTGGCTGTTATAGAAAAGGATGGAGTTTTTCACCTGACTACATTTACAGCACTATGAAATATAACATGCATCTGACTCATCATTGTAATGCTGTCTACCGTCTATTGCTGTATTGAATGTTGCTGTGATAATGACTGTTTGATGTGTCTACATATTCGCGTAACCATTTTGTCACTGTGGCGTCCACAATAAATAATGAAGAAAAACGTCAACGGCTGTTTCAAGAATCATTGACTTTATACGTCGTGAGTTTACTGACGACCTATGTGGATTGCCCTGTTATTTTTGTATGAACATTGTTTGACTGAACACATCTGCACACTACACAAAACCAGACATGCGGATGCCATCCATCATCATATGGCATCACGCATCACATAAAGAATATGCCAGCCCGATGCACCCATTATATTAGTCATGCGAAGTCCCCACACTTTTTAAAATGCCATAACTTTTTTATTTGTTGTCCAATTTTAAAAAATAAAGTACCGAATTTTATGGTTTCCCAAGGGCTTCCAAACTGCATTGTTTTCTCTGGTGTTTCTGTGCAAACAAAATCACTTTGTGGTACCTACTAATAGTGCGAAAGTCTTGTTCTTTCGTTGTCTCTTCAAAGACCCCCTGGAAACTACACGGTGCACTCGGTGCCCAGGGTTAACATAAATGGCATCTACAAGGAGGTCATTGTCCAGTAGACGAGTTTCTCGGAAGTATTCAGGAATTATCAGAGGATCCAGAGTTCGGGGAGTCTGTAAGCGACTCTGACTATGACTCCAACACTGCACAAAACTACCGACTCCTCAGCTCCAACTTTCGACTCTGACTCCATATCCCTGGCCTGAACGCAGGTTAAAGGGTTAACGCTAGATGTGGATTCCTCAGTATACGTCCAGTACTCGTTTTCTTGCCATTTGCTCTGCCAGCTTTTGTTTGGGAGTATCCTGAATATCTTTACTTATGTCTGTTATTACACATTTCGAGAACCGCTTGTCTGCCCATGTATATCTTCTATTTTGTGCTCTTATATATATATATATATATATATATATATAATAACTTTCTGTCTACAGTTTTTTTTCCTTCTAATTAACAAGTTTATGAAACAAATATGGCGTCATGGCCATACGTCAGTATTTTCCTGGAGCAGTCAGTTTTATTTTAAACAGTGAGTCGCAGAAATCTGGCACGGGATGCGAAAAGTACAGTTGTTACAAAACAAAGCAAATCCGTAGAGCTCATACTTTGCAAAGTCAATTAAAAATTATGTTTAAAGTACAGTTCTTGAAAATGTTTGTTTGACAGCTTCAGTCGAAAGTATAATCTTCACGATGTTTTGTGTCAGGACTGATGTTTTAAACATTTATTAGATGAATCGCCAGGCATTGACGAAGTACTAACAGAAGCAATTCAAGCCTGTGGCGAGACAGGAGTCAAATGGCTGAACACTGTAGTACGGGCAGAAAGAAGAGCCCCATAAGGCTGACAAAAAGCGATGGTAATTTCCTTTTACTCGTGCTTTTTTTGCTCCGCAGTGAATATGTGTATAATTGATAGAGAAATCGTAATAAGAGATCAAAAAGCCAGTGCAGAGAATTACTAACTGTAACCACTACTCAAACATTAGAATATCAGTCTGGAAACAAAACAACAACTTATACGTAGTATGTTCATTGTCAAACAGGGTCTTTAACCAAAGCACAAGACGGGAAAAAATTACATCCTGTGAGATGAGATGTTTCAGAAAAGCCATTAATGTTACCAGGGGAG
The DNA here is from genome assembly GCA_024509875.1 of Oreohelix idahoensis. NCBI lineage: Eukaryota > Metazoa > Mollusca > Gastropoda > Stylommatophora > Oreohelicidae > Oreohelix > Oreohelix idahoensis. The sequence goes on from JAMPIV010013503.1 coordinate 140,713, forward strand.
ACAGAATGTAGAAATGATGACATCAGAAACATTGTAGGAACTATATCCTGTATCATGTGTATAGAGAGACAGAAAATTAAGTGGTTTGGCCATCTCATGAGAATGGAGCGCAATAAATTACCACTACCCGCCTACAACAGTCGAAGATCAGGTTTCAGAGCACGGGGAAGATCAAGATGCAGATAGATCAACAACATCACTGACATCCTACAACATCACAGACATCCAGCAACATCACATACATCCAACAACATCACAGACATCCCACAACATCACAGACATCCAACAACATCACAGACATCCTACAACAACACGGGATCGCTGTAGCCCGCGCGACAGAGTTTGCTCAAGAACGCAGTCATCATCTCCCCACTACGCTTCACTGCAACAAGAAGGACAAAGTAAAGTAAAATTAAAGGTCTTAGATGGAAGTAATGAATTTTTCACTGTTCCTAAAAAAAAAAAGATGTTACATTTTCAGGCATTTATTTTTTTAAGGACAATAAACTAGAATAACAGATTCAGTATCCTCAACAGTACTGGAAGATACAAGGAAAGTAAGCAAGTATTTCAGGCAGAGAAAGTAAATGTAACAATTATAAGAAAGGTGTACACTTTTATTCGAAATGTATTTTATGACATAATTATACGTCGTTCTGAAGTCAGTGTAGCATCGAAGCAGCATCTCGGTTTTTTCCTGATCACAATTTGGGACCCACATCCATGGTCTAGCGTTAGACTCTCCGCCGCTGTATAATTTTGCACGCACCACAATTTCTGCACACGTCCTATGTCGACACTTCAAAACAGGTTTTATTGCAGCATGCGGATATAAACACTTTAAAAAAAATATTAACTAGTCCCATGTCCCAGAAACTGTTATACTCCATACACTATCAATAGTTTCAGTAAATGCAAAATTGATTCTTGGCTTAGAGCAGTGGTCTTCAACTTTATTTAAACCAGCGCCCAGGGATCGAACCATGGACCACCGAGCTAGGAAGCCAGTGCACTAACCACTTCAACAAGGTTGAAAATAAACTGTAATTATTAATGCAAGTTTGCTCCATAATTGTGGATAGGCATATGGTATCTTCTTTTTCTGTCAAAACAGTAAACAGACAGAATGGTTAAAATTTGTTTACATTCATCGCCCCGGAACAATTCCAAGAATTCTTCTAGCCACACCACATTTACATCAAAGACGTTTGCCTTGAATCCATTCATCATTTGCACTTCAAAATTGTGATACATTTCCCCCCCCTTCAAATTATGTTGCAAAACGTGCTAATAATTGCCTTTAGAATGCCATGACACTCCTGTATGTGATAACAACAGCTGAACAAACTGCTTAACATTTTCTTGACAAAGTAGTTGAAGCAATCGATCATTCGTGACTTTAGTTTTAATCTCATTTACTGCATTCACCTCAATATGTAGTGATGTGCAAAGCTTGGAGATGAATATTTTGCAACAAGACGCTGCGTGTGAATTACACTGTGAATACAAAACACTATTTGAACTACCAATCAGTGAGGCACTAATAAAATGACTGTTGAACATCTGCTTCAAAGTTGCCCAACATATGCGAAACAGAAAGCGCATATGGCCGACACCAGTACCATTCTTGGAAAAGCTCTACGGAGATTCAAATAGCCTAAAACTGACTACTGCTTTCTTTGAAAACATTCAAGTGGACGTCTGAGAGTGTATGAAGAAGAACTTATATTTTTTTTCAAGTATGACGTAAACCCTCAGAATTGTCCTTTCATAGCTGGAGTTAAATCAAATGTACATTTGTTTAAATGAAAAAATATCCCGTTCAACCCGTGATGGGTTATAATTAGGATATGTAGTGTAGTTAATTTCAAGATAATATTGATTTCCAATATCAAAATACAACACAGACGGAGTTCGTGCACTGTGCTGAGATCCTCCTTGTGTGATCTAAGAGAGTAGATCGGAGCACTGATGGAGTTGTCTGTGTGCAATGAAGATGAAGATAGTCCTTAAAACCAAACCAAACCAAAGAGGCGATACATTTATATCGTCTGGAAAGCTCAGCATATCGGCTGTCGAACTGTGGTACAAGTGGTTACGACTCATTTTTCCCCTATTAAATTCTGTTTTGATTTTATTGGATAAAACCCAACGTTAAGATATACTCTGTAATGGATATATAAATTAAAAAAGAAAATGGTGTGGAAACAGTTTTACAAATCAACAGTACAAAACGGGACGTTTCGGGTTTAACTCTCCGTCGGCCACAGTTACAAACAGTTGACAAGGACAAGAAATATAGACAAGTCAAAGAAAATTATTATAGACACCACAAACACACAACAATATGAGAAATACAGATAAGAACAGCGATACAAACAGATGAAAAATAAACAAAACACAGGTGATGCGAGGAAAAAGAGAACAATAATAAAGTAAGTAAAAATTCAAATCAGAAGGAACGAAATATCAATACAAGAAATTCAACATTCAACAAAAGTCTAAAGGAGAAAATGAAATAACAAATCCAGTGAAAGAAATCCTGAGCCGTTATTTCTTGCATTTTTGTAGCGTCTACTAAACATCGCAAAACGCTCAGCGGTGGGCCATGTCGACCAGGTTGAAGAACACTGGCGTCAGGAACTTTGGTCCATTATACATAAATAGTTTTCTAGGAAAGAAGAACTATATGCATGATACTTAGCAGTGTGTTATAGGTCACACAGCGTTTGTATGACAACAAACGCCTAATATTTACAGTATATTTGTAAGGTCAGGCAGCTCCGCGAACTGAGATGCTATGGACTCCATAAGGAAAGTGAAAGCTACGCCGGTCAAAGCTACCTGACGGAGAACTGCGGATGCAGAGATGCAAAGCATAAACCAGAGCTGGGGCACAACACGAAGGATGGCTGCCGATCGAGCAAAGTGGAGACCATTTGTTGCTGCCCTACAAGGCAGTGTTTTGTCAGTCAGTGGCCAAGGACCAAAGAATAAAAAGTCTATCCTGTATTACGTATCGCATTACGTTCGACAATTGACACATGTGGCAAATTGGCAACAAAAATGTGTTGGATTGAAGTTTTAAACCTGGCATGATAGTGAGAGTGAACGAAAATATCGTGAAAATAAAATCTTGAAAAAAAAAAAAAAAAAAAGTTTTCGATCAAATTACGTATACTGATATTTCCAGCCGGTCATTGAAAACTTCGAGAGGTTATTCCATTTCTATATTATGATTCAACAAGTCTACGAAAGGCAGATATCCAGCTAGAATTTTCCATTTGATCAGATAGAAAAACTGCAAGGTCATTTTTGCTTTTCATTCTTCGCTTCCTCGATTCGTGTGTGCCTTTGTATTATACAAGGCTAACAACTGAATAAATTCATTTGAAAGAATTTCAGAATTTTCTCCTTTAACCAAAGTAGTTACAAACCTTTATTTATTAATTGTGGCGAATGAATAATGAAATTCGCGATACTTGTTGCTTACGGTTGTTAAAATCTGCCGGGTTCACAGAACCGCTTGTTGAATTTATTTAGGTTACAAAGTTAAGCAAGTAACCCGTCAAAATTAACAGGTTTTTAATTATAGTACCCTCTTTCTGTTACATAGCCTAAATATGGCACTATTTTTACTTTTGCCATTTCATACATTTACATTACATGTCACGGTCATTAGATCTTTGTAGTAAACAGCCACTTTGAGAATAATAGTTGAACAAAGTCTGGAATGGAATTCACTACTATACATCGGATTTGTGGACTACGATAAGGCATTTGACAGGGTAGACAGAGAATCATTTTGAAAATTGATGAGGCATTATGGAGTTCCCCTGAAGATCATTAATTTAATAAAGAAAACATATGAAGACATGACATGCAGAGTTCTTCACAAAGGATAGCTTACAGAACCGTTTGGGATAAGAACAGGAGTGCGACAGGGATGCCTCTTGTCTCTATTTCTTTTCTTACTAGCAATAGACTGGGTTATGAGATCATTGACAACAAACAACAGAAATGGAATCCAGTGGACTCTGACTAAGCAGTTGGATGATCTGAATTTTGCTGACGACTTGGCTCTTCTGTCCCATAACCGTAATCAGGTGCAGGACAAATTGAAAACACTCGATGAGAGGTCACAGCAATTGGGTCTGAAAATACACAGGGAAAAAACAAAAATGATGAGAATAAATGCAGGTAATGATAACAGGGTTGAACTTGAAGAAACACCAATACAAGATGTAGAATAGTACACATATCTTGGCAGCAATATAGACAAAGTTAGAGTGACAGATAGTGATATCAAAATAAGAATATAAAAGGCAAGAGGAGCTTTCATTGCATTGGGAAATATATGGAGATCAAGAGAAATCGGATCCAACATGAAAATAAGAATCTTCAACTCAAATGTGAAGTCAGTCCTATTGTATGGCTCTGAGACATGGAGAACAACAAAGCTAACAACCAAAAAGCTACAGACTTTCATAAATGGGTGCTTGCGTAGAATAGAGGGATTAAAATGGTATGACAAGATTACCAACGTGGAACTGATGACAAGAACTAGACAAGTGCCAGTGGAACAAGAGATGAGAAGAAGACGATGGCGATGGATTGGACACACACTGAGGAGACCTTGTTTTGGAACCCCCAGGGCAAGAGAGGCAGAGGTAGACCAAGAAGCACATAGAGAAGCGAACTGGAAACACAGGTGAAAATATTGAGGAGAACGTGGAAAGAACTTGAGATGATGGCACGTGACAGGAGGACTTGGCATGTGTTTGTTGAAGGCCTGTGCTCCTTTGGGAGTGGAGGGTTATGAATGAAGTAAACATTATCTGGCTACTTTAAAAAATAGTGTTACGGATTGCCTCTCCTGCTTTGCAGTATTGGTCCAACAGTGACCAAAACTCAAGAGTATCTAATAGTGGCTTCCAAGGTAGCTACCTGCGCGCAAGATTACTCTTGGCAGAGATATGGATAGAAGGTTAATGACACTTCTACCTTAAGATAGAGTTCACAAGATATTTCCAGAAGTCACGAACAATGTTGTATTGGGCTGAACAAATGTTAACGCATTATATCTGGTCCGTCACCTTTTGTGAAGGATTTAAGCAATGGTTTATCCCATTCAAGCCCCCAGTTGGTGAAATCCAACGAAATTCTTCTTATAAGTAATAGCTCTGTTTAGAGGTAAATATATGTCAAGGTATTTATATATATATACTAGCAATAACCCGTCAAAAATGACGGGTTTTTAATTATAGTGTGCTGTTTCCGTTCCCGGATGAGCAGATAGAAGTACATTCTTAGAGTATTTTTGGTTTCTTTCCATTATACAGTGTAATCAAACTGTTCGTGAACACCGTCATTTTAACGCTTTTCTTTGCTGATTGTAACTATTTTCGGGAGAGCATATATAATGGAAACAATAAAATTATTCAACACGGTTGCGTTCCTCAGCTGTCACCAACGTACACACGGCGAGAATTATGTTATTTTAGCTGCAGATTGGGCAGTCATCTTATCATCTTGATCATTATGTGTCAAACCATTCAAATACAATTCACTTTGGTATGTTATTGGCTCATGCACACCAATTTTTACGCACATTTTCTTCGTCGAGCGCTACTAATTTTGGGAAAGAATAATAAAAAAAAAAAAAACTAAGTATTTGTCTTATTAACACCCACGCCGCGCAAGTTGCACACCGTGCGTGGCGCACTTTTTTCTGGCGCGAGTTACTATTTTGAGTGAGACCGACCGACGTAACGTACGTCGGTAATTATGTTAGCGTAGATTAAGTATTCTGGCTCATACGTTTGCTTTCGTACACATAAAAAACTAAGCGACTATGATTGTTTAGTTTTAAAACAACATATAACAATTTTAATAATGAATTAGCCTTTAACAGTTAAAATAAATATGGAAAGATTGGTGAAATTTAGCTAAAAGTTTTCGTCGCGGAGACGTAGGTGAGGATTTATCAAAAGTCCGTTGCTTTCGCCTATTTTACAAGTAACTTAACTCTAACTGAGTCCTGCAGCTGTGGTTCATCAATTCTGTGATGACAAAAGCCTTCTCCACACTCTCTTCCACTGTAGGCGGTGAGGGTGGATGTTTTTCTCACACACTAGCGTCGTTAGTACCACAAATCGTCTGATGGCTTGTAACCACGAATTTTAGAAAAATAGAAAAACAAATGCCTTAGGCTAGGTACATTTGTTCGGAGCACTCTAAAAGGCTCACGTTCCTGTTGCCCGCCCACCAATGTTAAACTCTCAGAAGAATTTAGTTCTTGAGCACGCCCAGCGTAACTCCGAGAAGATGGTTAAAATTCACCAATATTACTCTGAGGATTAACGGGTAAAATATGTCTGGACAGTGAGAATATGATTGGTGCCTGAACTAACATTAACGAGTTACATACATCTCAAAAATGATATGCCACACTTGAGGCACACATGATGTAATCATCACTCAATACTGCTCCGGGTTTCCACTCGCACGACTAGTCAGAAACAATCACCAGCTCTTGCATTAGGTAACGATTTGGCATCACTGTTGTAAGAGTTCACGCGTGGATTTTAAAATTAATATTTTAAATACGCGTTGGATGAGTAATGATAAACGTCCCCACCCAATCAGTGTTAGATAGATTGGATTGGTTCGCCAGAATCTACTATGATTTGATTGGAACTTTCGGCGGAAACACAGCTGGAATTTTAAACTAAGGATTGTGAGATATAATCTAACAAACTCGGAGACACAGACAGACTGCATTGCAGCGTCAACTAAACACCTCCTACAAGCCAGAGGAAAGAGGATAGTGTGACATGTATTTGCAAATATCGCTTCTTTTCCGTACACCTTCGCTTCCCCCTCCAGCGTATATAATTTTTACTTCAAAAAAAAAAAAAAACGCACGCAAATCGACTGTTTTGACTCATATTTAGCCACGCCTATTTTTTTTTCTGTTTTCACGAGCTGCGAGTTTGTTTACATACGTTCGAAACTGTCACTAATTCTTGTGAGCGTAGAACGCTTGTCTAACAGAAGTTCTCACGCCAGCGGAGCAGTCGATATTACGATGACTGGCAGATTGCACGTGCCCAAAACACGTAGTAGGTAAACAGCTTTGATGTTCTCTAAAAGGGGAAGCAAATCATGTGATGTTGTACATACAGGGAGACAATCGCTGATATCAGAAGCCTTTGTTGTCGATTGGCCACGTCGAACAAAGGAACCGTAGAATCCTTTTATCTCGTGAAGCCAAGCTCGCGATTTCTCCTGATACGCCCTAAGTGTGACTTTTGACATCTTTCAGAGAGATCACACAAAGTTTGTATGTATGCTGTCGTCTCTCCTGAGTCAAATATCAGTCTCTCGGAAATTTTGGAAGAATCTAATCACGTCAGACTAGGAACCATTTTATTCGCTAAATGTGTTAAATTGTCCCGTGGGGATTTAAATTTCTGATTGTGGTAATATTTTAGTTGTGCTTAAGTATTAAATATGTTAAATGTTTTACCATTTTATTCACTGCTATTCCCGAGTGAATTAGCAAAACGCGCAGATATTCTCTTACCAGTTGTTCAGTAATGTAAAATCCATCAACCATTTTTCACGGACTTAAGTAGAATGTTAAAAGTGCCAGAGTAATACGCGCATTATATTTCTCTGTGTGTAAATTGTTTTAATGACTAGTGTTTATATTACGTGTTAAAAACGATAGACGTCAACCACCAAATAGCTAGTAATGACCAGCGAAATGTGTTAAAGGAGTCTTAATTAAATTAACCCTGATATTGTGCGCTGAGTGTTTACTGGGAGGGGAAAGGACCATACCTGACACCCAAACGGTATCCGCTGAAGTGAAGAGCGATAAGTTAGACAAAGATACCGTGTGCCTATTAAGTTAATTAGAGGACGGAGAGGATCAGAGATCACACTACGCGTGATACCTTAGTATTTCATTTTGGGTTAAATTGTTCTGTTTCTTCCTAATTTAGGCTCGATTAAAAAAAAAAAAAAACCGGCGAACCAGCGGTCTTATAGGCTACTAGTGACATTATTTTTTTTATTGGGTCTTCAATTTTGACCGGTGCGGTCCATTTTCTTCATTCATGAGAGAGGATCTATAAACAATAAACATAATATTAACCTGGACTTGCAAAATACCAGATATTTCTATCCAATGTTTATCAGCCCGCTGTGGCAAAATATATGTAACATTTTACTCCACCTATGACAGACGGTTTTCTCAATTGGATTATACCAAGGGGAATTCACTGTTCTTTTCATAACCGACACTCAACTCAGTGAAAAGCCGATAGGACTATCATTACCAGTGTGCATAACGTAACAGTTGTCTCAACAACCAGAGGTTAGACAGTACAGGAACAATTTTTCTGTCTATAACTGTGACAGTCCCGGATACACCTTACTTCAACCACTAAATAAGGTGGTACAGGAATCATCTAGGAAAACAATTCTGGCGATTACCTTGACATTATTATTAAGTAACAAGGCTAGTCTGGGGCCGGATTTGGCAATCAACCTGACACGATAGGTCATACTATTGTTATTGGTTTTTTTCGTTTCCAAGAGAAACACCTATTCCAAGTACTGGGTAAGCGAGTATGTTTGTAGCCACAGAATGACAGAGTGAAAAACAGAGAGAGAGAGAAAAATATTTTCCTTTGTTACAATCATTATACTAACTTCTTTGGGGGGTTTGGGATGTCAGGTATTGGTAGTACCTCTGGTGAAGGAGCTGTCATGCCCTTTTCAGGGCAGCTCGGCCACCTTTGGTCCAAACCTGGCATCCAGCTCTCACCTGTCGCTCCTCGTAGCTGTCAGCATGCGACAGCTGCCACCCCCGGGAAACGGTTTTGACAGGCCGGCTAAACTAGGTGAGGGTAGCCGACTGGTTATAAACCTTCGGTGAGTTAGAGTCTGCCTGCCAATCCATGCGAAGACTGGATTTGATAGACTGCGCGGAAGAAACCACCTGTTGGTTCAACGAGCATGACGGCGATTACAAGCAAAGCACTGTGGAGCGTAAGGAGCACGGCGAGGCACGTAGAAAGCCCTGGTCATCCACTGCACCTAACTTCATCTCCAGTCGTCTTGACTTGTCTTGCCACTGGATTCAGATGGACCCAGGAGAGAAAGAGTGAGGTCGACGAATTGCACAAATCGTCCTCACTTTAAACAAAATCATTGCGCAAGTCACTCTTTCATCCACTCATCCACCCACTCATAACAAGTCCTGTGCCGATGGGCGAGCGGCGAAGCGGCAGGCGTGGGTACGCTGGCGGTCGTAGTCGCAGACCTACACACAGGCGGTTCAGGCAATATGGTCGTCTTCCACTATCGCAGCAGCCGTGGGATTCGGCAGCCCCCTGAGTGACTGAGTAGCCCTGTTTAGGAAAGCACTGCTCACCTCCATGGCATGAGGATGGGGCTAGAAAACGTGCCCTCAACATTGCCTGCTCCACCATTACCTAACCAGCTTACAACGGTTGGTGGGTACCCTACTTCGGCGAGCGACACATAAGAAAAAGAAAGGACAGATTTTCCCCCCTCATTCTAGGCGCATGAAAAGTGCGCATTCTCCTTGACAAAGACTTTAACGCAAACCAGACCTGAGAGGCGAACTACCCTGATTGGGAGAGAACTGACCAGATACAACATTGACATAGCAGCACTGAGTGAAACTCGACTTGCAGGCGAGGGTAAATTTTGCGAAAAGGGTGCAGGTTATACATTCTATAGGAGCGGAGGGGGAACTGAAGAAAGACGAGAAGCAGGGGTTGGATTTGCAATCAAAACAGCAATTGTCGGCAAGTTAGCGGGGCCCCCATAAGGAATAAATGACCGACTCATGACGGTCAAGATCCCCCTGCTTTATGGAAGGAAACATGCCACTATCATTAGCGCGTATGCACCAGCTATGACAAACCAGGATGATGTCAAGGATAAGTTTTACGAAAACTACATGCAGTCATTGCATCAGTTCCTAAAGGAGATAAGCTCATCATTCTTGGTGACTTTAATGCAAGAGTAGGCTCAGATAACATCTCATGGAATGGCATTATCGGAAAGTACGGCGTGGGTCGCTGTAACAGCAATGTACTTCTTCTCCTCCAGACTTGTGCAGAACATGACCTCCTTGTCACCAACATCATTTTTCGACTTCCTACCCACAACAGGATCTCCTGGATGCACCCTCGGTCAAAGCATTGGCACCTAATTGACTATGTAATTGTTAAGAAGAAGGACAGGCAAGATGTCCGGGTGACCAAGAAAATGTGTGGTGCCGAATGCTGGACTGATCATCGCCTCATTGTGTCTAATATTAAAATTCGTATCCAACCAGCAAGGCGCCCTCAGGGGAAGAAAACTCAAAAAAGGCTGGATGTCACCAAACTAAAGAAGTAAAAAATCAAACAGTCATTTACTGACACCCTAGAAGACCGTATCAAATCTCTCTCGTTAGACGGCCAAAGTGTGGAAACAAATTGGGCAGCCCTAAGTGAGCAGATCTACAACACTGCTTCAGAGGTCCTGGGTCCCGCCATCAAGAAACAAAATGACTGGTTTGATGAGAACTCAGATGATATAAAGAAGATGTTGGCTGAGAAACACCATCTCCATAAAGCATTTTTAAATGATCCAAAATCTACATCCAAGAAAGACGCTTTCACCAACATGCGCAGAATCGTCCAACATAAACTACGCCAGATGCAGGATTCATGGCTGAGTAATAAAGCAGATGAGATCCAAGGCTTTGCTGACAGCCATGACTTGAAAAATTGTTACCATGCACTTAAAGCGGTCTATGGCCCAAAATCATCAGGATCATTCTCCTCCTTAATGCAGATGGAAAAACACTAATTACAGACAAGGAAACAATTCTCCAATGCTGGGTCGAACATTTTAATAATATTCTGAACCAGCCATCATCTATTAACGACGAAGCCATCATCCGCTTGCCCCAAATTCTTATAAATGGAGCATTAGATGATATACCAACTCTGGAGGAAACTCAAAAAGCGATTCGTCAACTCTCTAGTGGAAAGGCTCCCGGCACCGATTAGATTCCTGTTGAGGTCTATAAAGATGGTGGTACAGTTCTGATAGAGAAACTTCACATGATCTTCCAGCAAATGTGGCAGAGAGAAACCATCCCACACGATCTCAAAGATGCGTCAATTATACATCTTTATAAACGTAAAGGTAATTGCCAAGACTGTAACAATCATCGAGGCATCTCTCTATTATCAATCGCTGGGAAGATATTCGCCAGAATCCTTCTGAATCGCCTTACGGCTCATCTTGACAAAGGTCTTCTACCTGAAAGTCAGTGTAGATTCCGGAAAGAACGTGGAACCACCGATATGGTGTTCGCTGCAACACAGCCACAAGAAAAATACCAAGAACCGCACTGTGACCTGTACACAGCTTTCATCGACTTGACAAAGGCGTTTGACACGGTCAGTAGAGCGGATCAATGGAAGATCATGGCAAAATACGGCTGCCCAAAGAAATGTATCAAAATAGTGCAGCAACTGCATGATGGAATGCAGGCTAGAGTTCAGGAAAACAGTGAGCCATCCGAGCCTTTCCCCGTCTCAAATGGAGTTAAACAAGGGTGTGTACTTGCACTGACTCTGTTCAGTATCATGTTTTCTGCTATGCTGACTGATGCTTTCGGAGACGGGGACACAGGATTCGACATCAGATATCGTATTGATGGAAAATTGTTTAACCTTAAGAGGCTTCAAGCAAAAACCAAGGTTAAATCACACACCATCAGAGATCTTCTGTTTGCTGACGATTGTGCCCTCAATGCTGGCTCAGAGGCTGATCTGCAGCACAGCGTGGATAGATTCTCCGAAGCCTGTTCCAACTTTGGGCTTACCATCAACACGGAAAAAACAGAAGTTATGTACCAACCAGCTACTGGCACAATTTATACTGAGCCAATCATCAAGGTAAATGGTGAGAAACTGAATGTTGTGAACAGATTTACATACCTTGGTAGCACACTATCCCAGAACATCGTCATTGATGATGAGGTGAACACCAGGATCTCCAAAGCCAGCAGCACATTTGGCAGACTATACACCAATGTTTGGCATCGAAGTGGCATTAGTCTACAAACAAAGCTGAAGGTGTACAGAGCTGCGGTGCTTCCAGTGCTGCTTTATACATATGAAACATGGACTGTATACAGGCGCCACGTAAAGAAGCTAAACCACTTCCATGCAGTCTGTCTCCGGAAGGTAATGAACATCAAATGGCAAGTCAAGATCCTGGATACCGCCGTTCTTGACAGAGCTGGTATCCCTAGCATCGATACTATTCTGATGCAGTCACAGATTCGCTGGGCAGGTCATGTAGTCCGCATGCCAGACCATCGACTACCAAACTTATTGTAATATTAGTGAGTACATAACAAAATTTTGGTGACTGGATACGCTGACAGTGGTCTTTTATTAATTATATGTATATTAATTAAGTTTGTAATTAGTATATTGATAAGATTGCAAGAGAATGGCAGACTTGGCAAAGTTTAGATCTGCTACAGTGCAGTCGGCAAAGAAGTTTGGGTTAAGTGGGGAGGAACTTATTAAATATGTCACTAATGAACGTGACAAGTTTACAGAAAGGGAAGATAAGAAGTTGGAGACAGAAAGAAGATTACAGTTAGAAGCTGATAAGGAAGCTAAGAAATTACAAATAGAAGCTGAAGCTAAGAAATTACAAACAGAAGCTGAAGCTAAGAAATTACAAATAGAAGCTGAAGCTAAGAAATTAGAAGCTGAAGAGAGAAGACAAGTTGCTGAAAGGGAGGCTGAGAAAGATGAAAAGAGGTTACAAAGGGAACATGAATTGAGGCTGAAAGAGCTTGAACTTCAAGGACATGTTACAGGAAATGGAAGTAGCCCAACTACCTCTGACACAAGTACAAGTCAAGTACCTCAAATGAAGCCATGAACTTTCACTTGGATCCATTTGTGGAGAAAGAAGACGATATTGAGTCCTATCTAAGTCGCCATGAAAGGTTAGCAACTAACTATGGCCTAGAGAAAGAGAAATGGAGTCTTAAGTTATCCCAAGGGCTTAGAGGAGCTTCTTATGAAGTTTTTGCTAAACTTGAAAGAGAACAACAAGAAGATTATGAAATCTTGACACCGGATATGCTGGTTCGCTATGAAAAGAACTCAGAATTTTATAGAAAGAAATTCAGACCTGCTAAGCTACTTTCTGGAGAAACTTACCACCAGTTCTCTGCCAGATTAGAAACATACTTGGAGAAATGGACTGCTCTAGGAAAATGTCAAGACCTAAAAGAAATGGTCATGATGGAGCAAGTAAGAGAGTCTATGCCTCCTTCTTCTTTGATCCTTAGCCACCGACCGTCAAAGCAGTCAGTGGCCATCACGCCTAGTGGCGTCTTGTAGGGCAAAAACAAATTGGTTCCACTTTGCTCGGTCGGTGGGCATCCTTCATACAGTGCCCCAACTCTGGTTCATTCTTTGCATCTCAGCTTCCACAGTCCTCCGCCAAGTTGTTTTTGGTCAGCCTCTCTTTCGTTTTCCTTCAGGGGTCCAAAGCATAGCTGTTCTTGTGATGGCATCGGGGTCTCTTCTGAGGACATGGCCAACCCAGCTCCAGCGTCTGCCAGCTATGATGGTGTGCTCCGAATAAGCAGATCTTGGTTGGTGATGGTATTCGGCCAAAAGATTCGGTGAATTTTTCTTAGGCATGTTGTGTGAAAAGAGGACAATTTCGACATTTCCTTCTCTGTAACTCTCCAGCATTCCGCACCATAGAGAAGCACAGAAAGGACACAGCTCTGATATAATCTTAATTTTGTGCTTGTGCTGTATTGAGAGGACTTCCAGATGTTGTTTAGGCTAAAAAAGGCTGTTCTTGCTTTATTCATTCTGATGTTGATGTCTTTGCCTGCCCCGTCGTCTGGTGTTACTATGCATCCTAGGTATGTGAAGGTGTCTGTCTGTACCAGTTGCTGATTCCTTACTGATATGGGCTCAGGGTTGCTCACATTGAGCGTCATGACCTCTGACTTCTTTAAATTGATGTTCAAGCCCACCTGCTGGCTAAACTTATTGAGTCTATCCGTTTTTTTTCCTGGATGTGTTGATATGAATGTGCAAGTAGTGCAATGTCATCTGCATATTCCAGATCTTCCAATGTAGAAAATGTAGTCCATCTTATTCCTCTTGGACTGCCCTCTGTTGTCTGACGCATCACCCAGTCTATGACTGTTAAAAATAGAGTGGTTGATAAGGGGCATCCCTGTCGTACTCCTGTCTTCACCTCAAAGGTTAGGTTGTGTGACCGTAAGGTCTACCACGTCGTTTTAGCACTAATGTGCTACCACTTTATTATAGTTAGTGTAAAAATACTTTAGCAAGATTTAAACACTAAGTATTTGAACGTGACTAGTTAGTTAATTAACCCTAGTCCCAAACCTAGGACGGTCATTCGTTCATGGTGTACATGAAATGACGTCATCAAAGCTTGTGTAGTAGCGATACAAGTAAAGAAACAGAAGTTATTTTTTTCAAAGGGGAGATTAGAGTGAGTTGTTTTTAGCACGAGACGAGCGGCGGCTGTTTTCCCATCTAGTAGGTCCCATTTATGTTTTGATTCGTATGGATTGTGGTTTGTACACCTTTAATGAATATATTCTATGAACTAGCATGGAATGGTTAGCGAATGCAACCATTGAATAAAAGGTATTGTTTAGTTAAGACGAAGTTAGACTTACTTCTTGAACACAAGTTGGAAGTTACATTGTTGACATTTGACTATCAGCAACAGAGTACTTCATTCTTACGATCACACACCAACACAGACGAGTCTACAACAACTACCTGGGTTTATTACACATCTCTTCTGTAACCACCACCTCTGGCGATAGCCAGTTTACAACAGAAGCACCTCATTTCTTCACCCTGTCACAAAAAGACTTTACAACAGAAGTCCTACATTTTTCCTCACCCTGTCACAGTAACCTTTATTGGTGCCGTGACCAACTCGTCTCCGTTGGTGTACCTTTATTGGTGCAGTGACCAACTCGTCTCAGTTGGTGTTCCTTTATTTGTGCCCGTGACCAACTCGTCTCCGTTGGTGCACCCATACTACAATGGAAACAGACCAGCTGCAGTTGGAGCACCAGTTGGTATTGTTGCGACAGCAGAACCAACAATTACAGCAACAGCTTCTGCTTCAGACACAGCAGGCAGCATCGGAACAACCCCTACCAGACTCTGATAATTTTCATACTGCTACTTTGAAGAACATAACGGACACTTTGTGCAATGTTACTCAGTCCGCACATTTTCAGAACATTGCTTCCATTGTTACATCTTTTGATGGGGACCCCTTGCGGTTTAAGAAGTGGTTAGTGGACATAGAAAAGTACGTCTCATTAATCCCAACAGCTACAGATGAAGACCGTAAAAGGGTCGCATTTTTGTCGTCTCAGTCTCTGGTTACAGACTTCCTTCGACGAAGATTCAAGGACTTCCCTATGGAAACCTTCCCCTCCCTGAGAAAAGAGTTAATCCATCGTTATTCTCCAGTGACCGACTGTCAACACGCTTGGACTCTTCTCCGGCGCATTCATCAGGAGAAGCACGAACTTGTGCAATGCTATGGTGACCGGCTGCTCAATCTTTCTGAGGATGCTTTCCTGGAAGATTCTATGCCTTCAGCTGATCTAGCCAAACATCTTGTTGGCATCTTCATTGACGGTCTCTCTACAGATTCGCTCAAACTTCATCTAATTCGAAAAGATCCTCAATCCATCAATGAAGCCATACAGTTAGCAGCAGCCGAAGAGAATGTGAAGAAACGTTTTCAACAGCGTTTGGGACGTGACCCTCGAGTAGAACCTCAAGAAGAACATGAACCGATGGACGTGAGTCATTATCGTTACAGTTGGCAAGGCCTACCTGCACAACAGCGACCTGTTGCTCCTCCGTCAGGGACCCATTCAAGTTATCAACATCGATGGCGACATCATCGAAGTGGACAGGTACCTCTGATACATCAGGTATCTACGATTACTTGCTTCACCTGTGGTCAGCCTAATCATATATCTAGGAACTGTGTACACCGACGACAGCATCTTGTATGGCCACAAGCTAACACCCAGCCACAACCACGGAATCGCCAGCACAGTCAGGGACAACCTCACCAACCTTCCTGGCCTCCGTTCACAGCCATGCCACCTCGTCAGAGACCTTCACACTCTTATTCCCGTGGACAATCCCAACCCAGACCTCTTATGTACCAGGGAAACTACTGGAACAGCCTGAACAGGAGAAGGAATAGGATGTCAATAAGAAATTTAATTACAGAGATAAGACAAATAAATATATGGGAGGTAAACTTTAGTACAAGTAGAAACAAACGAAGCTGTTTCATGATAACAAAAGGGTGTTGGAAGGCCCACATATATACAATAAGATCGGGAAATTCTTCTTCTTCCTCTTCTTCATCACTCCCTGATGACTCTTCCCTTTCATCCCATCTTTACAATCCACCCTGTCCTCTTCCTATTTCCTCCGCCGCAGCTACTGCCAATACCTCTCCTCCTCCTTCAGTACACCTTTCCTCTGAGTCCGCTCCTCCTTTTCCCCTACCTACTTCTGAACTTGATACTGCCCCTGATTCTACCTCCTCTGACATCGAGACTGACGTTCCTCCCCCTCTTCTTCGTTATCCTACCAAACGTCGGCATTCCACCTCCTCTAGAGATTCTGCTCCCCTTCCCAAGTACCCTCTACAGCCCACTGCCCATGTCCGTACTCACTTTTCCCGTCTTCCTCGCCCCCGTCAGCTTCCTCGGGTACCTCCTCCAACCCCCCTACCCCACAGACACACCGTAGATCGCGTATTCCCCGCCGTCTTCCTCCGATCTGTCCACGCCCTCCTCTCCAATCCTCCCTTTCTGTCCCATCCTCACCTGCAGTCCTCGCCATTTCTCCTGATCCTCAACAACCCCGCTGTGACGAACGTTTGAACACACGAGCAATCGCATGCACTGATTCCTTTATTATCCTCATAAAATCGTTAACCAGTTGACCTTTCTTTTTTTTCCCCAGATGTCGTTTCCATTAATGTCTTATTTGATGATCTGTTTGTCTTTCGAGACCTCACTAGCCATGCTTTTCGATTCCTATGATGTCGAGTTTTGAGACACTCCTCATGCCACATGATTAACTCCTCCTTGACCAGCGTTAGCTATATCATTTTTGTACTTACGATGGCATCTCTGCTGTCATGGTCTTATGATTATTGCCTTTTTCATAATGGGTTGATTTTTTTTTCTCACGAGCATGGTCATGATTTGTTCGTGATGATTTGTGAATAACAAAGAGATTACCACTAGCTCATTTTTTTTTCATCCGCCACTTATGTTGGCATCAGTCATGTTATTTTTTATCATTCCGTTTTGTTTCCTCCATGTCGTTTGGACATAGTTCGATTTCCGGATTTTTTTTTGCCGGTACATTTCTTATGTGAATTAACTCATGCCATTTATTGCCTGTTAGTTTACTATATACTGATGTTCCTATCTTGTGCAACCGCCGTGTTCGGTGTTCACCATTTTTTTTGGGCACCCACCATTGTTTTTTTTATTGCTTGTGAGTTCTCCACTTTTAGCGACGTTACCTCGCTTTGATGCATTAATGATTTGTTTTTTTTTCCATGACTTTGAGTAATGTTTGTGACTTCATGGTCCATTGTTCATTGATCCCTATGAGTATTTTCATTTTTTGCCATCGTGTCATTTATGCCTCTTGACATACACTTAGTATTTTTCTCCATAACTAGCTAGTTCTTTTAATTTTCCCCATCATTTTTTTGTTTTCTTTATTTCATTGTCCATTCCCCATTCCCTTAACTCCCATGCTATTGTATTCCACTGCTGTATATTTTCCCATCACCTTCCATACCCATGATTGATGTTTTTTTAAATGAATATTGGCGTAATAATCTGGTGGAACTGGTATATACATTTTTTTCCCTTAGGTATTTTTTAGGGTTAGTTTTCAGTAGTTCCTCGGAAATGTCTCCCTTCCGGGATACATTTTGGTGGCCCCGGGCGTATGTGACCGTAAGGTCTACCACGTCGTTTTAGCACTAATGTGCTACCACTTTATTATAGTTAGTGTAAAAATACTTTAGCAAGATTTAAACACTAAGTATTTGAACGTGACTAGTTAGTTAATTAACCATAGTCCCAAACCTAGGACGGTCATTCGTTCATGGTGTACATGAAATGACGTCATCAAAGCTTGTGTAGTAGCGATACAAGTAAAGAAACGGAAGTTATTTTTTTCAAAGGGGAGATTAGAGTGAGTTGTTTTTAGCACGAGACGAGCGGCGGCTGTTTTCCCATCTAGTAGGTCCCATTTATGTTTTGATTCGTATGGATTGTGGTTTGTACACCTTTAATGAATATATTCTATGAACTAGCATGGAATGGTTAGCGAATGCAACCATTGAATAAAAGGTATTGTTTAGTTAAGACGAAGTTAGACTTACTTCTTGAACACAAGTTGGAAGTAACATTGTTGACATTTGACTATCAGCAACAGAGTATTTCATTCTTAGGATCACACACCAACACAGACGAGTCTACAACAACTACCTGGGTTTATTACACATCTCTTCTGTAACCACCACCTCTGGCGATAGCCAGTTTACAACAGAAGCACCTCATTTCTTCACTCTGTCACAAAAAGACTTTACAACAGAAGTCCTACATTTTTCCTCACCCTGTCACAGTAACTCTGCCCAACACTACACGTAAAGTTGGCATAGAGGCTTTTTATGATTGCCACTATGCAGCTTGGAATTCCATAAGCCCTCAGTATTTTTCATAAACTGTCCCTATGTATGCTGTCAAAAGCCTTTTCAAAATCAACGAAATTAATGTACAACTGTCTTTACCATTCTGAGCACTGCTCTATAATGTTCATGAGAGTGAATATATGATCTACACATCTTCTGTTCTTTCTAAATCCTGCTTGTTCTTTCCTCAGTTTGTGGTCTACTGCTTTTGAAATTCTCTGTATAATTATCCTGCCTAGTATTTTGCTGGGAACTGAGAGAAGAGTTATTCCTCTCCAATTATTGCAGTCTGCAAGATCTCCCTTCTTGGGCAATTTGACAATTATTCCTTTGTTCCACTCTGATGGTGTTGTCCCCATTTTCCAGACTTGTGCAAATAGCGGTTCTAATAGTTCTGCTGCCAGCTAAGGGTCTGTCTTAAATAGCTCTGCATTTAAGTTATCATGGACAGGAGCTTTTCCGTTCTTTAACCCTTTGATTTCTGTGATGATTTCTTCTTTTCGTGGAATGTCTGTATTTACATCTAGATCGTTTTCAGCCTCAGGAACATTCAGTTGTGTCTCTGGTGGTTCCTTGTTCAGAGTTTCTCTGAAGTGCTCTGCCCATCTTGTTTCCTGTGCCTCTGCTGTCGTGATGAGATTTCCTTGCTTATCTCTTACTAATGTAATATTGTTTGCATCTCGTTTTCCGCTGATGAATTTAGTTATTTTGTATACTGTGCTTTGTTCATTTCTCAGTGCTGCCTCTTCTGCCTGTCTTACAAGATCGTCTAGGAAATTCCTTTTGTTGGCTCGGGTTTGGCGTTTAACTTCCTTGTCTAGCTGACTGTACTGTTTGCTATATAGTTGCTTTAACCTGGGGGACTTTGCTTCTGTTTTCTTTCTTTTCATTTCCTTTCTCAGTGTTATGGTGTTTAATGTTTCCGGTGTTATCCAGTCTTGCTTCTTCCTTTCCTGGAATCCCAAGCATGATTTGCTGCTTTCCTTATATATTGTTGAAATGGTGTTGAATTTCTGGTCTATATCATCAGTCGGTGTCTTTTCCTGACTTTTGGCAAATTGATATCGTTTCTTGATGTCAGCCGCAAAAGCTTTTCTGGTAAGGGGGTCCTTCAATTTGCTGACGTCAAACCTTTTCTGTGTAGTTACAGTTGGTCCAGCCCTTCTTAGTTTCACTTTCAGTTTTGCTACTACTAAATGGTGATCACTTCCCACATCTGCACCTCTTCTTACCTTCACATCTTGTAATGCATGTCTCCATCTACCGTTAATCATGATGTGATCTATCTGGTTTCTGTCTCGACCATTTGGTGATTCCCATGTTAATTTGTGAATTTCTTTATGTGGGAAAAGTGTTCCTCCAATGACCAGGTTGTTAATACTACAGAAACTTATTAATGTATCCCCATTTTCGTTTGCTGTTCCACTGCCGCATTTCCCCATTACTCTTTCATTATATGTATTGTGTGTATCAACTTTCGCATTGAGGTTTCCCATTACTATAATAAGATCATATCTAGGTGTGTCTTTCATTTCTTTCTGCAGTTGTTGATAGAATTTATCCTTGACCTCTTCATCGCTGCCATTGGTTGGTCGTAGCATTGTATTATTGTAGTAATGGTGAATCTAACTCTCAATCTTAATCTTATCAGTCTGTTGTTGATGGGTTTCCATTCCAGTAATGTCCTTTCTATTCCTTTCTGTAGAATAATGGCTACACCTTCATTGTGCTGTCCATCCTCTCTTCCAGAGTAAAGTACTGTTTCTCCTGTTGCTGTTTTAACCTTTCCTGCCCCTGTCCATCTGCTCTCGCTTATCCCTAGAATGTGTAACCTATAGTTTCTCATTTCTGCTGTGACCTGTTTTAGTTTATCCATCTCATTCATTGTCCTGACATTCCAAAAACCTATTCTTGTATCATGTTTTGCGGTCAGGACGTCCGTTTTCATGTTAGTGGCTTCCTTTCGGCTTTCACCACTGACAGTTATACGAGCCTCAGACTCCGGATGTCCGTTCCGCAGCAAAGTTTGTTTATTCACTGTTGTTTCCGTAACTTCAATTTTTTTACATAGACAGGGGTGTCAGCCCTATGCTAAAACCCCCAACCTGGAGGACCAGGGTGTCTGCTTTAGTCTGACCCCTGCCAGCGCTAACCTGTCCAGCTTGGTAGAACCTTCCAGGAGTAAAACTCCCACTGGCATAGCTCAGGGGGTAATCAGGGTACGCAAGCCGCCATACCTCGACAAGGTATTGACACCGGTGATGGCAGTCTATGCCTCCAGACCTGAGAAAATTTCTTATGGAACAAGGTGCAGAGAGATTGGGGGAGATTTTGACAGTTGCTGTGAGATATCAGGCAGCTCAGAAAGAGATAGCAGGAATTAGGAAGAAGCAGGTAGAAAATAGTAGGCCACCCCCAAACCAAGATGAGTATGATAATAGGGACCAACAACACAGATACAGACAAGACTATGACAAACCCAGATTTGATCATAGAAACAGGATTCCTCAGGTACAAGATAAGAAACCCTACAGACAGGGAGATAAGTGGTGTAAGATTTGTAAAATGAACAACCACAATACACTGGAATGTGGTAGGAAAGTCCCTCCATATCACGCTGCATGTATGACAACAGTGGGAAAGGGCAGGAAGGAACCGATAGCAAGTCAGGTAGATCTCCATCATCCCCCCATCTGTGAAGAAGTAACATGTAACGGCACTAAAATTATGTGCCTTTATGATTCCGGATTGGAATATGACTCAGTTGTGAGTGCATTCTTGGTGCACCCTGATCAATACACCACATAAAATGTGGAGATACAAGGGGCATTAAAAGGAACAGCCACCATGACTCTTCCCATAGCAAAGATCAATGTAAAGACTCGCTACGTGGAAGGAGTGATTAGTGCAGCAGTGTGTGAAGATCCTAATTACCCGCTGGTGATAGGAAGGAGGTATGTCGTCCTAGGGAACCAAATAAAACCTGTGGTCATGGCAACACTCCAGACCAGGTCAAGCCCTAAGAAGGAAGAGGGAACACCACTAAATATTCATCCGAAAAAGATGAGAAATTCACAAGCAAAAGATAAAACATTAAAACCTTGCTTTGGCAAATTGCCAGACAGCCATAAACCCCATAAGAACGGACAGCTTTATTTGAAGGATGGATTGCTTTACAGGAAAGCTGGAGCAAGACAAAGTGGACATGGACAGTTAGTACTGCCATTGAGTTATAGGGATAAGGTTATGGAACTAGCACATGTTGATTCAGACGGTGGACATAAGAAAATTGGTTCCACTTGTCAACGGACCTCAGTGCATCATTATTGGCCAGGCGTTGCTGAATACATAGCTCGGTATGTGACTGCCTGTGCACAATGTAGCAAGGAACACCCCAAACGTTGGGAAAATCATCAGGACCTAGAAACCCATTGGGGCGGACGTAGGCCTGAAAATAAACCTAAACCGGTAGACAGAGTGGATAGGAGGGCAATTTTCACCAACCGTCTTCCACAAAACCAGTTACACTGGCAACACTCCGTGTGGTACAGAGAGGAAACACAACCCAGTCCACCCCGACACAAATTGGATCGAAATATGTAGAACTGGATAAAAATAGCAATGAGGTTAATAGGCCATCTTTGCATTTGACAAGACGGGGAATCCCCTAGAAAATCGGTAGTGTGCTAATTTGACAGCCAAGCCACCACTACAATACTGCCATTTACATTAGCATTATGAGGGCACCGGCAACAGTGGTAGTTGGCCGGCCCCTACACAGTCCATTGGAAGTATGAACAGGACATGGATTGAGATTTTATATTATATAGCCATGCTAACTGGAGAATTGATTTCTTAGTGAAGGAAATTCATTTCCCCCTATTATATATTATCGCTCCAGTGAGGTTTAGCTGAGAGAACTCTCTGGTGAACATAGGCTCTGCCTGGATTTGGGAAATAATCACAGTAACAGAGTCACTAGTAAATCTAGATAAGGGCATTACCAGATTCCCGCCAAGCCTGAGCTCAGACCATTGCTGGCTGTGAGCACTTCGGAGGGGCACTATGAGTTCCATATGTTGCTTGTTGGATTGAAGAATACTCCGAGTGTTTTATCCAGGATGATGAGGAAATTACTGGATCCCTTATGAAAGTCAGTTATCCCCAATTTTACAGATGACATCCTCATAACTATTGGAACTTTGAAGAACATCTAACACCTCTGGAAATGTCATTGGACAGACTCAGAGAAGAGTAATGGTGCATATTAATTGATAATCAACATTGACAGGCAGCAACACCTGTGCTGTTTATTTACACAACATGCGGTGGTTATCCCGGGATCTCAGAATGTTGGGGCAGATTTCTTGAGTAGTGCCTACTCGATGTGACCCACCTGCAGGAAACCAGGATACCAGGAAGGCAAAGTGAACCCCATTTTGGGAGAATGCCGTGATTGAAAATCCAGACAGGAAAGCTCCACCAGGTGGTTCACGCTTTTAAATGGGGGAGCTCTGTCGTGATTTAGTCTGTCTCACAACACGGTCATACCGCACGCCATACTGTGGGAAAACTGTCTGATACAATAGCCAATGAAAACGCTCCCTTCTTGGTGTGTATAATGAAACATTTTATGCTTAACATGGAATCCCATTGTGTGCCACTTATTGTACGAAGCTATTTAATTTCATAAGGACTAAAGAAGTTTAAACGGGAAGGAGTATATATTTCAACAACGGGAATGTTACTTTAGAGGTAGGTGCAAAGACTTCATCGAATAGTGGTTTATTAAGAGAAAGATCATGTGAAATGACATCTATACATCAGGGTAGTCCCCAATTTAGCTAGTTAAAGTATGCATAGATTTAAATGCATTTTGCTACCTAAACAATAATTATATAGATCGGTAGAGAAAAATTCACAGAATAATTCAAGCTTTAGATGATCAAAATTCGGCTCAGAATTCAGAAAGATAAAAAATATTAAAAATGTTGCTAATTGAACAGAAGGCAAAAATACGCCTCAGTTTTAGATTTTTAACACCGTTTTTGCCCCATGCACTCCGAGACGGTGGATGCAGTAGTATATAAGTCCTTGAACTTGGCTGAATTGAGGCCACAAAATTTGAAAAGACAGCTGAACAGAAGAGAGCGGTAAACGTGTAAAAGTCAAATAACTTTTCCATCGCATCTGCCTAGCAAACCTAGATGCCCATTAACGGCCTGTTACAGCTTATGTGTTTTGCCTGAGGGTAAGAAAGAATATATGTACTGTTCAAAAAAAGAAACGCATAGCTACTGAAGGCACACACCAGCCACAATTTTGACATTCAATAACTTTTTTAATTTAATGAGTTAATTGTTCAAAATTCACACAAGAATACCTTAGGGCTCAACCAATCAATTAACAGTTGTTTTGCAACTGGGTCACGAGAGTTTTTTGGCGTACGGGCTTTCCCGTTAGTATGGTGTGTGGCCTCCTCTTGCATCGATCAGCGACTGGCATCTCCTGGGCATGGATGCGATCAGACGTTTGATGTGGGCCTGTGGGATGGCTGCCCACTCTTCCTGGAGTGCCTGGAACAGATCACGACGATTGGCTGGAACAACGTCTCGGCGACAAACACGTCTATGCAGCTCATCCCACAGGTGCTCAATCGGACTCATGTCTGGAGACAGGGATGGCCAGGGAAGGGTGAGAATGTTGTTGGCAGTCAGGAACTGCATGGTCAACCGTGCACAATGGAGTTTTGCGTTGTCCTGTTAAAACACAGACCTTTGGGCAGCCAAAAGTGGAAGGACATGGGGTCGAAGAATTTCATTGACGTATCGTTGCGCATTCAAGCCTCCTTCAATGTGCACCATTTGACTCCTTCCGTTGTAACTGATCATTCCCCACACCATTGCACCTCCACCACCGTGCGGCGGAGCTTCATCAACGCATTTTTGGGCAAAACGTTCATTTTGCCTACAGTAAACACTACGCCGTCTATCATGTCGCTGCAACAAAAAGAAAGATTCGTCACTAAACCAGACACGTCTCCATTGATTGTCAGCTGCCCAGGGTCGATGCTGGTTGGCCCAAAGAAGTCGATTTTGGCAATGGCGGCGCGTAAGTACAGGTCGTTGTACCCAAAGTCCAGCGTCATGCAGTCTATTTCGGACTGTTTGATCAGACACATGTCGTCCTGCAGGCAATGACTGGGCAGTTGAGGAAGCTGTTGTAAACCTGTCTCTGAGGGGACGAAGCCGAATAAAGCGATCCTCCGCTGCTGTTGTCACTCTGGGTCGTCCACTGCGATGCCGGTCTTCAACTGAGCCAGTGGCTTGGAACCGGTGCCAAAGTCGACTGATGGTACTCTGATGCACGTTTGGATGCCTGGCAACCTGACTTTGACTTTCGCCTGCTTGCAGTCGGCCAATAGCAATGTTCCTTTAATTTATCGATAGAGACGCCATAAATGTCTGCTTGAAAATGAACTGAATTTTTGTGTGTGTAGCGTTATCCTTTTATAGGGTTTCAGTTGCGTAGTCAGTGAATAGTGTTCACCTCAAATTTTGTTGCTTTCACGTGCGCGCAACATGAGCTGTGGTAAAAAATTGTGTCATAAACACTATTGACCACTGCGTTGTAACGATTACAAAAACGAACGCAATTCTGGTCAATACGTGCATTTGACACTGTAAAGAACATTTGAGGCTGGTACCCTAGCACCAAATTTTACTTACAAACTCATAAAAGCGCGCCCTCGGATAGCTATGCGTTTCTGTTTTTGAACAGTATATATATATATATATATATATATATATATATATATATATATATATATATATATATATATATATATATATATATATATATATATATATATATATATATAATTTTCATGTGATTAATCCATTTGTGCGTTAGGAAATGTTTAGTATGTGTTAAGAAAAATTATAGAACGAGTGTGATGCAGGCGGCAACTTCCAGCATCTGTATACAGTTAGAGGAAAAGCCAGCCTTGTAAATGTGTAGAATAATTGAGAATTATGGCCAAAGTACGCCTGTAAGTTTGATAAAGTATTTAAAGGAGTATTTCTTAAAGGAGCGACACACTTATCAGGAACATAAGAAAGGATGACAGGATTTGTTAAAATGTATTGATCAAGGTATTACTTAGTATTTTATACAAGACCAAATCATTGTATGGAGGCGGATCATGGACAAATGGGTCTAACTTAGGATTTATAAGGAAAGTGTAGTCCCATTGAACGCTGTGAGTGGTATTGAGGTAAATTGTCCTGTGCATATGTTAGCACAATGTCTGACACTGTTCGTCATGTCCATTGTATGTGATAGGATAGGATAGTGATGGACCATATAGAGGTTATGTTTAATTTTGTTCCAGGTTTTATCCTGCAACCACCATAATTGTACGAGACATCCACCTCTGTGGGACTCTGTAGTGCGAAGGCTCTTGATGTTCATAGAGCTAGTTACCCAGCTTTCCCGGTCTGGAGATTCAGATCTTGTGTGTTCATGGCTAGAGTGTGATTTATCTCTACATATCAGATAAGTGGGAAAGCAAAGCCACTGGTCAGCCTATCCAGAGACTATCTTTAATACATAAAATACCAACGATAAAACCTAGTGTATGATGACTCATTGTGGGCATTATTTTGATGAATACTAACTTCACAGTCCAGTGAGAGTGACAAAACATATGTGTAATAGATAATTGTTATTTGAAAGAGAAATTTATCATATTGATCCATTTTGATAATTCATATTCCATGTTTAGTTATTTTATTATGTAAAAACATTTGAGTTCTTTCTAAGTTACCTAACCGAAAAGATAAACGGTATAGGTTAAATAAATTGTAAATATGTTCCATCAGACTTGCTGAATTATTTAAATTGAGTTAAAGTTCTGGTTGATATATAGATACATATTTAATTAATTAATTAATCCCCTAGCAGAGCTAATACACTTAATAATAATAAACATTTATTCAAGGGAGGATCTTGAGAGGGAGCCCATAGACATTCAGGAACCAACACTACCATCATACCTGGAGGTTTATACAGCTTGATCCTACCTTTGATGTCGATACACCCTTACTCTTTTCAGAGAAGGTGGTATTTCTTGTAAGACCAGTCTCTTATCTGGCACTATCCTGGTATCATCTGATACATCTTTTTGTCCAGGATATCTTACATTTTCAATAACATCTACCCTCTCGTGAGCATTGTCGTATTTTTGAATCTGTCTAAATTACCGCTCGAAATTATCTATCGTATTTGAATCTGTCTAAGAACCCAGTCAAATTTACCGCGCGAAAATATCTAAGAGTATGGTACAATTTTAACAACCAATAGAATTGCTTCTTTGTCTAGTAGTGGTAAAGAAACTTTTTTTTGACTTGATAATAGGGCCTATTTTGTGTTTTTGACCGAACGCAGGTATTTTATTTCTTAAAAACTATAAATAGTTAAACAGAAAGGAATATCTGAAATTATAGCGCGGATATTACTTAAGAGATAAGCATAAAGATTCCCTCATAATAAAATTTTATTGTATGAGAAAAATCAGTTTTATTGATGCTTTTACTTCAGGGAAACCCCTAATTTATTTAGTTAAAGTATGCACAGATCTAAATGCACTGAGCTAACTAAAATATGAATAGCTAGAACGATAGAGATAAATTCCTAGTTTTATTAGAACTTTATATAATGAAAATCGGCCCATAAATAAGTGAGATAATAAATATTTAAACTTTTTCAATTTGTACGGTAGGGCTAAAAATGCGAGCAGAAGAAAATTTTTAACGTCAGTTTGGACGATGTTTTGATTGGTTATATACGTCGCTATAAATAGCACGACGACCTAGGAAAGGACGCCACTAAATTTCAAACTTAATACCGAGCTTATGGGATTGAGCACAAAACTGATATGCCAAAGTCTTTTGCCTTTCTGAGCTTGGAGCAGACTTCGATTCCCTTTGAAAGCAGTTATTCAGCTTGTGTATTTTGCCTGAGGGTAAGAGAGATAGATATATTTGTATATAATCATGTTGTTTGACTGTATTATCCATTTAGGTTCGTTGATGTGTTAGCAGGAAAAATAGGCCAAATGTGTAACGGATTTCCTTACAAACGTGTGTAGTTTTAGAAATGACAGGCCAGAATTGGGAACAGTGTAGGATGATTTGCAAAGCATGGCACTAATGCGACTATAAGTATTAGGGTATTTGAATGATTATTTCCTTCGGGAACAACACACTGTTCAAGAACCTAAGATAAAAGGACAGGATATATCCACATGATATAATCAAGATGATACTTACTATTTTGTACTTAACCTGATTATGGTACGGAAGACAATCATGGACGAATGGATTTAGCATATGATGTATTAAGGAAAAGAGTGGACGCAATCATTAGTAATACCGCTTCCAAAGAAAGGAAATCTAAAAATGTGCAAGAACTACAGAACCATTAGCCTTATTAGTCATCCAAGTAAGGTGATGTTAAAGATACTTTTGAACAGAATAAAACAGAAATCAGAAGAAATCTTGTCCGAGGAACAGGCTGGCTTTAGACCAAAAAGAAGTACATCAGAACAAATCTTCAATATTAGATTACTGATCGAAAAACATCTCCAGCATCAACACGATTTATACCATAACTTCATCGATTTCACAAAAGCCTTCGATCGAGTCTGGCATGAAGGCTTATGGCAAATAATGAGAAAATTTAATTTTGATACCAACATCATAGATATCATTGAAGCACTATACAAGGACGCAAGCAGTGCTGTTTTTGCAAGCAATGACATTGGAGAATTTTTCAAAAAAACTGTAGGAGTTCGCCAGGGATGTATCCTGTCTCCAGTGCTCTTTAATATATATCTAGAACATATTATGCAGGAGGCTCTCTACGATTATAAAACAACCATATCGATTGGAGGCCGACCTCTTTGCAATCTACGTTTTGCTGATGATATCGATCTGATAGCTGGAACAGAATCAGAACTTCAAGACCTTACCTCTAGACTGAAGAAAGTAACAAGAACGTATGGGATGGAAATTAATATAGAAAAAAGCAAGATATTGGTGAATAGCCATAAGAAACATGTTCCGACCAAAATTATGTTAAATGGGCAAACGTTAGAAGAAGTTAACACCTTTAAATATCTCGGGTCCACTATATGTAGTGATGGAAGATCAAGTAAAGAAATCAAGACAAGACTTGAGATGGCCTCAGCTGCCATGACAAGGCTGAATGTGATCTGGAAAAGTAACATCAGTTTTCCTGTGAAGATCAAATTATACAAATCACTCGTATTATCTATTCTCTTGTATGGGTGTGAGGGCTGGACACTCACTGCAGATATGGAGCGAAGGATTCAGGCTTTCGAGCATAAATGTTATAGAAGAATTTTGCGCATTTGCTATAAAGAGCACAAAACAAATGTCTATGTTAGAGAGAAGATAAACACCTATGCAGGCCACCAAGAACCACTTTTGTCAGTAGTGAAACGTCGAAAGCTTGCCTGGTTTGGGCATGTAACTCGTCATGACTCCGTTTCGAAAACGATCCTCCAGGGAACAGTCGAAGGTAAACGGAGAAGAGGAAGGCAAAGAAAATCCTGGGCTGATAACATCAAAGAATGGGCAGGACACGGTTTTTCCACACTTGTACGCATTGCTGAGAATAGAGAGCAGTGGAGGACCCTGTCTGCTGATGCTTCCACCATGGCACCCCTACGACCCATGACGGGTTACGGGTTGAGATGAGATGATGATGTATTAAGGAAATGAGTAATCAACTTGAACTGGCTGTGAGGTATTGAGGTAACTGTTCTGTGTCTGATGTAAAATCTATATGTGATGCTGTCTGTCCTTAGTGGAAAACTAAAGGACCCTACAAGTTTTGCGAATGTCTTTTTATTCCAGGTTTTGTCCTGGTAATATTTCAAAGTCTTGAGACACATATGAGAGGAGCTATGGCGGTGTAACGTTCGTCAGCTTGATCGAGCTACAGCCACATATTCCAGCCTGGAGGTCATGTGTTGTG
The DNA here is from genome assembly GCA_024509875.1 of Oreohelix idahoensis. Classification (NCBI taxonomy): domain Eukaryota; kingdom Metazoa; phylum Mollusca; class Gastropoda; order Stylommatophora; family Oreohelicidae; genus Oreohelix; species Oreohelix idahoensis. The sequence goes on from JAMPIV010013503.1 coordinate 170,686, forward strand.
CGAACCTAGCCAGGATTGGAAGTGTCACAGACTAAACTCAAGATAAGTGGGCTTATTGGTTCACTGAAAAGAACATTCAGTCACAATTAGATCTCTATATAAAAATTGAAAATAAACAGAATAAAGAAATATATGCCATAAAGACTCAAATGCTGGTTACAGACTTACAAATGATGAAACACAGCAAAACACATTAAATTTATATTACTTTAACAGCCAGGTATGTTGATACTAAGAGAGTGAAAGACTAGTTGAACCTTATATATATATATATATATATATATATATATATATATATATATATATATATATATATATATATATATATATATATATATATATATATATATATATATATATATATATATATATATAACCATAAATAACAGTCTATTTTTGCCATTTTATGGATAACTGATACCATCTGATACCAGCTGGCGTGTTGATGTGATAAGTGACGTGACGAAGTGAGTGTGTATGAAGGGTACAGTCACTCACCCTGTACTGTCAAGCATAGATCAACGAATCAGTCTAGTGTTCATTTCCAATTGACAGCACATAATTTATTCACACAGCAACATCAATCCGGTACGATACACTACACAGGTACAACAGGATACACAAAATCAATAATAATCAATTGCGCAGAATGTCACAGCTGTTCAGTATGATGTAAACCCTGTTTACATCGCAGTTCTAATGTTACATCAGTAAATCCACCAGAACGACTGCTGATACTGCAGTTACAAAACGCCACACAGGCTTAAATCTATAGGAATACTTCAACGACTGCATACACTGCAATTACCATAACGCCACACAGGCTTAAATCTATATATACTTGCAGTTCTAATGTTCCACCAGAACGACTGCTGATACTGCAGTTACAAAAACGCCACACATGCTTAAATCTATATATATTCAAAAGACTGTCCGCTCTGCAGTCTACAAGTAATCTGGCCTACACAAATCCTGGCTTTATAATCTCTTTAAATAAAGTACATTCACCAGAAAACTCTCCCTCCATAAGGAACAATGGCCTTACCATCTCCTAGCGCCGTTCCTGCACAATAGAAATCTATCAGGGAGGTAAATATGATTCAAAACATCGGCCTATAGACACCAAGGCCCCCAGAACATGTCCTTAACATAAAGTACACCTTATCTTCTCTTATCTGCAGATAACCACACATAAAATAGGCAAATAATAGTACACCTCGAAAAATGGCCAAACATCGTTCCCGTACACTACCCCTGAGAACACACACAAGACACAGGGCTGACTCCAGTCAACGCCCCAAACTTAGACTCCTCTCCGACTGCCACGGGAACACACATCTCCCGCCAAACAGTCACCGGACTCGGCTGTTCACGGACTAGCCGTGAGCTATTCACAGCCGGCCGAAACCAGTACAGAATAACTAAATGACTAGCGCTCACACGCTTTCTGTACACTCTGTTTTCTAACATATAAATGTTTAAACAACTCACAATTAAACAAGCCGACAAGTGCCACAACCCTGAATTCACACTGTACATAGTACGGATCACTTCCCTTTGGACCTTAACATACTACCACCCGCTCCGGAGAAAAAAATGATTTATCATTTTTTTGAAAAAAACTACATCAACGAAAAATGAGGGGTCAGCTAAGCTCTAATATATGCTTACAACAATAGCTTTATGATAAGGTCAAAATAATACCTCGCCAAATAATAAAGCAAGTGTACAATAAACAAATTACCCATAATAATCTGCTAAATACACCGAAATAATTATTTACAAACAAAGTTAAGTATTATTACTGTAGACCAAACATGACATAATAAATAGGAAGTAAAGTCAAGATCAAACAAAAGAAGCATGATCAGCACCGAAAATCAACAAAGAAATCGAAATAGGAAGAAAGATCCATAATACCTAATAGTAACAATTAAGCTAATCAATTCCTTGCATGAAATAAATAGAACTGTCACCAATAGTTACATATACTAATCCATATTACAATACGTAAGAATACAAAGAATGGAAGTATAAGAAGTGTAAGAAGTAAACGTATACAAATAGAATAAAGTAACATCCAGATGAAACATGGAAGCATAACCAAAGTATAGACCGCTTCCAAAGAAATGGAGTGAAACGAAGAATCATCCGAAAAGGCAGAAGGAAATACAAAATATGAATGCATAGAAAAACGACAACAATACATCCCAACAACAATCCAACTAAATAACGCATAATAAATAATTTAGCTAAATTACAAAACTTATTCATAACTAAAATGATTTATCACAGGCATCACACAAAAAAGTGTGATATAACACAACAGTTACTGCATATAACTTCTGTATATGGCAATATATTAATTAGACATAGCACCAGAATATAAGAAAAGAAAAACATAAATTTAATCAATAACAAGACTCTCTGAAACAACTAACGCATATTCCTCGCTAATGAGTTTGTGCATAGGGCTGGCAATCTCATCAAGTACAAAATTATCCTAAGAACCAACGCTGCCAAAACATATCAATGTTTGATGAATCAACTATCATTGCTTCAAACTTCACAACGGTCCAACATAATATGGTCTAAGGGGAATAGTCTTCCGACTAGCGTATGAAAATATTACAAATCCACTATCTCATTACAAAAATTAAAGATAAGTCACTACAAAGTGATATGAAACAATTTCATTGCAATCATAATACATACAATGTTTATCCACAAAACAATCATGAAAATCATAACATAGAGTTACAACAGTGCATACATATGAACATACACAATACGCACTAAGACATTATATAATGTATGCTACTATGCAATACAATAACTCATTATCCAAAAAAAAATTAAGTATAAGAAACACTGTAGCAATCTTAAACCAACTCCTAAAGAAAAAAAAAATAAGTCACAACTCCGGGGTCCTTGATAGTATTCTGTACACCGCACGGGATAACGTCATACAATACCGGGTCAACAGGCTGACTTGGCTGCGCTTGACTCGACACATGGTCGTAGGTTGACCTACATTCCTCTCACAGTAAAAAATAACTTCGGTGCGATGATTCTTAACGCAAAGCCGAATACTGTGGGAAAATACAAATGAAAATGTCTATTTCAATCCCTTTGTGAGATTTATTGAAGTAAAACAGAAAGTTAGTCTTACATTTTACCCAAACGTGTGGCAGTGAAAACGTCTGGTTTCTATATGATGCCATCATTTCCTCGTCACGTAGCCGATAACACAGAAGGATAGGAACATCCTGACCGAAATGAAGGTCATCCCAGCAGTAAGCTGAAAAAAATCCTACTTTCACACAACGAGATATTCTCTCGAACTCAAAATGCATAACAAGCAGCAGTATTTGAAACAATACTCTTACTGTTACCTTGTCTATAACCAAGTTTGTTCTTTTGTTGTGCAACATTATTATGATTAGTATTTCTACTTCTATAAAAATATCTAACCGATGGATTTTGTTGTGTTCTAGAACCATCATTATAAGGCTGATAACCTTTAATGTAGTTATTTCTCTCACCAAAATTGTTTCTATTCTCCTTTGTGACAATATGCTTACCAAATTGCTCAGTACAAGTGATAACGAAATCCTTATAGTTATCAACATTTTTTTTGTAATCTGCCGAACTGACTGATAACGTAGAATTATCTTTGCTGGCCTGATGCCAAGAGTCAGTAATGTTAGCAGTAGTAGTACGTGGAAAATTGTATTTGCCACGTAAGGATCTACGTCCACCATGTTCGATTTTCGTATCAGCAAAAAGTGTAAAGGGCTGACTTCTTGCTTGATTTACTTGGTGATAAACAACCTTCTGTCTACTATTGTCAACATTGACAGTAGACAACTCCTTTGTTGCCTAAAACAACATCCACTAAACCATCCACTCTTCTTCTAAGTTCAGTAATTTCAGCAATATTAAGAGAGATATCCTCGCTTAGTTTCTTATTTAAGTTATCACATGTCATAACTTTGCATCTCTCTTCTGTCAGTAACTTCTCAATCTTAATCATTTTCTTTTTCTGCACCGTCAACTCTTCTAATCTTTCCCTATCATCCTTTTCTTTATTAGCCCTCAACTGCTCCAAGTCCATCTGAAATTCCCCAGTGTCACTATCATGGCTATCTACAAGCTCATGATTCTTCTCGGGAGATACCAAATACTTTTCTTTAAGTCGGTGACTAACAATCACATTGTCACTCAATAACTCAGTAAGTGTTTCATTACATAAGTCTTCACATTTCTTGGCTTGAACTTTTAATTTCTCGTGTATTTGTTTCTTTTCCTGAACTACTTGAGTGAGATTTCTAACTACGTCCTGCTTATCTTTTATCTGGACTTCCAAGTCCTTGACTTTACTACATGCAGATTCTAATGCTGTTTTTACACTAGCAAGCTCCAAGTTTGATTTCTGTAACTCACTTGTGAGCTTAGACACTGTTTCTTGTAATCTTTTCTTTTCAGCCATATCCTGCAAAAACTTATCTCTCTCCTGTAGAGCCCTCTGTTTGTTTACTTTTGTTTGTTTCTCATTCTTCAATTCCCTTTTCTGCACGTCAGAAATATCGTTGTGGATTATCTTGTATATACTTTGCACAATATGTCCGTGTTCAACCTCAATATATTGTTGCAAAAACACACGAAGGTGCCGTAGCAAATTAACCAAATCCTTAGCCATTACCAAATTAATCGTGCTGATAACGCGAATGTCGTGGGTTCGTTCCCCATACTGGCCACCAATTGATACCATCTGATACCAGCTGGCGTGTTGATGTAATAAGTGACGTGACGAAGTGAGTGTGTATGAAGGGTACAGTCACTCACCCTGTACTGTCAAGCATAGATCATCGAATCAGACTAGTGTTCATTTCCAATTGACAGCACATAATTTATTCACACAGCAACATCAATCCGGTACGATACACTACACAGGTACAACAGGATACACAAAATCAATAATAATCAATTGCGCAGAATGTCACAGCTGTTCAGTATGATGTAAACCCTGTTTACATCGCAGTTCTAATGTTACATCAGTAAATCCACCAGAACGACTGCTGATACTGCAGTTACAAAACGCCACACAGGCTTAAATCTATAGGAATACTTCAACGACTGCATACACTGCAATTACCATAACGCCACACAGGCTTAAATCTATATATACTTGCAGTTCTAATGTTCCACCAGAACGACTGCTGATACTGCAGTTACAAAAACGCCACACAGGCTTAAATCTATATATACTCAAAAGACTGTCCGCTCTGCAGTCTACAAGTAATCTGGCTTGCACAAATCCTGGCCTTATAATCTCTTTAAATAAAGTACATTCACCAGAAAACTCTCCCTCCATAAGGAACAATGGCCTTACCATCTCCTAGCGCCGTTCCTGCACAATAGAATTCTATCAGGGAGGTAAATAGGATTCAAAACATCGGCCTGTAGACACCAAGGCCCCCAGAATATGTCCTTAACATAAAGTACACCTTATCTTCTTTTATCTGCAGATAATCACACCTAAAATAGGCAAATAATGGTACACCTCGAAAAATGGCCAAACATCGTTCCCGTACACTACCCTTGGGAACACACACAAGACACAGGGCTGACTCCAGTCAACGCCCCAAACTTAGACTCCTCTCCGACTGCCACGGGAACACACATCTCCCGCCAAACAGTCACCGGACTCGGCTGTTCACGGACTAGCCGTGAGCTATTCACAGCCGGCCGAAACCAGTACAGAATAACTAAATGACTAGCGCTCACACGCTTTCTGTACACTCTGTTTTCTAACATATAAATGTTTAAACAACTCACAATTAAACAAGCCGACAAGTGCCACAACCCTGAATTCACTGTACAATCAGCATAGTACGGATCACTTCCCTTTGGACCTTAACAATAACATTCCATCTTATTTATTTCATTTTGTAAATACTTTATAACATGATTTAAGTTTTCCTAACCAAAAGAAATCAGGGTTAGGAACAATAAATTTTACATACTTTCATTCAGTCTTACTTAATTATTGTAATTAAGTCAATGTTCTGTTTGATGGTTATTACATAAAAATAATTTAATTTACCCCTAGATAATTAGCCACACAAACAATAATATAATTTCTAATCATTTTGGGATCATGAGAGGTAGCAGATAGATCTTCAAGACCAAACACTATCATCATACCTGGAGATTTACATAGCTTGACCCCCACTTTAATGTCGATACACCCTTACTCTTTTCAGAGAAAGGGGTATTTCTTTTAAAACCAGTCTCTTATCTGACACTATCCTGGTATCCTCTGATACACCTATTTGTCCAGGATAGCCTACATTTTAATAACATTAAAACCTCTCGTGACAAACATCTATTTCTTACACCTTTAAACTCACATAATTACCAATATCACCTCTGCTCAGACCGGTCCATAAATATTTTAGACCTATCTTTAAAAAAAATTTACGACAGATAGGACTTATCATTCCACAACTACAAGTACCAGATCGAGTATTGGGCAACTTTGGAATTTACAAGTAAACCCGCAATTTTAATACAAGACTGGAAACTTGGGAATTTTATCACCAGAAGTCATGAGGAATTTATACAAAAGTTTTCCCAGGCAGGATTCATAGAACACCAGCCGTCAGAGGAATTAACTCATATTTCCCAGACCAAGTCATAAGAGGAATTATACAAACAGTTTTCCCAGGCGAAGAATTCGCAGAACACCAGCCGTCAGGGGAATTAACTCGTATCTCCAGACCAGTGATTCGAACAACATATTCTAAATACAGGGCTGTGGGTCCATTCTAAATCTAATTTTGGGTTCTCGGTTACAAGACATCAGTTCCTAAGCCACTGGTGTGAGAGAAGAGTATCACCACCAACCGTTTACAGTGGACGAATTATGTGGAGAAGTGCACTCATCATCACGAAGTGACGAAAACCACGGCTGCAGGACTCATCTGGAGCTAAGTTTTGTGTAACAGGCTACAGCAAAAATACGGACATTATTAACGCCCTATCAAAACCTCAATGAGGAAAATTGTAATATAACTTTCATCCCATTTAATCCTTATTTTAACTTGTTGAACTAATTGAACTAATTTGTTGTATGTTATTTTAAACTAAACAATAATAGTTGATTCAGTTTATATGTACGAAAGCAAACGTGTGAGCTGGTTTTTCTTGATAAATCCATAAATATATATAAATATAGAGCCATTAATTATAAGAGGGCATTCGTTGGATTACTCCAACTGGGTTCTCGACGATCCAGAACAATTCTTCTATCTAACTCTTTGCCAAGAGTAATCTTGCGCAAAGATAGATACCTTGGACGACCTACTTTTAGATACGCTTGCATTGTGGTCATTAGTGGACTACTACTGCAAAGCAAGGGGAGGCAATCCCGTGACAACAGATCTGTATTAGATGCTTCGAATCACTTAGGTCTGGAAATTAGAGTTAATTTCTCTGATGGCGGGTGTTCTGCAAAATCACTGGGCCTGGGAAAAGTTTTATTTAATTCCTCTATGACTTGGTCTGGGAAATTAGAGTTAATTTATCTGTCGGCGGGTGTTCTGCGAAATAACTGGGCCTGGGAAAACTTTTGTTTAATTCCTTTATGACTTGTGATAAAATTCCTAAGTTTACAGTCTTATATTAAAAATGCGGGTTTACTTGTAAATTCCTAAGTTGCCCAATACTCGATCTGTTACATATAGTTGTGGAATTTCTAAGTCTAATGTCTGTGGTGGGTTTTGATGTTATGAAATGATGTTGATATTTGTCCTTAATGTACTGAATGAGGCCAGCTGTGAAGGTTCCTGATTCTAACAAATTTAGGGTTGAGTTATCAGGATACCTTTCTGCTACCACCTTATGGCCTCAAGCAGACTTATTCTTGACTAGTATGAATGATAGCTACGTCTAATGTCTAGGGATAAGCAAGTGTGGTGTGATGGTACTTTAACAATAATACACAGCCATACAATCAAGTATTAAAGGTCTAAGATTAAAGGAAGTAACACCTGGGATAACTTTGTACAATTAATAATTTTCTGTATGATTTATTTGGTCCTGAACCTAGTATTCTTCTGGTCAGGACTTTAAAAATGAAAAGAATTCAAGATATATACAAAATGGAAATTTTAGACCCACAGGGACAAGTGTCCAAACAAATACTGTTAAGTTATATTAATAGTGTTACTAAAATATGTCTATAACCGGTTTCTAACACTGGATGGCTGTTTGGGATTTTTTAATCACTCCCAGTCTCTTTACAAACTAATGGACATATTTTATTTCTTGGATACAGGGGTATGCTGCTCTTATAGCTGATGTACTGTTAGGGTACCAGATATTTCACTTATCTGGCCCACTGGAACTGTCTGAATTCTTTCTGCTGAATGACCACTGCTCCAAAAGTAATAGGGGGGATACTGGCGACCCCTATCACTACTGGCCTCCAAAACCTCTCAACAGCTTTCACATAGAACTCTGGCACCAGACTAGTGCCAGATAAGACCCAGAATTCAATGGAAAAAAAACACAGGTACGTTGAATAGCAGATTCCAGATGTACTGCTGGCTGGACTGTGATGCCTATACTTTCATATATATTTGCTTTTATAAGGCTAATCACTTTTCACAAAATTCACAACGTCCTCCTCTCGGGACTATCTTCTACAAATGGCGTCAAGCCGTTGAATTTTCTTAATAATATGAAAAAGCTTTGGCCAATGACCGAACGACAATTTTGAAATTTGAAATTAAAAGCAAAACATACTTGATTTTTGGACACTACCAAGTTTTTTCCTCTCTCATTCTTAGATCTCTACTGCTAAATATATTTTGTGTTAAGCCATCCCATAATTTTGCTCCCCCTTTTCTGCCCCGTTCTACAACAGACTACTTGTAACCTTTTCCTGCCTTTTTCAAGGACGCGTAAAAAAGTCACCGTTAGTGCAAGTCCAAACGAGCATGTGTTGGTCTGTCTGTACGAACAAATACCGTCTTTTGTCTATAACTTTATTTCTATCTGTCGGATGTTTGATTCGAAAGCATATTACCCATCAGAACAAGACCAGCTCTTAGACTAGCTAACTTTTATAATCATAAACCTAGTAATAAAGAATTCAATATATTTTCCATTTTGGTGTTCGTTGTTTTCTAAGTTTCCACTACTTGAATGTTATAAAAATCGCCTCAGATCTTCCTTTTTCCCGATAGGAAGTAATAATGCGTGTGTGTATATATATTTTTCCACAGTGTCTGTGGTTAGAAATGTATTGGACTAACGGGGTATTTTTAAATTTTCAAACTTGCGACATCGTTTTCGACACAAGCTAACGGCATGTCTCGCACTGTTGGCCCGAGTAGCTAATTCAAACCTCTAACACTTGACAAGCCGGCAGCAGGTGTCCGGTCTCTCAATCTTATGCGTTTATGTGTTTTATTCTTTCTATCTTTCCTAGAACCAATACGCTAGTAGCTTTGTCAAACTTTTATTGATAACCCTTGACGGGCGCGTTTTAAAGGCTAATACTACCAACGCTGCAATAAGATTTCCCACTATGTTCTATCCTACCTAAATCAATGCGTTTTTCTGGCGCGGTAAAGAAGACGCGTTACAACTTTACTAATTTTATTTCTTCTGCTATTATTTTGACTTTAATATATAATTAATTAATGATTTTATCGTTGCATCAATGTACTTCACCACAATGTCTCCTTTTTCTTTCTGGCTTTTATGAGTCGCTAGTCTGACGTTTGCGCTGCAGTGTGTGTACTGACTTTGATTTTGTTACATAATATTTCCAGTTTCCAAGTTTCAATTCCAGCTGTGTTTCTGCCTAATTCTCCAGTGAGATACATTGTATATTCCGGCCTCTCAAATCAACCAATTCAATTGAATCTCGTTCAGCACTACGTGAGTAGGGATGTTTCAAATTTAAAAAAATATCCTCAAGTGTTTCAAAATATTAAATTTAATATCCACGCGTGACCTCTTCATATCGTTGCGCCAGACTTCCGCCAGCATCTTGTGCTATCTTCACAAACAAATGTTGTGCACTGATACTGCCCGAAGGCTATCGTCTGCAAATCTTGAGTTTCCAGACAGATTTATCTGTTATCGCTTTACAGAACGTACATCGGAAGCGATTGCCTTATTATCTCCCGCCTTGTGCAAACATTGGGATAGTCGCTAGCCACCTGGAGTCCAGTGACGTACCGTCACGTTCAAAAGGATTAATAGAGATGACCGTCTCTATCAAATGTGGCCAGACGAATGAAGCGAAAACTTATCAGTCGCTGATCGGTCAAATTACATGCCGTTATTACAGTTCTGTCTGGGATCGGCTCAAAGCAAACATGTGAAAATTAAAGATAGTCCCGTGGACGATACTTCCGTAGGAGCGTGAAGTGTTAGAGACTTCACTCTAATAGATTCAGCATAGAGAGTAAAATAATGAATGAAAGGGCAAAAAATATGCCAAATAATAGCGATGAGTGAGAGGAAGAGAAAAATTAACCAAAAAGTGATACTGCCGGAGTGGACGCGAGATCGCACAACCGTATCGTCACAAAATGACATAGGAAGAGAGGATTTTGAACTAATGTTATGAAATCTGATCAATTTGACCATGGATTTAGAAAAAAGTATGTTCTCGTACCGCCGATCTGTGCACGCACTAATGCAAAACTAAGTACAGAATTATACGAACAAATGCTCTCCTTGAAGTACCGGTAATGTGGATGCTCAGATAGGTGCTCAGCAAATTTCTTAAAAGGGATTCGCGTATTTACTGGTGATTATCCTCTGGTAAAGAAGTGCCTAAATGATATAAATATTTAAAAGTGCCGTCGGCTGATGTTTCTGAAGCAAAGCTTAATGAGTGGCAGAACTAATCTTCAACGTTCATCTAGACACAGTTATGAGCTTGGATATTATTTTCAGTGAATGTATCTTAGTCTAGAAACAATAGTATTTTGAAAATACGTAATGAACCGCTGTCTCTGGCACTTTAGAGTGTTTAGCCGTGATTAATGGCAATGTCTTAAAACTTCGGCATCTGTAGTATTGAAGTAAGGCAGCATCTTCAGGCGATCCCTTGGCTCGATGTGATGAATGACCAGGGCCAGATTAAGGCCAACTGATGTCCTAAGCATAGTCCCCTTCCCCCCCCCCCCCCCCATATGGTACCCCCCCCCCCCCCCCCCCCCCGGCGCTTCCATTGCTTAACTGACAAGACATTAAGACCCAATAAATGCTGAAGAGACTGAAAATTCAATTTTCTTCCTGGCCAGACTCCACTAAAATTCATGCAGAAAAACGTTGGTAAGACAGGCAAACATAGGTCTATTGTCTGACACTTTCAGTCACTAACCGTACCAAAGAAAACATTTTTAAAAAAATACAATTCGCATTAAAGTCGAACACGGCAGATATTGAAAATTACAAAACATTCGACTAAAGACGACTGTGGCAGTGAAAGAGATGAGAGTTAAGGACATGATAGCTAGAGGGAAAATTCTGTGGTGCCCCCCCACCTCCCCCCCTTCCCTTGGTGCCCTAAGCGCGTGCTTATTTTGCTTAACGGTTATTCCAGCCCTGTGAATGACATCTCTGCTATTTATTGAAAGCAGCGGGAGCCGCGCTGGTGTAATGGCTTCGGCGTTGTACTGGCGACCAGGTGTTCATGGTTCAAACCCGGGCGTCGGCGTTTGAAGAAATGTTTACGGCCGGAAATTTGACTGAATAGCCTGAACGGCTCCTGTGATAAACCCTCTGTGGATGGGAAGGAGCGAAGCTCCTGACCGGGTTGGAAGGAAAGTCCTCAGGTTCCCCAGCCTCGCAATGACATGTCATTGGGCCGAAGGGCTGAAAGCCCAAGTGCCGCTGGTTACGGAAAAAAAAAAAAAAAAAAAAAATTGAAAGCAGCAGCTCGACGTAATGTAAACGTCTTACTGCGTTTCTATGGCTCGGTTCCGATTGACGCCAGTCTTGTTCGTTCTGCATCCGCAGTTTGACGTAATACAGCGTTCAGTGATCTAAGATGGCGGTTTCCATTGATGTTTTTCTTGTGATTGTGATTCTAATTCTATCATGCAAAAACTTGCTGCATTGAAGTTAATTCGCTTGTTTAAAATCATTAAGAATAATAAATAGTTTTGTCGTTCACAGGAATATTGAATAGTTAAGTTGTGTTAACATTTAGTTATAATGTCATTATTACTTTGAATCCGAGACCGTCCAGGTTTTGAAAGTCAAAGGCGCCATTTTTTATTCTTGTTTGGAGTTTCTGCTTGATTTTGTTCGGTTTTATCTCGTTTTTGTTTGTTTGGGTTTTTTTTTTTTAACATACAAGCATAACTGGTAATTGTAATTTGCCCTATTTACAATGATTTGACAGGTGTGATGCCACTTTCCCATATCGGCAGATGTTCATATTATTTGGAATTAAAAACAATATATATCCTAACTATAACCCATCAGAGGTTGAACGGAATATTTTTCATCATTAATTAAAAAAATAAAGCGTTTTTCTGTGTTTCTTTGGTTCGCTACAACTGAAGCCAGCGTCATTTTATTTCTTCAAAGGGAAACAATTAAAAATCAAAGGGAAACAATTAAAAAAACAAAAAAATAAAATAAAATAAAAACATAAAAAATAATAAAAATAAATGTAGATTTTTTGACACTTTAGTACGTGCTTTCTATTGTTTTTATTCAAAATATAACTGCAATTTTGGTGCAAAAATAGACGCGCGCTATGTTGAGCGCCGTGCAATTTAGTACAAATTCCAGAAGGCACGACTTTTATATTATATTTTTAACACTGTAACTTTGGTGGAAAAAAAGTTCATGTTGACTTATTTGTCAAATAATTTTATTTGTCATCTTCCTTTCCAAAGGAAGCAATGAAACGCCAAAAAAATCATCTACTAACGGTAATATATATTCCAGATTTTTGATATTTTATTATATCTTTTTTATTATATATATATATATATATATATATATATATATATATATATATATATATATATATATATATATATATATATATATATATATATATATATATATATATATATATATATATATATATATATATATATATATATATATATATACACCATGAGGCTAAGAAACCCATGACCTTTAAATTTTTTTTAAAACTAGGCCGAAAATGACCCGATTATTTTGAAATTTGGTACAAATGGTGAAAAAATGTTTACTTACATTTTGCCTATTTCAGTTGGTGCTCACAATGTGCGCTGCCAGCTGTAACACATGAGCGAAGTCGGGTGCGCCACTTTCTCACTGACGCGTCAATTGTGCGCTGTTCTAGTTCATACCATGCCTGCTTTATCCGCTCTCTTAGCTCATCCACGTTGCCAGTTTTCTTTCGGTAGACATTCTCTTGCAGAACGCCCCAAATCCCAAAGTCCATGGGGTTAAGATCTGGACTATTTGGTGGCCAAAAATTCGGTTCGATGAATTCAGGTGTCTCCTATGTGAGCAGGCGCGCCGTCTTGCTGGAAGATGAAGAATTCTGACATTTCCCTCATGTCAGAAAGAAGGAACTTCATCAACAGTTCGTTGCGGTAGTAATCGCCATCTATTTTGATGCCTGGTTGAACAATATGAATTCCAGCGCGGCACAGTGATAAGACACCAACAGAAACTATTACTGATTTGCTGAACGTTGGTTTTGTTCGCAGCAACCGATTAGCAGATATGTTTCTTTATCTGGTGACACCCGATCGTTCTGACTATAACCTGCACAATCATGAACAGCATGATGCAGCCAGAAGTCCTTGTCAGGACTGCACAGTATTCTGTAAGAGCTTACAATCCTTTTAAGGGCTTAGCTTTTCAAATGTTGGATGCCAAAGAGTTCTTCTTTGCTTCATCCGTTTTCCAGTTCAATTTAATACTTTGTTGATGTAATATTTTAAAGGGAAATCACTTTCGGCTAAACTTGGGAAAAAAAGGAAGTAATCAAGACATAATTCAGAAAAATGTGTAAATAATGTATATAGTCTCCTGGTGTATTTTATTGATTGTATGACGTACTTTTTTGATTGATATGACCACGACCTCGTGGACTGTGTTGTCTAAATGAGGGTTCTGATCTGAAGTAACCTGTCATCATCAGATGATCGTCTTTTGTGTAGGAAACAGATACAATAATCCGTACGTATGTTCCAGGTTTGTTATCCGGGAGAGAGTCACAACAAAAGTTTTGGGCCGAAACATAACAGACTGCAGTGTAGGTGATTAAAGAACCACCTATGCAATGCATTGAATAGTAGCATTGGGCTTCCTGTCTGTCACGTGGGTTTTGATCATTAAATTGCCTACATCTTCTTCCTATTCTCTCACCCGCATCCCTTTATTTTATTATCTTTCCGTACTTGTTTTTCCTGTATTTCTTTCGCATCACTCGTTGCGAAAAATATATTTCTTTCCCATCATCGTTTTTCTTTCTCATACTGACTACTAACCTTATTGCATCAGACGTCAGTCGCACAGATAGCTGTGAAGATACGGTTCTCGCCAGACATACGTCTGCAGTTTCCCCGGTCAGAGCGCGGCCCGACCAGATTTCTGGCCTGGGGTGTGAGAAATTCGTTTCGCTGGACATAGAGCAGACTTTTGGTCTACCATTTTTCACCTGTCACTAGCTTAAGGTGTCAAACCCGGCATCTGTACGACGCAGTTGTAGACGGTTGTCTGAGATTTGCAACTGTCACGCGCATTTCTCGGTCACTGGTGGCAGTTACGTCACGCGTTAAGCTGACGTAAATGTTGGGAGTAGGGGAGATAATTTCGCTTGGCGAAATAAGTTGGGGCCCTTTGTCTGATTTTAAGATATTGGCCCGAGTTTGAAACTTTAATTTCATTCTCGCTCCTATATTCGCAGTAGACAGGTTGTTCGAAACAGAATAGCTGTTAGCGAAGTTTCTCAGTTTGTTTCGGCAATTTGTCGAACTTCTAGACTTCCTTAAATATTCAGCATATAATTCTTAAGTTGTGCGACTACCTGTAGTTCTGTGTGAGGTAATATATATTATATCTAGTATTTTGTGAAATGATAAAGTGTTAAGTCGCTTATTTCATATTTCACTAGTTAGATTTTGCGCAAAGTGCCAAATTTATATAGTCTGTATTATTTTCTAGTGACGTGTTTCAGTGGATAGCAGAATAAATTATATCTTAGCTTACTAAACAGTAATGTAGCTATAATGAAGTTAATTTTACTGCTAAGAAATCAGACGAGATCATATTTTTCTAAACTAACTTACAAATGCTAGAAACCTCATGAGATGTTGACGGAACACGCACGTGTTCCTAAATTCATGGGGATTGATGATTTTTTTTAAAATATAACTTACTTTACGGGAAATTTAAATGATAAGTCAAGCAGTACACTTGCGGTTTAATAATGTAAGTTATAGTGGGTACATATTGTAAAATTATTTGATATGTGTTCTTTCTTTTATATAGTGAAACGGTGGTACCCAACTTTACCAGCGTTCAAGTACGTGAACTTTATTTGGGAAGAAACAAATCACTTTATTACCTGAACTGTAACAGTTAAATGAAGTAAGAGGCCTTCGCGCCAGAATTAATTCTTCCAGAATAACTCTTCAGTACAATTCAGCCCGTTGTGGCAAGCAAAGATCAGAAACATTCCGACAGAGTTTTGACTAGTACTGTGGTGACCAAATATAGTAACTTCCTGAAAGTAGACACCGATCTGACATTCCTTAAATTCTAGAAACCAAAGCTAATGACATTGTGCTCTGCTAACTTTCGTGCCTGGACAATATTTTATGTGACTTAATCAGACATTCGAAAAATTAGAACACCCAAGGAATCGTTCCCTGAGAGTTTAGTACGTCTTTTGGAACTGGGGATTTCTTGGTCAAGGACTGCATTTTCGGGTCTGTGTGAAGGTCCTAGAATTGAGTATGTTCCCAGAGGCAGCGAGCAAAGTTGTGAGTATAACTGTGTACCCATGGCCATGGCTGAATGAATGAGTGTACGCAGATCAGAGTGTTATTTTACAGTTATAGATTGTCACCCATTTACTGTCTTAATTCTTTTTGTTTAACCTGCAGAATTTGTTACTATTTGCTAGAGTTTCTTTACTTCTTAGGCTAAATCAGATTATTCAACTCTGTGCATACATTTACGAGAAAAGAAGAAAAACTCTTAGCCTCAACCCTACGTATCTATAACTCTTTGGGCCATCATCTGTTCTCTTAACGGGGCTGTGGGCTAAACCTAGAGTAAGATTTTAACGGGCTATCATCCTTGTAGCATTTTCTTAAATTTTATGACTATTTGTATATGTTTTTCCTTGATGTAATTTTTTGGTGTTGTGAGAAATTTTGATATGATAATTAAAATATCTCTCTTGAACAAAAAAAAAAAAAATCAGTGCGTTGGTCAGCTCGATCCCAATTATCTGTATAAGCATTGTTATAGATTTTCCAAGTCTGTGTGTTTAACTGTCGTCACGTGTATGTGCGTGCCCGTGAGTAGATAGAAATATATGTAATATATATGTGGATTAGACTGTCGGACTCTGTAAAAGTCGTCGTAGAGGATAGGTGAGAGAGAGAAGAATTCTTTTCGCTTTCAGCGACAGCCTCTATACCACAGTCTATCATCTCACCTGGGTGGAAATTCTATTGTTTTACTAATTCTCACGGTGCCAATCACCTATTCAAACCTATTCAGAAGGGACCAAACCCAAGTCTTAATTCTCCTATCCAAAATCTACGACAAATGGTCGCTCGTTACCGGGAATTGAACCCAAAATCCTAAGGCGATACGACAAATGGGGTCTCGCCCGACGGATTTTTGAACTTAGAATAGGAAGACGAGTACGACAAATGGTTGCTCGTTTCCGGTCTTTGAACTTAGAATAGGAAGACGAGTACGACAAACGTGGACTCGTCTATCTGGATTTTGTATTTAAGATTCTTTATTCTGTAATAGAGTAAGAGTGTGATGTCTTGTGAGTTTTGTATCTTTTAAAAATAATTTATCCCCTAGACTAACGATCTGTTTACGGGCGTGCTGACCACACAAACTGATAGTTTTTTCCACAGCATTTAGAAATAATATACATTTCAGTTACAGGTTGATTGTCGGAATATATGTTAATTACTGATTTTGTAATACTAAACGCTGGTAAAGTAGTGAGTGTATAACATTCACTGGGTTTTGAAGAAGTAGGTGTTTGAGCAAAAGCTAAGGAGTTCGTTTCGGACTATTTGTCCAGATTAATTGCCTCCCTTACCCTAACTGTCTTCAGGGGTGAACTTGATAGTGGACTTAAAAATTAAGGGGATTATTTTTCTCTGTAATTTTTGCAATAAATATTTTGCTTTTCCACTGTAGCAACTTATTTTTCAGAAGTAATCTTAACTACCATTAGTTGGCGTAGTCGTGTTTTTGCATTAGGTGCTTTATTGCCGATAATAGCAGCGATAGTTAGATTTTAATTTGGAGGAGGTATCCCAGGGTTAAGGATACCATCTTTTTAATTTTTGGAAATTTTTTTTCTCGTAAGTGGTAGGAACCAGTGTATCCTTTTTCCTAGTTTTTTTCTCCACTAGTCTCAGTCACTGACATAATATGGCCGAGAGGGCAAAGCTTAGACAACTTCTCAGGGACGAAGCAAGAGAGGAGGGACTGGAAGGAGAGTTAGCGAAAGCTTTTGTCAGAGACGAACTGGAAAGATATGACGCGGAGAAGAAAGAAGCGGAAGATCGGCTATTACAGCAGAGGAAGATGGATGAGGAAATGGAAATCCGCAGGGAGAGAGAAAGAGAGAAGGAGAGACAGCATGAGGAAAGAGAGAAGGAGAGACAGCATGAGGAAAGAGAGAAAGAGAGACAGCATGAGTTGGCTCTTAAAGCTCTAGAAGTGCAAAGTCGTGGCGCAGCCTCTACCTCCAGCAATGGAGAGTCTTCTCCTCATTCCTCCTTAACTGATCCTTCTAACACTCAATCTCTTCACCTCACTGCTATGTCTTTTCCGCTAGAATCTTTCCCTGGTCCAAATGAGAAGATTGACACTTGGCTAGAAAAATTTGAGAAAATTGCAACTCTGTACGGTTTAGAGAGGTCGCGTTGGAACGTGAAGCTTTCCCAGGCTTTGAAAAGTTCTGCGTATGATGTTTACGCCAAACTGGAAAGCAGCCAACAAGACAACTATGATCTGTTGAAGAAAGCGTTACTGGAGCGCTTTGAAATGAACGCGCGAAAGTTTTTGCAACTGTTTCGCAACAGCAGAAAGGAGAATTCTGAATCTTTTCACCAGTTCTCTTCCCGTCTAAAGGGATATTTGACAAAGTGCCTTGAGCTCTCGCAGCTCCCCTCTACCTACGAAGGTCTTGAGGAATTTGTTTTAACAGAACAAATAAAGAACACATTGTCTGCAGATACCCGGAGATTTCTCGCTGAGCAGGGGGCAGAAAAACTTGAAGACATCTTAGAGAAGTCTGAGCGTTACCACAATGCGCTGGCTGAACTACCGGCCACAAAGCGGAAACCGTCAGAGGAGCATTTTCGAAAACATAACCTAGAGCAATCTTCTCATGCTTCGAATCAGAATAACCACAGAGAAACTGGACCTCAAAACCCCCCTCCTGAAAAATCCAAGTTCTACAAGAACAAGTACCCCAACCACCCCAAACAGTCTGATCAACCCGACCGCCCTACATGGCAGCGTAGCCAGAAAGGTCAAGGTGGCAAAGGGAGAACCCCTGAGCACGGGACATATGATCAGACCGAGCACACCGAGCCGAAACGCATCGGATGCTTATTAACAGTCTCGCAAGGCGGAATTATTGACAGTGATTCCCAACCTGTTGGGGATGGACCCTCAACGCGAGGTATTGTTACTTTGAACGGTTCTCAAACTTCTTGCTTATTTGACACGGGGCTTTCTTATGATTGCATTGTTGCCAGGAACCTGGTCAAACCCGGTCAAGAGACAGCAGAGACCGTCCAACTTTGTGGAGTTCGTAAGAGTGATGCACCTACAGCGCTTCCCATCGCATTGGTGGAGATCCACTCTGATTTCGTCAGAGGTGTGATCAAAGCGGCTGTTATGGATGATCCCATCTACCCAGTCATACTTGGTGGGAGATACGTGTGTATTGGGAAACCGGAAGAGCCGATTGTGGCAGCAGTAACTACAAGAGGGCAAACCAAGAAGGAACGGGAGCCTGCGCCTAATTTGTTACCCATGGAACTTAAAGAAGCGCAATACAAGGACCCTACTTTGGCACCCTGCTTTAGGAAACTGCCCATGGCTAAGGAACCCAAACAGCACGGGGACATTTTTTCTAAGGATGGCGTACTTTATCGGAGAACGGGCAAGCCTGACCAAGGTTACAACCAGCTCCTAGTACCGAAACAGTACAGAAGCCAAATCCTAGAAATGGGGCACTCTCTTCCCTTCAGCGGACATATGGGACAGAACGCCACAAACCAATGTATAACCACTCATTATTGGTGGCCAGGAGTAAATACTGATATTATCAGGTATGTCAAATCCTGTGCCCAGTGCCAACGTGTACCACCCAAGCAACGGACACCCCCAGTCCACATGGGTGAAATGCCAATAGTGGGAACACCATTCGAACGGGTTGTGATCGACATTTTAGGGCCTTTCGAAGGACTAAAAGAAGGAACAGGTTCATCCTGACCTTAGTCGATACATGCACTTTATGGGCAGAAGCTATACCGCTAACATGCGCAGATGCCAAGCATGTCGCAGAAGCCCTCGTGCAGATTTTCACTCGGTTGGGATTCCCTCAGCAAGTGTTGACGGATAACGGATCTCCATACCGAAACCTGTTGATGGATGAGATCGTTAAGATCTTGAGGACCCAACACATCCACACTAAGCCATATACTCCGGCCGGAAATGGGCTCGTGGAACGTGCAAATGGAAACCTCAACATGATGCTAAGTAAGCTGGCACAAGTGAAACCTGAAGATTGGGATCTTTGTATTCCTGCAGCATTATTTGGCTACAGAGAATCTCCTCATACTTCCACAGGATTTCCGCCAGCTACACTCTTATTCGGCAGACCCATTAAGGGCCCGCTTGAAGCCTTACTTCAGTCTCTGACAGACGAGAAGGCTGATGAGACAGTTGTCTCAGCCAGTAAATATGTGTCGGTTTTAAAGGAACGGTTGAAACTAGGGTGGGACCTAGCAACGACTAACTTTAAGCGAGCACGCACCAAGCACGCTAACCGATACAGGAAAGTCGCGGAAGAGAGAGAACTGGAAGCAGGAGAGAAAGTTTTGGTGTTACTCCCTACCGAGAACAACCAACTGAAGATCGGATGGCAAGGGCCGTTTACCGTCCTGAAAAAGATTTCTAAGGCTAACTACCAGATCTCTATTGAAGGAAAGGAGAAGGTTTTCCATTTAAATCTCTTAAAGAGATACTTGGAAAAACCAGTGCCAACCTCCGACCATCTCCTGACGATCGCCAAAACTGACGAAGATGACGATAGTGGCAGGGATATTCCACCGCTATCACAGGAAATCTTTCAAAAATGTCAGAAGCGGCGACGCTCTTTCAAGCGCGCATGGGAAACATTCCAGAGAAAGGAAACTTTGGGAGTAGACTTGAGTAGGAATTGGAGAGAGAGGGAGGGGGAAGATGAGAGGGAAGAAGACAGACACCCCGAAGCTACGGTTATAGGAAATTTAATTTCATAACGTAGACATGGAGTGCTTCCATATCTTAAGGGGGGACGTCCTGTCACGTGGGTTTTGATCAATAAATTGCCTACATCTTCTTCCTATTCTCTCACCCGCATCCCTTTATTTTATTATCTTTCCGTACTTGTTTTTCCTGTATTTTTTTCGCATCACTCGTTGCGAAAAATATATTTCTTTCCCATCATCGTTTTTCTTTCTCATACTGACTAGTAACCTTATTGCATCAGATGTCAGTCGCGCAGATAGCTGTGAAGATACGGTTCTCGCCAGACATACGTCTGCAGTTTTCCCCGGTCAGAGCGCGGCCCGACCAGATTTCTGGGCCTGGGGTGTGAGAAATTCGTTTCGCTGGACATAGAGCAGACTTTTGGTCTACCATTTTTCACCTGTCACTAGCTTAAGGTGTCAAACCCGGCATCTGTACGACGCAGTTGTAGACGGTTGTCTGAGATTTGCAACTGTCACGCGCATTTCTCGGTCACTGGTGGCAGTTACGTCACGCGTTAAGCTGACGTAAATGTTGGGAGTAGGGGAGATAATTTCGCTTGGCGAAATAAGTTGGGGCCCTTTGTCTGATTTTAAGATATTGGCCCGAGTTTGAAACTTTAATTTCATTCTCGCTCCTATATTCGCAGTAGACAGGTTGTTCGAAACAGAATAGCTGTTAGCGAAGTTTCTCAGTTTGTTTCGGCAATTTGTCGAACTTCTAGACTTCCTTAAATATTCAGCATATAATTCTTAAGTTGTGCGACTACCTGTAGTTCTGTGTGAGGTAATATATATTATATCTAGTGTTTTTGTGAAATGATAAAGTGTTAAGTCGCTTATTTCATATTTCACTAGTTAGATTTTGCGCAGAGTGCCAAATTTATATAGTCTGTATTATTTTCTAGTGACGTGTTTCAGTGGATAGCAGAATAAATTATATCTTAGCTTACTAAACAATAATGTAGCTATAATGAAGTTAATTTTACTGCTAAGAAATCAGACGAGATCATATTTTTCTAAACTAACTTACAAATGCTAGAAACCTCATGAGATGTTGACGGAACACGCACGTGTTCCTAAATTCATGGGGATTGATGATTTTTTTTTAAATATAACTTACTTTACGGGAAATTTAAATGATAAGTCAAGCAGTACACTTGCGGTTTAATAATGTAAGTTATAGTGGGTACATATTGTAAAATTATTTGATATGTGTTCTTTCTTTTATATAGTGAAACGGTGGTACCCAACTTTACCAGCGTTCTAGTACGTGAACTTTATTTGGGAAGAAACAAATCACTTTCATTACCTGAACTGTAACAGTTAAATGAAGTAAGAGGCCTTCGCGCCAGAATTAATTCTTCCAGAATAACTCTTCAGTACAATTCAGCCCGTTGTGGCAAGCAAAGATCAGAAACATTCCGACAGAGTTTTGACTAGTACTGTGGTGACCAAATATAGTAACTTCCTGAAAGTAGACACCGATCTGACATTCCTTAAATTCTAGAAACCAAAGCTAATGACATTGTGCTCTGCTAACTTTCGTGCCTGGACAATATTTTATGTGACTTAATCAGACATTCGAAAAATTAGAACACCCAAGGAATCGTTCCCTGAGAGTTTAGTACGTCTTTTGGAACTGGGGATTTCTTGGTCAAGGACTGCATTTTCGGGTCTGTGTGAAGGTCCTAGAATTGAGTATGTTCCCAGAGGCAGCGAGCAAAGTTGTGAGTATAACTGTGTACCCATCGCCATGGCTGAATGAATGAGTGTACGCAGATCAGAGTGTTATTTTACAGTTCGAGATTGTCACCCATTTACTGTCTTAATTCTTTTTGTTTAACCTGCAGAATTTGTTACTATTTGCTAGAGTTTCTTTACTTCTTAGGCTAAATCAGATTATTCAACTCTGTGCATACATTTACGAGAAAAGAAGAAAAACTCTTAGCCACAACCCTACGTATCTATAACTCTTTGGGCCATCATCTGTTCTCTTAACGGGGCTGTGGGCTAAACCTAGAGTAAGATTTTAACGGGCTATCATCCTTGTAGCATTTTCTTAAATTTTATGACTATTTGTATATGTTTTTCCTTGATGTAACTTTTTGGTGTTGTGAGAGATTTTGATATGATAATTAAAATATCTCTCTTGAACAAAAAAATCAGTGCGTTGGTCAGCTCGATCCCAATTATCTGTATAAGCATTGTTATAGATTTTCCAAGTCTGTGTGTTTAACTGTCGTCACGTGTATGTGCGTGCCCGTGAGTAGATAGAAATATATGTAATATATATGTGGATTAGACTGTCGGACTCTGTAAAAGTCGTCGTAGAGGATAGGTGAGAGAGAGAAGAATTCTTTTCGCTTTCAGCGACAGCCTCTATACCACAGTCTATCATCTCACCTGGGTGGAAATTCTATTGTTTTACTAATTCTCACGGTGCCAATCACCTATTCAAACCTATTCAGAAGGGACCAAACCCAAGTCTTAATTCTCCTATCCAAAATCTACGACACTGTCCAGGGAAATAAAGGTCTTGGAAATTGTCACGGTGTATTTTGATAGTATTTTGCATGTGTGAATGTTCCCATGCTCCAGCGGGAGTTTATTAGTCATGTAGTTGTTGTGAGCTGGGAATGCGTGCATTGTAATGATTTAGCTACAGGGTTATGAGCATTGCATGAGACAAGCTGTTAGCTTTTGTGATGCGTGAATGAAGATCAGTGAAGCGTGGAAGGGTTTCACGGGTTTTAGTGAATACGCATGAAAGGGGCAGTCAGAGAGAGGAGTGTGTTGGTTTAGACGTGTGTTGGGTCAGTAGAGAGAGAACAGACAGTAGACAGGAGACAGCGTAGAGCGTAGAGAAGAGAAGGGTGGATGTCTATAGTAGGGCGTGAGTAGAGGGCCGGAGTTGTGTTGTAGACGTTGCAGTAGTTATTCATGGAGTAGCCTATTTGTGGCTGTAGTTATTCCGAGAAGCAGAGTGTGTGCGGATACTCGGGATTTGTGATGTATCTAATATTTGTAATGGCCCTACGTCCATTGTGACTTATTTGTGAATCTAAAACATTGTTGGAGATTGACAGAGCTGTTGGAGTTAGTACTTTATTCCTAGACAGTGAGCTATACGAGCGGTGTATAAGTGTTGTCTAACTTACATCCACCCACATACACCCTACTCGTCACATTGGAAGCTCGTCTATTTGGATGTTACAAACGAACCCAAAGTTGTACAGTACTAAAATGATCTGAGGTCATTTGGTCAGCAGCCTATGTTTTTCAACGCAGCGAAGTGTGACAACTTTACAGTAACCAGACGATTCGACACTGTTCAAATCTGGGTCAACGGTCAACTGTGACTGCGTGCTGGCGAGTAAACAGTGTGCTAGGAATGCTGTCTTTCAGGTCTGTTTACATTCGTTGCGGCTGTGAAACAGTGTGTTGTGACCAGGAGAATCTGTGGTGACCAGAAGAAGAGGAACTATTAAGCTGTCGTGTTGCAGTGGTCTACTCGACAGTGTGAAGTGGAAAACACGAGCCTTGTTTTCATGTATGTAGCTTCAGATGCTACAGAATCTGAACTGAGTGTATTGGGCCGTGCTGTGTGTGGTCTTCATATTTCATCAACCTTGGGACTGGCTGAAGACATTATAAACATATCTACACGCTTGGGATTTAAGTATTATGTAGTCGTTCTGTGAACAATTAGTGTTCGTCATAATTCATTAAGATACAGCTTAATTAGATATTATTCTGTTGTTATTAGTTTAAGGAAGTTACGTTACATTCTTTCATGTTCTAGTATGCTAATGTTCTAGTAAAGTGTTTATTAAGTTTCTAGTGAAAAAGTTAATTTTTGTTTTATATAGCACTAACAGTATATTTCATAAGAAATCAGTAGTTCTTGTATACTGAGAACTTCTGTTTTCGCATGTAGTTTCTTCTCTTTAGTTCTGCTACGTTCTTCTTTCAGTAGTATTACTTACTTTCTACTTCATCTTTAGTGTTGCTGTTCTACTGTAGTTAGTTTTCACTTTGTCTTTGCATGTTTATATGTGATGTAGGTTTAGGTTAGACTATTTATAATTAATTGTATATCTACTCTACCTTTAGCTGTGCTATTCGTATCTGCCTTACACATTACTTATATCTACGTTACTTATAACTGTACGAATCCTAGCTGTCATCTTTCTCTCTAGTTCTTTCGTCCATTTTAGTTAGATTCTAAGAGCTTAAATTATATACTAAGTGTGTATTAACATATTCCTGACAGGAACTGTTGTAGTGTTTGCGCTTCTCAAAGTTACTGCTGCAGAGGTGACTTGGAGACAACAGATCAGATCAGTTGATTGCCATAGCCTGCCATTCCAGTACACCAGAAAAAGCTACGTAACCTTAGTTTGTTTTGGTTCATCATTCTAAGGCCTTAATTCATTTGTTTGTCCAGATTGCTCTATAGGCTTCCCTTGGCATTCATTGTTTCAGTGTTGTTGTTGGACGTGACGATTATGTTATTTATTTGTGTTTTGATTTCATCTGTAGGATTTTGCGCTATTTATTCTTAGAAGGGGTCCTATCCTGTGGGCAGGATCAGTTGTATTGCCCTTCACGAATAAAGTGTGCATTTTTTCATTAGTTGTTTACGTGCAGTTTGTAGTTAGTAGTGTCTTATATTCCTTCCTTGGCGTTCTATGTGTATGGTGTGTTCTTCAGTCATTTTCTTCTTACACTATCCTGTAAATACGTTAAATTTTTTCAATCTCCTGTTTTCGTGCGTTATAGAGGTCGTGTACTGTATATTTCAATATTACTTCTGTCGCACATCTTATCTTTTTCTTGTTACCGACCTACCAGGTTATTGTTTGTTAAATTAAGTTGTACTGTTTATCATCATCATTTGTTTCATTGTTTGTTGTGTAGGGCTAATAATTTACTTGAGTAAGACAGTGAGTAAGGTGTCATCTTAGTTTTTATTTAAGATATTATTTTGGGTTGTGAGCTATTTTGACATTTTGGTTAGAGTATTTGAAGTGCATATAAGTCAGATATTTTTATAATCATGTCAACACTTATGGATTTTATCCTCGTTGGTGAGAAAATAGGAAAGTCTGGAGAGGATCTCTTAGAGTTTGCACAGGCTCAATTGAAAGAGGCACAAGCTCAATTTAAAGAGGTGCAGGAAAGACAAGAACGACATGAGGAGCGAGAGAGAAGGAAAGTGGAAGCAGAGGAAGAAACTAAGAAAGCAGAAGCAGAGGAAGAGACTAAGAGGTTAGAGATACAGAAACAAATGAAAGAGATAGAAGCACAGAAACAAATGAAAGAGATAGAAGCACAGAAACAAATGAAAGAGATAGAAGCACAGAAAGAAATTAAAAAGATAGAAGCGGACAAAGAGGTATCATTGAAAAAACTCGAGTTAGAAAAGTCAGGTTCAGACTTATCATCAACAAAAGAGTATGGGAGCATGTACAAGTTGAAACTCCCAATTTTCAATGAATCCATACATTTTATGGACTGTTTTTGGAGAGGTTTCAAACAAAGGCAACTGCCTTAAAGATTAATAAAGAACTGTGGGAATCACTGTTGACAGATTATTTAACAGGGTCAGCATTAAAAACAGTTTTCCAATTAACTGTGGAAGATAGATTAAATTATGATATAGTGAAGGAAACTTTGCTACGCAAATATAGGTTAAATGAACAAGGCTATCGGTTAAAGTTCCACAGTGCGTTGCCAAGTAGTGAGCAAGATTTTGCAGAGTTTATCGCAGAGATTAAGATGTTATTGAACAGGTGGATTGACCTATCGGGCATTGCTAAAGATTTTGATGGCTTATGTGATGTGATCTTACGTGATAAGGTGATGTCTTCATGTAGCTCGGAGTTGCTGGCTTTTTTCCAAGAAAGAAAACCGGAAAATATTTCGGCAATGTCTCAGTTAGGTCAACAGTACGCTACAGCACATCCAAGGAAACCGATTCATAAATCGGCGGTGCCAGAAACATTTACAACATGTGTGGCCAAGCGAAGTTATGAAACACGACCATATCGGAGACAAAATTCTCGTAGTGAGGAGAGACCTTATAATAAGAAGGCAGTAAGTAAGAAATGGACTGAAAGAGATTTCCGTACATCCCCCAGGAAACAGCAGAATATGACAGAGTCAGGTAGTAGAAGACCTTCTGGTTGTTTTAAATGTGGATCACCATGCCATGGAGCAAAGTTTTGTGACAAGCCTTGAACCTCAGTCTGTGGCTGAGCCTCAGACTAGCACTCAGGGCAGTCCACAAAAGAGCCAGCGTGAGGAGTACAGATGCTTTCTATGTAATGGGATTTGCCACCTTCAATTCGATTGTCCTAATAGGAAGTTTGAACGCGCAAGTTCGGTGGTAGTCTTAGATACATTCAACAACGAGAGTTGTGAAGGGTGCAGACCACTTTTTCATAAAGATGAGACACCAATTCTGATTTGTGGCCACCCACTTCCATGTTTGTCAGCAGTTCATACAGATGGGAACATAGTCTTGCATCCAGGGTCATCTCATCTCATCTCAGCCCGTAACCCGTCATGGGTCGTAGGGGTGCCATGGTGGAAGCATCAGCAGACAGGGTCCTCCACTGCTCTCTATCCTCAGCAATGCGTACAAGTGTGGAAAAACCGTGTCCTGCCCATTCTTTGATGTTATCAGCCCAGGATTTTCTCTGCCTTCCTCTTCTCCGTTTACCTTCGACTGTTCCCTGAAGGATCGTTTTCGAAAGGGAGTCATGACGAGTTACATGCCCAAACCAGGCAAGCTTTCGACGTTTCACTGTTGACAAAAGTGGTTCTTGGTGGCCTGCATAGGTGTTTATCTTCTCTCTAACATAGACATTTGTTTTGTGCTCTTTATAGCAAATGCGCAAAATTCTTCTATAACATTTATGCTCGAAAGCCTGAATCCTTCGCTCCGTATCTGCAGTGAGTGTCCAGCTCTCACACCCATACAAGAGAATAGATAATACAAGTGATTTGTATAATTTGATCTTCACAGGAAAACTGATGTTACTTTTCCAGATCACATTCAACCTTGTCATGGCAGCTGAGGCCATCTCAAGTCTTGTCTTGATTTCTTTAATTGATCTTCCATCACTGCATATAGTGGACCCGAGATATTTAAAGGTGTTAACTTCTTCTAACGTTTGCCCATTTAACGTAATGTTGGTCGCAACATGTTTCTTATGGCTATTCACCAATATCTTGCTTTTTTCTATATTAATTTCCATCCCATACGTTCTTGTTACTTTCTCCAGTCTAGAGGTAAGGTCTTGAAGTTCTGATTCTGATCCAGCTATCAGATCAATATCATCAGCAAAACGTAGGTTGCACAGAGGTCGGCCTCCAATCGATATGGTTGATTTATAATCGTAGAGAGCCTCTTGCATAATATGTTCTAGATAAATATTAAAGAGCACTGGGGACAGGATACATCCCTGCCGAACTCCTACAGTTGTTTTGAAAAATTCTCCAATGTCGTTGCTTGCAAAAACAGCACTGCTTGCGTCCTTGTATAGTGCTTCAATGATATCTATGATGTTGGTATCAAAATTGAATTTTCTCATTACTTGCCATAAGCCTTCATGCCAGACTCGATCGAAGGCTTTTGTGAAATCGATGAAGTTATGGTATAAATCGTGTTGATGTTGGAGATGTTTTTCGATAAGTAATCTAATATTGAAGATTTGTTCTGAGGTACTTCTTTTTGGTCTAAAGCCAGCCTGTTCCTCTGACAAGATTTCTTCTGATTTCTGTTTTATTCTGTTCAAAAGTATCCTTAACATCACCTTACTTGGATGACTAATAAGGCTAATGGTTCTGTAGTTCTTGCACATTTTTAGATTTCCTTTCTTTGGAAGCGGTATTACTAATGACTGCGTCCATTCTTTTGGCCATTTTTTTGTACTCCATATCTTCTGGCAAATTGTTGTCATGATTTTTACTATATCTGGTCCTCCATATTTCAAGAGCTCTGCTGGGATATTATCCAAACCCGGTGACTTCCCTCCTTTCATCGAACATATAGCCTCTTCCACTTCTTCCCGTAATATTGCTGCATTTCCGAGTTCCCTGTTTTCGCACTTAATGTTGTTTAATATGCCTAAGTTAGTGTCAAGTTTACAGTTATATAATTCTTTACAATATTCTGTCCATCTTCTCATTACAGCTGTTTTTTCATTGAGCAGAGCCCCATTGCTATCTTCTATGACAGTTACCCTGGGCTGTTGGGGTTTTGATAGTTTTCTTAATGTGTCAAAAGCTGCCTTGCTGTTACCTTTTATTAGCCCCGTATTAATGGACTCACATTGATCAGCTACCCATTTTTCTTTGGCCTGTTTCATTTTCTTCCTAATATTTTTATTCACCATACTGTATTGCCATGCTGCTTCAGGAACCTCTTTCTTAACCTTTTTCATTTCTCGCCGTGTATCACATAACTTCAGAATGTCATCTGTAACCCATGGTTTGCATCCAGGGTACGTAAGACATAAAGTTGTATCCGTCTTAAGGGATACAGGGTGTACAACAGTTGGGGTGCGGAGATCGTGCATTGAGGGGTCTCGTTGGTTGGGTCAAACTGCTCGATGTATCACTTTTGGTGGCAGGGTGGAATTTTATCCTCTGGTGTTGATAGATATTGATACGCCATTCTTGCGGGGTAGGGTAAAAGCATGTGTTCTTGACGATAATGCGGTCGCTGATCTGATACTTGGAAATATTCGTGGTATCAAAGAGTGCACTGATGAAGATATCAAACTATGGAAGCACAAACATAGATACGATACTTATGGAGGAACTACTAGATTGCAAGGAAAACCTAGGGTAATTCCTGTAGATAGCATGTCATCTGGTAATGTCCGAGTTACTGATACTTCTGTATTAAATTTAATTTCACCCCAACAAGAAGATATATCGGTTCCAAAACAGTTTGATCAACCAGAAACTAACATTGGGAGGCATATTAAATTAGCAAAGGAATGGGATGAACGTAAAATGAATATTCCGGAAAGTGCAGTGAATGAAACAAAGGTGAACTTTACTTTGCCAGAAGAAAGTGAATGTTATGGATCTGTCAAATATCCTGAGGCAGACCGGATGAAAGAAGAGCGCAGAAAACTGATTCAGAAGTATCGCAGAGTAGGTCATGGTGCTCGTACGCCACATGAGAAACATTACATAAAAGAAACCAATGACTTAAGAGATTCCAAACACTTTAGAGGAAGCCGCATGAGTAGTAATGATTACTGTGGTAGTTTTCAAAATGAACGTCGTAGTGGATTTAGAAACAGGTACAGAGGATTTTGTTCCAACAGACCAGGCTATAGTGAACAAAGAGCTGGAGAAATATACAAACGTAGTTTCAGAGGAGATTGCCGCTAGGAAGACAGAAGACAGAGTTACCCTCTTTACAGTAAAACACGGTGGAAATGGAGTTATGGCATAGATAGCGATTGTTGTAGCTATGGTAGTAACCGTGTGTATCATCAGCCTAAATGGAGCAGCTACCCTGAAGAATATGACCACGGCTGAGATGAATATGATGCCAGAAGCGGCGTCTGTTAGTATAATATTGCAATTACTGAGCCCTAAAATTATCATCACTAACTCAGAACGGAGGGCCTAATAGAGTGATCTGTACAAGTAAGTGTCAAAGTGACTTAGATAAAATTTGAGAAGATTTTTGCAAGTAGTCAACTTTTGATGCTTTCTGATTGAGACAAAATTTTCTTTCTCAGGGCAGATGCTTCGGCATTGGTCATATGTGATTGCCACTAGTTTTCTGCAAGCTGCCAAGTCACCAAGCAGCTGAACATTAACCTTACAACAGTTTGATGTTACTAGTAGGACAAGATACCAGACTAGAGAATTTTGATTATGATAAAGCATGTTTACTTGTAGTTATATTTGTATAAGTTTGATGATTTTACATGACGTTTGTAGATTATGCAGGCATTTCTTTGATATGAAAATGAATTTTGTTTAACTTTAGAGATATTGAATGTCATTGTCACTAGAATAATAAGTATGCTATTAGTGTGAGTTGATGTAGATTGTATGAAAGCATTGTTTACTTTGATGATGTATTTTAGGTTTGATGATGTATAGGACTCCCATCTCTGTCTTCACGGTGAAAAACCCGGGTTTTTCACGTGGGGAAAGGGGTGGATGTCACGGAGTGTTTTGATGGTATTTTGCATGTGTGAATGTTCCCATGCTCCAGCGGGAGTTTATTAGTCATGTGAGTTGTTGTGAGCTGGGAATGTTTGCATTGTAATGATTTAGCTACAGGGTTATGAGCATTGCTTGAGACAAGCTGTTAGCTTTTGTGATGCGTGAATGAAGATCAGTGAAGCGTGGAAGGGTTTCACGGGTTTTAGTGAATACGCATGAAAGGGGTAGTCAGAGAGAGGAGTGTGTTGGTTTAGACGTGTGTTGGGTCAGTAGAGAGAGAACAGACAGTAGACAGGAGACAGCGTAGAGCGTAGAGAAGAGAAGGGTGGATGTCTATAGTAGGGCGTGAGTAGAGGGCCGGAGTTGTGTTGTAGACGTTGCAGTAGTTATTCATGGAGTAGCCTATTTGTGGCTGTAGTTATTCCGAGAAGCAGAGTGTGTGCGGATACTCGGGATTTGTGATGTATCTAATATTTGTAATGGCCCTACGTCCATTGTGACTTATTTGTGAATCTAAAACATTGTTGGAGATTGACAGAGCTGTTGGAGTTAGTACTTTATTCCTAGACAGTGAGCTATACGAGCGGTGTATAAGTGTTGTCTAACTTACATCCACCCACATACACCCTACTCGTCACAGAAATCAACACCTGATTAACGACGAGAAGTGTCTGAAGTGGAAGGACATTAACGAGATAATTAGTAGTTATCTTGAGGAAACAGGACTAGAAGTCACCAATGGCCATAATGATGACAAAGACATTACAATCTATAATGTTTAGCCTGTGCTTTTGTAAATACATATCTGCAATCCTTATCAACCTTCTATTTTAAATTAAAAAATGTACAGATATACTTTATAAATCAAAGTTGATTAATTTGGTTAAATTCCAGTTTCTGTTCGAAATGTTGTTATTGTGTGGAAATTAAGAGAATTAATTAATATTTTAAACTGTTAGGGAAAAAATCCGAGCTACAATTCACATCAACTATTAATAGAGGCACCGTTGGTGTAGCAAGAAGGTGACTTACTTCATAGCTCTCTTCTACAGCTACCTTCTAGACTAACTACCTGACTTGTCCTGTGTCATCCTCACATCTTGTTCACCAGCTCTCTTCTTCATTCCTGGGAACTATATCTTTTTTTCTATCCTACATCAATCTCGCCACAGGGTGCTAAAATAGGGCCAGATGCATACGGTCACTGGGCTGGCACAGTGGGGAAATTTGGGACTGGAGAAACCAACGATCGAGGACTAAGGCTACTAGAATTTGCCAGCAACTATAAACTAACCCTTGCAAATACACTATTTCCTCATAAGTTATCAAGAAGAACAACGTGGCATGCCCCAAAAACTGAGATACATAACCAAATTGATTTTATTCTTGTATCCAAAAGATTCAAGTCCAGCATTAATAAAGCCAAGACTAGGACTTTTCCTGGCGCCGACATTGGTAGTGATCACGACATGGTATTGATGACGCTCAAGCTTAAACTCAAAAAGAACTATAATCAAAACAGATGTTCTCAGTTAAGATTCAATTTAGACAAATTGAAAGATCCAGAAATCGCGGGAATCTTTGAGGCAACTGTTGGAGGAAAATTCGCAGCTCTCAACTTTTTGGAGGATGATATCAACTCAATCACAGAGAACATGAAAGACGTGCTCATTGAATCAGCAACAGAAATACTTGGTAAAAGAAAGAAAATAAACAAACCATGGGTTACAGATGACATTCTGAAGTTATGTGATACACGACGGGAAATGAAAAAGGTTAAGAAAGAGGTTCCTGAAGCAGCATGGCAATACAGTATGGTGAATAAAAATATTAGAAAGAAAATGAAACAGGCCAAAGAAAAATGGGTAGCTGATCAATGTGAGTCTATTAATACGGGGCTAATAAAAGGTAACAGCAAGGCAGTTTTTGACACATTAAGAAGACTATCAAAACCCCAACAGCCCAGGGTAACTGTCATAGAAGATAGCAATGGGGCTCTGCTCAATGAAAAAAACAGCTGTAATGAGAAGGTGGACAGAATATTGTAAAGAATTATATAACTGTAAACTTGACACTGACTTAGGCATATTAAACAACATTAAGTGCGAAAACAGAGAACTCGGAAATGCAGCAATACTACGGGAAGAAGTGGAAGAGGCTATATGTTCGATGAAAGGAGGGAAGTCACCGGGTGTGGATAATATACCAGCAGAGCTCTTGAAATATGGAGGACCAGATATAGTAAAAATCATGACAACAATTTGCCAGAAGATATGGAGTACAAAAAAATGGCCAAAAGAATGGACGCAGTCATTAGTAATACCGCTTCCAAAGAAAGGAAATCTAAAAATGTGCAAGAACTACAGAACCATTAGCCTTATTAGTCATCCAAGTAAGGTGATGTTAAGGATACTTTTGAACAGAATAAAACAGAAATCAGAAGAAATCTTGTCAGAGGAACAGGCTCGCTTTAGACCAAAAAGAAGTACCTCAGAACAAATCTTCAATATTAGATTACTGATCGAAAAATATCTCCAGCATCAACATGATTTATACCATAACTTCATCGATTTCACAAAAGCCTTCGATCGAGTCTGGCATGAAGGTTTATGGCAAATAATGAGAAAATTCAATTTTGATACCAACATCATAGATATCATTGAAGCACTATACAAGGACGCAAGCAGTGCTGTTTTTGCAAGCAATGACATTGGAGAAT
The DNA here is from genome assembly GCA_024509875.1 of Oreohelix idahoensis. Lineage (NCBI taxonomy): Eukaryota > Metazoa > Mollusca > Gastropoda > Stylommatophora > Oreohelicidae > Oreohelix > Oreohelix idahoensis. The sequence goes on from JAMPIV010013503.1 coordinate 204,406, forward strand.
TTTTCAAAACAACTGTAGGAGTTCGCCAGGGATGTATCCTGTCACCAGTCCTCTTTAACATTTATCTAGAACATATTATGCAGGAGGCTCTCTACGATTATAAATCAACCATATCGATTGGAGGCCGACCTCTGTGTAATCTACGTTTTGCTGATGATATTGATCTGATAGCTGGAACAGAATCAGAACTTCAAGACCTTACCTCTAGACTGGAGAAAGTAACAAGAACATATGGGATGGAAATTAATATAGAAAAAAGCAAGATATTGGTGAATAGCCATAAGAAACATGTTCCGACCAACATTACGTTAAATGGGCAAACGTTAGAAGAAGTTAACACCTTTAAATATCTCGGGTCCACTATATGTAGTGATGGAAGATCAAATAAAGAAATCAAGACAAGACTTGAGATGGCCTCAGCTGCCATGACAAGGTTGAATGTGATCTGGAAAAGTAACATCAGTTTTCCTGTGAAGATCAAATTATACAAATCACTTGTATTATCTATTCTCTTGTATGGGTGTGAGGGCTGGACACTCACTGCAGATACGGAGCGAAGGATTCCGGCTTTCGAGCATAAATGTTACAGAAGAATTTTGCGCATTTGCTATAAAGAGCACAAAACAAATGTCTATGTTAGAGAGAAGATAAACACCTATGCAGGCCATCAAGAACCACTTTTGTCAATAGTGAAACGTCGAAAGCTTGCCTGGTTTGGGCATGTAACTCGTCATGACTCCCTTTCGAAAACGATCCTCCAGGGAACAGTCGAAGGTAAACGGAGAAGAGGAAGGCAAAGAAAATCCTGGACTGATAACATCAAAGAATGGGCAGGACACGGTTTCTCCACACTTGTACGCATTGCTGAGAATAGAGAGCAGTGGAGGACCCTGTCTGCTGATGCTTCCATCATGGCACCCCTACGACCCATGACGGGTTATGGGTTGAGATGATGATGATGAAAGTGACTGTGACAAAACGGGGCGGCCCCTATCAATCTTTGTTTCTATCCGGCAGTATCGGTACATTTGTGGTACTGATTTTTATTATGTGCTCTCAAGTATCGCACTTTTCTTTCTTTCTTTCTTTCTTTTTTCCATCGTTATTTTTCTGCTAAATATTTGAGATAATTTAAGATATTTGATTTTATCAAATCATTCGACTCTCCTCTCTGCGATGTCACCTGTTTGTTACCCGGTCATCCTGGCTTGCGGTGAGAAACTGAGAGTCGCCGGCGTGTTTAGATTGAACCGCTGATAAGATGACTCGTTTGGTAACCCAGATTGGCAGACATAGTGGAGCTTTTGCTTACTCATACGGCAGATAACGATATTACTGTCTGTGTGACACATGTGGGCAGACAAGTGTGACATAATCGCTTCCGGGTCTACTTGTTATGCCAACATTACTTTCCAATAAAGTAATAAGTATTACAGCTTACATAGTTGTCATGTGAGTTCCCCGATCTGTCTGTAAGTTTGTACACAAGGGTATTGGACATCATACTACCATATATGGGAGAGTTGACCTCTGCCTTACGTTCAAAATTATCCCATGTCGGAATATTTTTGAAATCATCACACCCTATCCGCATGATTTGAAATGGTTGGATCTTTCTGATTAGATTCATAACAACAATGCGTGGGAAGATAGGAATATAGTCTGACCATTTCGCAGTTTTATTTCACTGTGAATTTCACGCTCGCCAAGACAACATCAGACCTCGCCAGAGTGAAGACTAGATTCATAATTCCTTTTTTTTAACCGGACCTTTTATTGGAGAACCAAATAAGGCTTATGAAGCACAGGAAATCTCTACATTTTGATAAGGAACACCGGGACTAGGAAACTGAAGAAATACACGGAGTGAGAGAGGGAATCTATGGTCAACTTAAAGACACCCCAGACGCGTGTAAGAGACCGACTCGTCTCTTTTATTCATCAGAGCAACAAGTCTGTAGCCAAGATTGGCTTATTGGTGGTACCAGCAGAAAGCGCTATCTCTGGAACAAGAAGGGAATCGTGGCCTTAAGCTTTAAGACGAATGGACGCACGTGGTAGACTCTCCTTGACGTTTCTGGAAAACGAGCTACCCCCGACAACCTTGATCAGAGACGAGCGGGAGCAGAGTGAAAAGAACCAACCCATAAGAAGGAGCAGAACCATCCTTGGCAGCTAAGTTCAAATATATGCTGCCACTTGAACTTCTTGTAATATCTCACATTCCCTAAAGACTGTGAGGAAAACTTTTCTTGATCCATAACTATTCAAATTATTTCCAACTGTTAAAACCTAAAGTGATTATTAAATTTTGTTATTTGTAATGTTGCAAATTTAACTTCTATTTAATCATTTTAAAATTACTGCATGTTTGTCTCAGTCAAATTAGTACACACACTCTAAACAGAACTATACTAGAATAATAGAATTCCACTGAGTAAATCAGGGTTGGGGGCTTAAACGAGCTGAAAGTAATAAGTGCTTAAATCCTTCACAAAAGCGTCGGCAGAATTACAGAATTAACATACTCAGCCAAAGCAGTATTGTTCTCGCTTATTCTGAATATCTTGTGAAGACTCCCTTTGAAATAGAAGTGTCATCACCCTTCTATCTACATCTCTGCTAAGAGTAATTTCGTGCGAAGGTAGATACCTTTGAAGCCCATCCATATTAGATACTCTTGAGGTTTGGCCACTGTTGGACCACTCCTGCAAAGCAGGGGAGGCAATACCGTCACAGTGACACAGCAAAGTCGATAGCGGAAAGGTCGAGTGGTAGGAGAATTAAATAAATGGTATCACGGAATAAAGAAAATTATTAATTATTAATTTCAGTGACGGCAGAAATCGATAGAGAAATTAAAATAAGGATAATCAAAATAAGAAAAGCAGTCAAGAAACAAAGAAGAAAGAAAATGCATGTCAAAGCAGTAGAAGTAAGCGCAGGAGGCTTTCTGGACGATTTACTGAAGCAATTGAGCCTGAATGGAAGGCCAGGGACAAGGGCAGATAAACGGCTAAGGTCGAAATACAGGCAGGGTGATCGAGAAGTCTCTCGCAGTGGGTTCAGTGCTTTAATAATATGAATGTAATATGTTATGATACAGTAAATAGTATTATTTTAATTGACTTTAATTAGAGTTTCCTACAATTTTGTTTATATTACACATTATCTACAGATGCCTCTCATTTTGTTTTTTCTTCCCTTTTAATCATCGTTTATGCCAAGTCTTTTCCATGTCTTGTATGGGTTAGTTTCAGCTAGCTGTTCAATCGTCGTACAAATGTGGATGTCAGAGTTCACTTAAAAATGCTCATCTAAAATAAAATTATCAAATCTACAACAATAAAAGATCATGAAATAAACAAACACTTCATTTTCAAACTGTAGTTTTTATTGCCAATTTTACACAGCCATCATTTACAAACTTTTGTTTTCCATAACACTTTTAACAAGAAATCTTCCGCAGATTAAAAAAAAATAAAAATTAGTGCACATTTAACATTTTTCGTTTCACAACTTTTTCTTACAGAAAAAAGATTTCAACAAACTGAGAACATAAATGTACAATTACGCTTGTTTCACACAGTATTTATTAAAACTGATAAACTTTTATCAGCTTGAGTCACAACTCTGTAAGTTGCTCAAGTTGTAAAATCACCTAAAAAATCACAGCTTTTGGTGCATTCACATTTAAATAATTAGTAAAATACTTTAATTGATTAGAAAATAAATGATCTAAACCCTGTGTAAAATGAAAGATATAAGTGAAAACTGCCGTAAGCAGGGCCGGATTAAGGCCAACTGATGCCCTAAGCACAGCTCAACAGCCTGGACGAGGTTTCACTCCCCCTTCCAAAACACAAAAAATAAACAACATAAAAAGTATGAAGAAACTACCGTTTTATGAAGAAAAAAAAACATACACACAATTAGACACTTTCATGCATTCTAAAAGGTGCACACACAACAGGGGGGCAAGACTGCTGCAGACTAGGAGCACAGTCGGCCGTGCTCGACCTGAGTAATTATGGGGCCCTCTTGACTTAGATTTACAGTAACACGTGCTATGTCACAATAGAGCTAATAAATATAGATATTGCCTTATTTTTAGTACAGTGTAATAATTATCTTTCTGATATCTAATTTGAAATAATTTTCGCTCCTGATTTCTCTTTTAAAGCAGGAAGTGGGAACCCGAGTGCGCACCACCTATGAGCATGAGGCCTGGTGTGGGTCAATTAGGTTAAATCAGCCTATGACCTTCTTTGACTTGAAGAACACTCCTGATCGTTTCATTCAGCAGACATTTTGTTTTCCTTCTGTTTCTTGACTCTCAAGCAGATATCCTTATTCTTGCTTCCAGATTGATAGCAAAGTTGTTTCATACAATCTGGTTCAGACGATAAATGCACCAGATTGATAGCAAAGTTGTTTCATACCATCTGGTTCAGACGATAAATGCACCAGATAGATAGTAACTAAGCTAAACATTTCTTCCTGTGAACATTTCACAGTACATACGTCGTGTGTATCCATTATGTGCCATTTTGACTTACTAAGATGATACTATTATTGGCGAAAACTTGTCTACTGCTACTTCTTGCTTCCAACATCTTTTCGAAGTGTTTCATAATGTCGCTTGACTAGATTAATTGAATGCAGCACACGGCGTGTGTCCTGGTGCTCTCTGAGATGACAAAAATATAACCACTTACTCTCACCAGCCATGTTGAAAGAGGCCACCAAAATGAGACTGTGCTCAAGGCTTGCTACTTCATCATGTAAAACATACCTGCTGCATGATCCACCACTTTAAGTGTATTTCGTTGTTCTGTTGTTGTACTTTTTGACTAATTCATTTTTTTTGGGGTGGGGGGTGGGGGGGAGGAGGACATTGGGGTATACATATATACATATATATTGTGTACCTTTACCATTGTCATTATAATGTCCATGTTGCAGTCGTTAAAGTACTTGTTCAGGTCATACCTCTATTGTTCGTGGCAGTTCCACAGTGTAGCAGAAAGTGATTTCTGTCATTCTGATCCTTGCTGTCATGGTCGTAGGCTTCCTCAGCCATAAATCATCCAGTACCCAGTTGGTGGCGCTATAACGTTTTGTGTAAGGTACTTTTAGTTCGTCTTTATTTTCGCACTTATTTAGACGGGTTTTTTTTTGTTTTTTAGGAATGCATTAGCACGCTTACCTTTATTACTTTGTTTGCACGTAGTCTTCTGCTTTATTGCTACAGCATGTTCGACTCGTCTCTTCGTCTCAGATCCTCTTAATCCTACTCTTATGTGCTTGTTATTCTCTCTACCCCGTTTAACTGGCAGGTCTGCTAATTCGTTTGCAGTAATTTCTTTGTGGGCTGGAATTAACTGAGACTTTTATTGCACTATTTGTTCACTAAAGATGTTGTTGACTAGCATTATCTCTTCTCTGATGCCTTGACCGATGCATGCATGTTAAAGTTGGAGTACTTGTAGGGATGATAGCGAATCTGTAAAGATAGTAGCTACTTCGGTGGAATGATTATCTGTATTTATTTCTAGTTCTTTTACTACGGCTTTCATTTCGACTGTAAAGATGGAAGACCCTTCTGTAATACTGTAACTTTTATTGCCTCCTCATTGTGATATTTTTACTTCTGCTTCTAACTACCAGTGGTCGCTCAGACTAGTTATGTACAACATTCACAACGACAAATCACTACTGACATATACGTTAAACAGATTAATATTCTGTAATAAATATTTAAAACATAATTTCTGAGGTATTTTTGTGGAGAAGATAAATTATTCTTACTTACTTAGTCGTCCCCCTTCTACCGTGAGATGTAGAGGTTTGGAAGAGAGAGCGCCAGACTATCCTATCGGCTGTCTTCCTCCTGGCCTAGTTCCATTTTAGTCCTCGGTCCTTCAAAAATTGTCTAATGTTGACCTCCCAGCGAACTCTGGGTCATCCTGGGGGTCTGGATCCCTGGCTCTTTGTTTCCCATGCTTGTCGTGGTAGCCGATCTTCTCCCATTCTGCAGACATGGCCAAACCATCTTAGTTGGGGGCTGTTCTACTTGGGTCTGCAGGGGGTGGGATTTTAGGCCTTGACGTATCGTCTGGTTGCGGACCATGTCTCTTCTTTTTACTTCAACCACCTCATTTCTGAGGTTTGGATCTGGGTTTTATGGGTTGTAGTCATTGCCCATGACTCGCATCCATATGTCAAGACTGGGACACAGGTAGAGCGGTATACAGCCATCTTCCCTTTCTTACCAACCTCTCTCTTGCTGAGAAAAGCTCGATTTATGGCCTGAAAAAGTCTCCCAGCTGCTTATTTTCGAGTGGCCAACTCTTCTTTGATGCCTCCCTTTCGGTCTATAATAGCTCCGAGATATTTAAAGTGGTCGACCTGCTCCAGGACCTGTTCTCCCAGCTTAATCCGATGTCTTCTTTCCTCTCTCGACATCACCATGGATTTTGTTTTAGAGCCACTTATGACCATCCCTCTCTTCTCCAGCTCTTCCTTCCAGACTTGCAGGTTGGATTGGAGATGTGCCTCTGATTTAGCAATCAGGGCAACATCATCAGCAAATGCCAGCCCCGAAATACACACCTGTTTCATCTTCCAGTACCCCACTGAATACTTTCTTGGTCTCTCCTCACAGGACTTGATAACATCGTCCATGAGGAGTATGAAAAGATAAGGTGACAGGATATCACCTTGTCTTACACCAGGGATGGACCTGAACTCTTCTGGCCCATGGCCTGCTGTCCTCACATAATTTCTGCAAGACTTGTAGAAGCTCTGTATAGCATGAATCAGAGGTGCTGGAATGTTCTTCCTTGCCAAACAGTCCCAAAGTTTGCTCCAGGGGACCCTGTCAAATCCCTCTTCCAGATCTATGAAACAAAGATGGATCTCACTCCTATACTCAAAGGCCTTTTCACTCAGCTGTCTGAGTGTGAAGATTAGGTCTTGAGTACTTCGGTTTGCTCGGAATCCGCACTGGACCTCATCCAATTGTGGCTCAGCTAGGCGTAGGAGTCTCTGCTCTAGGATTCTAGAATAGACTTCACCAGGGACACCGAGAAGGGACACGCCTCTATGGTCTCCACATTGTCGATTGTAACCCTTTTTGAAATTGGTGCCATGATGGCAATCTCCCAGTCCTCCGGTATGGTCCAGTTGCACTACGCCGCCTGTAGGACCCTTAAAAGTAATAGGTCGCCTGATGCTCCCATGTACTTAACCATTTCTGATGTTATACCATTATGCCCTGCTGCTTTGCCCATCTTGATTTTCTCCAGTGCTGCCTTCAGTTCTTCCATCTTTATGTCATCTTCATCACCATTTGTTTCCTATTCTGTACTAGTGGTTATCATTTCTGATGCTTGACCATCCTCACCATCAAAGAGTTCTGAGAAATATTCTTTCCATCTTTCCATTACTTCCTTCGGGGCAGTAAGCAATTTGCCTTGCTTGTCCTCTATAAATTTGAGAGGGCATTGTTTTTCCTTCCTCATGTTCTTTAGGGTCTTATAGAACAATTTCTGGTTTTCTTTTGCATCTTTTTCTAGCTTTTCTCCAAATTCTTCCCAGGACTTCTGTTTTGCTGCTAGCACCTTGTTCTTTGCTTCTGTTCTGAGTGTCACATATTCTCTATATTTCTCTATTTGTCCTGCTCTGTTTTTAACTCCTAAGTATTGTTTCCATGCCATTTTCTTCTCTCTTATTTTTTCTTTGACTTCCTCTGTCCACCAAGGTGTCCTCTTTCTCTTGTTCCCAAGTCGGACTTCACCACATGCTTCTGCAGCAGCTGTCTTTATGATGTCCTTGAATTTAAGCCACAGGGTTTCCAAGTCATCAGGTTGTTCTTCTGTGTTTCTCACCGTTGTAGCAATAAGCCCCTGATATCTGGTCTTAATTTCTGGCTCTCTCAGCTTGTAGGTCCCAATGCCCATTTCCTCCGTTCGTTCACTTGGTCTCTTGCGTGATGCTGGGCAGTTGCTAGGCTGAGCAACTCTTTCAGTTGTTCTTTTGATTGTAAGCAGGTAGTGATAACTTCCAATCTCTGGCCCCCTCCAGACTCCAGCATCCCGGACATACTTGAATGAGTTCCTCCTAACAATGGCATAGTCGATCACTGACTTTTCATTCTTTGTTGGCTCACACCCAGTGTATGCATGTATGCGCTTATTGGGGAACTTTGTGTTGGTAATGATCAGATTCTGCTCACTGCAGAATCTAAGGAGTCGCTTTCCATTGTCACTGACAGCACCCTCTCTACATCTTCCGATAACTCCACCCCATCTAGCATGGTCATTTCCAACTCTGGCACTGAAATCTCCGAGCATGATAATTTCATCTAGGCAGTCATCTACTGTCCTTTGAAGCAGCTCAAAGAATTCCTCCCCGACCTCTGCTCTCCCATCCCCACCCGGCCCACACACTATGACCAGGTTGACCATGCTTTCTCCTTCTTTTAGTTTTACAACCATAATGCGCTCCGAGACAAAGTTCCATCCCTTGATACTATCTTTCTGGTTTTTGGCCACAATGCAACCCACGCCTCCTTTAGCTATTTCAGACGCGGACACACCACTGTATAGCAGTGTGTTGCCATCGAGATCCATGACTCCTTGTCCCTTTTTCTTTGTTTCCGTAATAGCCAGGATTTCTAGTTTTGCTTTCCTCATCTCTTCCACCAGCTCCTCTTCTTTCCCATTTATACTTCTTGTGTTCCAAGTTTCATAAGTCGCAGTCCGCAGTCCGTTCCAGTTCGTTGCACTTAGAATCAGTCCGGTTTTCTCTCTTATATTGCTTGTAATCATAGTTTAAAGCAAACAGGTGATTGGCCTGTTGTGCCTTTGCATGGTGGAGGAGCTGCCTCTTTATGGCCTCTAAGCAGGCCGCCCTCCTCCTTTTTCAGCCGGGATTGGGACCGGCCTAGGCGGAGTTCACGTTTGTCAATTTTTAATTTTTTGACAGGAGCAAAGAATGCTCGCAACAAGACACGAAATGGAACTGTACAAGCAATGTTGAAATATTTATGTAATACGTGTTTGTAATGAATAAATGGTGAGAGAACAGAAGATTTTAATAAGAACGATTAAGTGATAAACATGAATTCTTTTTCCCCTAATAGAAATTTGATCAGAAGTAGCAGATGAATATTGCTGATGAAATGTACATCTATACTTTCTGATTGGGCTTAACGGAAAAGAGATGGGCATTGATAAAGATATTTGATGTTGTCACGATAATAATATTATTATGATATATGTCTATTTACAAAAAAACAAGAACAACAACCAAAAAATACAAACAGGAAAATACATTGTCTGGTTTCTGAGATCTATTCAAATGCAAAATGCATTGGAGATTTCTGCTTCATTTACACTAATAGCAAAGTATTTTTTTTTTCAATGCTGTTGTTCCGATTTAATTTGCGTATCTCTTGTAACATTTATTTCCACATTAAAAAAAAAAAAAAAAATTATGTTGGTAGGTCAGAAACATATTTTGAAAAAAGGAGAATAACCAAATGCCCGCATTAAATTATTATATATAAACATTGTAATGTACAATTTGTTCTATTTTTTTAATAACATTGCCGAGCATAAAATCACTTGCTTTTCCTGTAGGCGAATTTTGTGATATTGATGTGTGCAAGGTAACTTTTACTGTTGAAAAAAAAAAAGAACACGTTGTTTACAGGGAACAGCTAGGAAGCATGAAGAATTGGATCGAAAGTGTATTGTTAAGTCAACATAGAATTAATGGATTTCGGATATAACCGATAGGGAGGCCTACTGTAAAGCTTAACTTGTCCTACGCTTTTAAATTATGAAATACTTCTGCTGTTTATTATAAATAGTATGCATTTGTCGACAAATTTTGAACAATAAAGTCATCTAAGTAAATAAGAGAATGGTTGCAAGGTGGACACATAAACTCTTCCCATATTATTCCGCTAAATTTACAGTTAACTTGTTAGATGAAGGTTTAATAAACTCATGAAGTCCTTCCGTTATAGTAAGAGGTTTGAATGCTTGAAAGTCACTGCATTATGATAGTCCATAGCACAAATATCACGTGATGAGACCTGAAAGTAAATTTTTAAGAGTCTGAATTAAAACGGCTGTAATGTTCTGTATATATATACCGGTATATATCTATACCTATATATATGTGGCATATATATATATATATATATATATATATATATATATATATATATATATATATATATATGTGTGTGTGTGTTTGTGTGTGTATGTATAATTTTTGTAACCCGCACATCTTGTTGTGTCGCCAGAGATATGCAGAGAAAATAAAACATGTTGTCGCAGTCTGTCAAAAACAAGATGAAGTCAAAGATGAACAAAAAATACAATATGTCACATATAAACAGACACAAGATGTCACATGCTGAACAGAAACAAGATGATGTCACAGATAAACAGAAACACTATGATGTCACAGATAAACAAAAACAAGATGATGTCACAGATAAACAGAAACAAGATGTCACAGATAAACAGAAACAAGATGATGTCTCAGATAAACAAAAACAATATGTCCCAGATAAACAAAAACAAGATGTCACAGATAAACAAAAACAAGATGATGTCACAGATAAACAAAAACAAGATGATGTCACAGATAAACAGAAACAAGATGATGTCACAGATAAAAAGAAACACGATGATGTCACAGATAAACAGAAACAAGATGTCACAGATAAACAAAAACAAGATGTCACATATAAACAGAAACAAGATGATGTCACAGATAAACAAAAACAAGATGTCACAGACAAACAAAAACAAGATGATGTCACAGATAAACAAAAACAAGATGTCACAGATAAAGAGAAACAAGATGATGTCACAGATAAACAAAAACAAGATGCCACAGATGAAACAAAAAACAAGATGTCACAGATAAACAGAAACAAGATGATGTCATAGATAAACAAAAACAAGATGTCACAGATAAACAAAAACAAGATGTCACAGATAAACAGAAACAAGATGATGTCACACATAAACAAAAACAAGATGTCACAGATGAACAAAAACAAGATGTCACAGATAAACAGAAACAATATGTCACAGATAAACAGAAACAAGATGATGTCACAGATAAACAAAAACATGATGTCACAGACAAACAAAAACAAGATGATGTCACAGATAAACAAAAACAAGATGTCGAAGATAAACAGAAACAATATGATGTCACAGATAAACTAAAACTAGATGATGTCACAAATAAACAAAAACTAGATGATGCCACAGATAAACAAAAACTAGATGATTTCACAGATAAACAAAAACAAGATGATGTCACAGATAAAGAAAAACAAGGAGATGTCACAGATAAACAAAAACTAGAAGTTGTCACAGATAAATGAAAACTAGATGATGTCACAAATAAACAAAAACTAGATGATGTCACAGATAAACAAAAACTAGATGATGTCACAGATAAACAAAAACTAGATGATGTCAAAGATAAACAGAAACAAGATGTCACCGATAAACAAAAACTAGATGATGTCACAGACAAACAAAAACTAGATGATGTCACACATAAACGAAAACGAGATGATGTCACGGATAAACAAAAACTAGATGATGTCACAGGTAAACAAAAACAAGATCATGTCGCAAATAAAAAAAAAACTAGATGATGTCACAGATATACAAAAACAAGATGATGTCACAAATAAACAGAAACAAGATGTCACAGATAAACAAAAACTAGATGATGTCACAGATAAACAAAAACTAGATGATGTCACAGATAAACTAGATGATGTCACAGATAAACAAAAACTAGATGATGTCACAGACAAACAAAAACTAGATGATGTCACAGATAAACAAAAACTAGATGATGTCACAGGTAAACAAAAACAAGATGATGTCACAAATAAACAAAAACTAGATGATGTCACAGATAAACAAAAACTAGATGATGTCACTGTTGCTGAGTTATTTGCCGGTTGAAGATCATGTGCTGAGTATAGTTATTTTAGTGATTTCTTGTTCATCGTGCTTGTTTTATCATTACGCGAATTAGGGTGAAGCGTTCATACAACTCAGTAGCATGGTATGAAGAAGTAACATGTAATACTTGAACTCAGCAACATTAATGAAGTAATTAATGCCTTCAGGTTGAGTCCGTAATATTTAATCACATGTACACACAGGATGATCATTTCAAATATGAGCAGAACATAAGTCCGTATAAGTCATGCATAAATTAATCAATAACGTAGACTGCTGGTTTACGTGTCAATGTCCGTTTAAGGATACAATGCAGTATTGTCGTCAGAACATCACAGCTATATGCACGCGCAGATAGACATGGCTACCTGCCGACAGTGAGACTGCGAGTCTGAATATTTCATACGGATTGGACGATTATTCTCCTCCTTCTGAGGATTCTAGTTAAACACTAACCTCCATAAGTTTCCTCTCATATAGAGTTCTAGGACTGACCCTGGTCCATCATAAATGCACATATAAATGGCTATATCATGCCATTGAATTGGAAGGTTAGAAAACGCAGCTATTCAGCTTGGCGGTCAAGTAACAAAGGGTAGCGTCTCCTAGTTACCGACTGTGACCCAAACAACGCTAGACACGTCATAATCGATTGTGTATGGAGCGTTCAATAATTGAAACATCTATCGTAATATATTAAATGTCTTAACCTTTACAATTGCACGTCTGCTAACCTTTAGCAGACGGCGTTAATAACATATACCGTAACAATTCCCTGTACACCGGGGAAAAAAAAAATCGATAGATTTTTTTTCAAGATCTATCCGACTTAACAATTTTTCAAAAAAATTTAACACAATTGTGACATATGGCCGACGATGTTCTGAGTAGAACCGTGTCGCGGTCATGTCAACTAACTATTTGTCATAGTCATCTAACATTAATCATATTATATATCAATATTATGCATATTATTATATCAACTAAATAAAATGTCTAATGTCAATAGTGAATGATAGAATTAAATTAAAGTAAGGTCTGTCGTATTAGTATGTCATATAGGAATTAATTTGACTAATTAAAATTAAATTAATTAATTAAACTAAGAGTTAAATTATTAAGATTCTAATGTAACGCGATGTTATGAGAGAAGAAAGACAAATAAGTGAGAAGAAATAGAAAGAAATTCGAATATAAGTTTAACTTAATTGTGTGTGTTAAGTGTTAGTGAATAATAACTATCTAATTTAACTAACTAAATAACGTATAGGTACATTAAAAAAAAATATTAATCTAATACTTGTGTGAGATTTATTTTCTCTTTTCATAATTTCTTCTTTTCATATTTCGTTCTTTTTTTTTGTTTTTCATTTCATTTTTCTCACATTTCATTTTATTGATATTAATTCAATTAAGAAGTTAAGTTAACTAATTAATTAGTATAGGATATGATGATCCATCCGTAGTCCTGATCCTGATGAATTCTTTTAGACAAAGTGTTGAAACATTTACGTCGGACAGAAATGTCAATTATCCTAGGATCCAAGAATTAAGTGCACATAGGATAATAAGTTCGACTTGTCGTCAGATATTGTTCCATGATTGTTCAACGAATATTCATATATTGTGTATGGACGTTAGACGAAGTTTCAATGTCAATATGCATACCTTGATTGTCTTTAGTTCAATTCTGTGATGCATATAGTGTTTATAAATATTAAATTGAAGTCAAGGTTAGTTCCCTTATAGTTGATACTTCGTTCTATCCAATGTAGTGATGATTGACGTATTTTAGGAATGTCAATGTTGATTATTCGTCGTCAATAGGATTACGTGACAAAGCATCCGCCACAATGTTTTCAGTGCCAGGAATATGTTCAATGGAGAATTCAAATGGCTGCAGGATGATCGCGTATCTGGCGAGTTTTGGACTTTTGTGGTTTGATCTACGCAAAGATGCTACAGCACGCTGGTCAGTCTGTATGGTGAATGGAGCACCAAGCAAGAACTTCTCTAGTTTCGTGATTGCCCATATAAGTGATAAAAGTTCCTTGTCCACTGTGGAATACTTTGTTTCTGCCGGCTTTAGCTTTCTTGAAATATATAAGGTAGGATGTAGAACGCCATCATGGTTCTGGAGCAGGCATGCACCGATGCCGTAGTTACTAGCATCTGTTCGTAAGAAAAATCTTTTGGAAGCATCGGGAAGTCTTAAAATTGGTTCATGCGAAAACAAATTTATAATTTTGTTGAAAGTTTCATTGCATATACCAGTCCATGTCACCTTCACCGGCATGTCTTTTTTTAACAATGAAGACAATACAGCCGTGATGGATGACAAGTTTGGTATGAATCTACTGTAATATTGAACAAGTCCTAACAAACTCCTGACCTGTTTCTTCGTCTGAGGAACTGCTATGTTTAGAATTTTGGAGACCGTACTAGGTAACGTTCGGATATATCCCGCTCCAATGATATGTCCCAAAAAGGTTATCTCATTACACGCGATCTGCACCTTTGTAGGTTTAGCAGTTAGATGATAATTCCTTAGAGTGTCGAAAACATATCTAAGTCCCGAAACATGTTCCTCAAACGACGAACTAAACAAGCATATGTCGTCAATATATGTAATAACGTCTGGTCTACCTGATAAAATTTGTCGCATCAGGCGAATGAAGGTAGCTGGCGCATTAACAAGCCCAAAAGGCATCACATTCCACTGGTATAGACCTTGTGGAGTGGAAAATGCGGTGTAGTACTTAGCCTTTTCGGTCAGTGGTATCTGCCAATAACCTTTAGTTAAGTCTATCTTACTAAATATAGTTGCGTTGGATAGACGTGGCAGTAAGTCGTCGATAAGTGGATGTGGTTCGCTGTCAACTATAGTCTTAGCATTTAATTTTCTATAATCAAACACATAGTCTGATGTTATTGTCCTTCTTCCGGACAATCACTAATGGAGAAGAGAATGGCGAATTACTAGTCTCAATGATTCCCAGAGACAACATCTGTTCAAGTTCCTTAGTAGTTTTAGCAAGGAAATGTAAAGGAACCGAATAGGGATGTACACGAATAGGTGTATCGTCATTGAGAGTAATGTCATGACTGATAGCCGATGTGCGACCCGGGACGTCGGTCAACACATCTGGATAAGATTGTAATAGATTAGCAATCTGTAGATGCTGTTGCGGTGTAACCGTTGAAGAAATGGTTACATCCCGCCAAGATTCAGTAGGTTGAACTACTGGTACCGGTAACGGTAACTGTACCTCAGGAAAAGAAGATTCTTCTTCCTGGATGACGGATAAGTTAGAATAATAACAAGTAGATACTGTGGTGTCATCTAGTTCATGAAAAATTGACTGTAAGTGTTCAGGACGTGTATGAAATTGCTTGAGCATGTTAATATGAAATATCTTTTTGTGTCCCTTGATATCTAAGACGTAATCAACGTCGGAAATTTTATCAATGACTTTGTAAGGACCATTCCAAGATATCAATAATTTATTGTTATTGTGAGGAAGTAACACATAAGCCTCATCGCCTGGGAATAATTGGCGTAATCGTCGAGACCTATTTTGTAGAGATCGAGCCTTAGCTTTTGCAGCCTCAGAAGAAGCTGTTGCCAACTGGCAAGACTCAATAATGTTCTTCCGAAGATTAATCACATACTCGTAAGATGACTGAGTGTCCTGAGTCATCTCCGCGTCAATTAATAAGTCTTTTATTAGTCCCATAGGACCTCTTGGGGGAGCACCAAAAACTAATTCAAAGGGAGAGAAGCCAGTTTGTTCATGCGGTACCTCCCGATAAGCAAATAGAACAGCTGGGAGTGCTCTGTCCCAGTCATGAGGGTGCTTAACAGTAACCTTATGTAGTAGTTGTTTAAGTGTACGGTTAAGTCTTTCAACTGCACCATTACTCATAGGATGATAAATACTACTTAAATTCCTATCAATGTTCCAGGTTTTCATGACTTCCTTCATGGTGTCAGATATGAACTGTGACCCATGGTCTGATAAAAGTTTTCTAGGAAACCCTATTCTAGAAAAGATGAGATGTAGTGCATCAGCTACATCTGTGGTAGTGGTGGTCTTTAATGGGATAGCTTCTGGCCATCGTGTGCACAAATCAATGCACGTAAGGACGAATCTATGTCCTCTGGCCGATGGTAGCAATGGACCAATAATATCTATGGCCATCTTGTCAAACGGTCTTACTGAGATATCGCAAGCCTGAATAGGCGCCGTGTGAAAAGCTCCACGTGCTTTCACTTCTTGGCATGTAGTACAGGAACGTACATACTGCGAAATATCTCTTGACACTCCTGGCCAAAAGAATGAAGACAGTACTCGAGATCGTGTTCGAGTATATCCCATATGTCCAGCACACTGTGAGTCATGCGCATGTTGAAGAATGTACCGTCTAAAAGTATACGGGACCATAACTTGTTGTTTCATTTGTGATTTGTCATTAAAACATCTAATCAATATGTCATTTTTAATAACAAACCAATGTTTGTTATTATTACCTGAGGATAGATTGTCAACTTTATCAACCAGCTTAAAATTTTTTTTTAAAGATTTATCCTCTTTTTGTTTAGTTGCAAATGTTTCCCTGTCAATAGGTGAATTGACTACAAACTCCTCTTGGTTGTCTGCATCCATCTTATTATCACTAACTTTCTCCATGAGTTGAGTCTGCGCTCTAGTCGTCACGGCGTTTCCAGTGCATAGGTTATGTTTCTCCCATTCTATGATCTCATCTGGAGTACAATCTTTACTGCCGTGTATACGACCAACCATCAGATCAGCAATAGGCTTTTTTAGCATACATACTTTTACATTCCCTGTGAAAAAGGGTGTTCTAATATGAACAATAGCTGTGGGGTAGAACTCAATAGTTCCACCAAATGTCATGCAGCGTACATATTCTCCTGTCGCACAGCTAGGATGTACCAGCGACTGACGTACACCAATCGTTGTGGATCCTGAATCTCTCAGCACTGAGACGACGGATCCATTAACGATTCCCCTGTTAAAAATTAGTGAGCCTGTTCCATCGTTGACTGCAAGACCTACCTCTGGTGTAATATGTCCGCAGTTAAGCACTGTTTCTTTCGCCTTCTGAAAAATAAGATTGCATTGTTGGCAACTATTTGCCACATTATAATTAATAGCAAAACATGCAGCAGAAGACTGTGTTGTATTATCGTCAAGTGGGACCTGAGCTATAGGGGTAGTATTATTTGTAACTGCCGCCCCTGTATTATGGTTGTACTGAGATGATCCCCGAGAATGAGATCGATTACGAGTATAATTGTTAGAATTATCTCGTCGTCCTCTATAGTAACTATTATCTCGATGTCTCGAGCCATGATTATTACCATTCCAGTTATTGTTATTATTGGGGGTATGTGATCGATTATAATTAGTGTTATGTTGACTATTGTGGTAGTTTGTTTGAGGTGAATAATTTCTATCTCGTGATCTACCTCTGTTGAACTCATTTTTATTGTTGAAATCATTATTATGTCCCTTCTGAAAGTTAACATTGTGATTTCTTTGGAACCTACTTCTGTCTACACTGTGATGTCTTTGTTTGTTATTATGATTGTAGGCCATATTAGACGCCACAGGTAGAGGTTCTCTTAATGAAGAGTTAGAAATGTTCGCATTCGGATGTGCCGAACAGTAGTTTAAAGAAATTTTTTCCAACTCGTCAATAGTACCTGGTTTACGCTCCTGCAAATATGCAAAGAATGGTTGGCTAACCGAAGATAATACCTTATCCCGTAGTAGTAAATCAACTAATTTGTCGTACGATTTGTTGACTTCTGCCAGTTCAACCCATCTATTAAATGTATTGCGTATGTTCGCAATGAATCCTGCAAAATCTTTTGGAGATTCAGGTAAAATTCCCTTAAATTTCAACCTACAGTGTTCCTCGTCCAGGTGAAACCTTCGTAAAAGCAAGGACTTAATAGCACCGTAGTTATTTGCTATTGATGGGTCAGCATTTTGAGAAGCCGTCAATGGTTCTCCAACCAAGAATTCATTTAACTTGAGTACCCATGACTCTTCGGGCAAATGATTTGTTTTGCAAGTCTGTTCAAAACGTGACAGGAATGATGAAAGGTCGTCCACGTTTAAGTTGAAAGTGGGTAATTTAAAGTTGTAGAAATGTTTAGTTTGGCTGGATGACGATCCATTTTGTGCGTTATTATTCTGGTTTGCATCAGCACTTTGTGCTTGTAATCTTGCTGTCTCCAATTTAATACGCGCCAATTCCATTTCTTGTTGTAAAATAATTTCCTCTCGTTTCAATTTATTCTCTTCTTCCTGTCTGGCAATTGCTCTTTGCTCTTCTCTTTCACGTTGAGCAATCTCTCTTAATCTATTTTCCTTGGCAATTTGCTTCATCTCACGTTCTGCTTCCTTTCTTTCACGTTCCTCCTCCTCTTTCTTTAATGCAACCTTTTGTTCCTCTTCCTCTTTCTTTAATGCAGCCTTTTGTTCCTCTTCCTCTTTCTTTAATGCAGCCTTTTTCTCTGCTTCTTTTCTTTCACGTTCCTCCATTTCTGCTTTATGTTTTTCCAGTTCTGCCTCAGCAAACTGACGAAGTTCTTGAGATTTATAACCATATTCTTTACCAATTTTAACGAAATGGTCTATAGTAAGCATTTTGACTTTTATCTGGTAAGTAATTATTGATAATTACTGATTAAAATAGTCAATAGTAGCTTCAGAGTAATTATTATACTTACTCAACTTAGGAATATTCAATATAAATAATCACAATAGTACTGAACTCTTATGTCTAAGTTCAACTAATAGACAATATTTTGTAACAATATTGTATCTAAGTACTAACTATATCATAAATAGTTATGATATCTGTTAACTATAATGTAATTACATCACACAATTAATCTTAATATCCAATAATGTTGGGCATGATTCCTAGTAATTATATTGTTCAATGTACTAAGTCACTCTCTTAGTACCAGAAAAGTATATTAAATAATATACAATGGGTCTGTTACCTCAAAGGTAGACTATAAGATTATTTTATTTGATCAATATATATATATTATATTATTATGCCCTAGGCATCTCTTATAAATTGTAGTGCTAATTTCTTGGACTATCACTGCATAATTATGCAATGTCCCATATTAACCTTAAATATCAGAAAAAATTAATTAAATTAAATTACAAGTGTATTATTGAATATAATATCATATTATTAATGTAGTATTTAATATATATCATGAGGACAAACAAAACAATGATGCAACTAAAGGGTACAAACAATGTCAAGACGCAAACAAGACATTTTCACAATTAAAAATGAATTTATGAACTAAATAAAACAAGCGGAAGTGTCACAAGCCAAATGAAGGGTCAAGGACTGACCCGAGGTCAACTTAATATACAAAGTACACAAAAAAAAATGAATGCAAAAAATGATGACATCACAGGACTCATAACGGACAAACATTTAACAATTATAAAATAAATTGATAGTAAGAGTAGACTGGACGAAATAGTTA
This sequence comes from Oreohelix idahoensis, assembly GCA_024509875.1. NCBI lineage: Eukaryota > Metazoa > Mollusca > Gastropoda > Stylommatophora > Oreohelicidae > Oreohelix > Oreohelix idahoensis. The sequence continues at coordinate 223,981 of JAMPIV010013503.1, forward strand.
ACGAACATGATACAAAACTGAATAAAAATGTGAACTTAGTACAAATAAAATACGCCAGTTATCTACGGAACGGTACAGCTAACACAAACCGTCGAACGATAGCAGATCTGGACAGGCAGTCCACCGGCAAACCTCAATGGGGCTTCCAAAAGTGCAATCGTTTAACTGCCCTAAGACCGACTGAAATCTAGGTGGTCAGCTGTTCGCGACATTCCCCAGAGATTTCAGTTCCCTCCAACCGGCCCGCTAATTAACAACACATTAAAACAACCAAAAAATACATGAAACACATTCAGAAAAAACATGCCTATGCAGGCAAAAGGCATGGACTCAGTATTATTGTTTGCAATGACGACAGTTAAACAACTAGACTTATCTTTTCCGTTGCTTAGATCAGTGCTAGAGGTCGTCAACAGCTAGGCTAAAGCCCCTGACTGTCTGCTCCTGTAGTCCATATCGTGTGTTTGCTTCAAATGGCTCATGTTTCCCCCGGTTAGACTTAGAAAACGGCTTTGGTTTCTCCGACAGTTCACCTACACGACCTTCGGTGACGTCACGTTGTTAGGCATTATAATGAGTACAACGTCATCTTCGACTGGATCATGTGATCGAAACTTGATCGTAAATATTGTGGTTAACATGTGCGTAAGGAACAGAAGTTTGTTTCTTTTTTCTGTCGTTCCCCATACTGGCCACCACTTTGTTGCTGAGTTATTTGCCGGTTGAAGATCATGTGCTGAGTATAGTTATTTTAGTGATTTCTTGTTCATCGTGCTTGTTTTATCATTACGCGAATTAGGGTGAAGCGTTCATACAACTCAGTAGCATGGTATGAAGAAGTAACATGTAATACTTGAACTCAGCAACATTAATGAAGTAATTAATGCCTTCAGGTTGAGTCCGTAATATTTAATCACATGTACACACAGGATGATCATTTCAAATATGAGCAGAACATAAGTCCGTATAAGTCATGCATAAATTAATCAATAACGTAGACTGCTGGTTTACGTGTCAATGTCCGTTTAAGGATACAATGCAGTATTGTCGTCAGAACATCACAGCTATATGCACGCGCAGATAGACATGGCTACCTGCCGACAGTGAGACTGCGAGTCTGACTATTTCATACGGATTGGACGATTATTCTCCTCCTTCTGAGGATTCTAGTTAAACACTAACCTCCATAAGTTTCCTCTCATATAGAGTTCTAGGACTGACCCTGGTCCATCATAAATGCACATATAAATGGCTATATCATGCCATTGAATTGGAAGGTTAGAAAACGCAGCTATTCAGCTTGGCGGTCAAGTAACAAAGGGTAGCGTCTCCTAGTTACTGACTGTGACCCAAACAACGCTAGACACGTCATAATCGATCGTGTATGGAGCGTTCAATAATTGAAACATCTATCGTAATATATTAAATGTCTTAACCTTTACAATTGCACGTCTGCTAACCTTTAGCAGACGGCGTTAATAACATATACCGTAACAGTCACAGATAAACAAAAACAAGATGATGTCACAAATAAACAAAAAACGATATGATGTCACAGATTAACAAAAACAAGATGTCACAGATAAATAAAAACAAGATGTCACAGATAAATGAAAACAAGATGATGTCACAGATAAAAGAAAACTAGATGATGTCACAGATAAACGAAAACAAAATGTCACAGATAAACGAAAACAAGATGATATCACAGATAAACAAAAACAAGATGTCACAGATAAACAAAAGCTAGATGATGTCACAGATAAACAGAAACAAGATAACGTCACAGATAAACGAAAACTAGATGATGTCACAGATAAACAGAAACAAAATGATGTTACAGATAAACAAGAATAAGAAGATGTCACAGATAAACGAAGACAAGCTGATGTCACAGATAAACAAATACTAGATGATGTCATAGATAAGCAGAAACAAGGTGATGTCACAGATTAAAAAAAACAAGAAAATATCACAGAAAAACAAAAACAAGATGTCACATATAAACAAAAACTAGATGATGTCACAGATAAACAAAAATAAGATGATGTCACAGATAAAGAAAAACTAGATGATGTCACAGATAAACAAAAACTAGATGATGTCACAGATAAACAAAAACAAGAAGATGCCACAGAAAAACAAAAACAAGAAGATGCCACAGAAAAACAAAAACAAGATGTCACATATAAACAAAAAACTAGATGATGTCACAGATGAACAGAAACAAGATGATGTTACCGATAAACAAGAATAAGAAGATGTCACAGATAAACGAAGACAAGAGGATATCACAGGTAAACAAATACTAGATGATGTCATAGATAAACAGAAACAAGGTGATGTCACAGATAAACAAAAAGAAGATGATGTCACAGATAAACAAAAACAATATGATGTCACAGATAAACAAAAACAATATGATGTCACAGATAAACAACAACGAGATGATGTCACAGATAAACAAAAACTAGACGATGTCACAGATAAACAAAAACTAAACGATGTCACAGATAAGTAAAAACAATATGATGTCACAGATAAACAAAAACAAGCTGATGTCACAGATAAACAGAAACAAGATGATATCACAGATAAACAGAAACACGATGATGTCACAAATAAACAAAAACAAAATGTCACAGATAAACAAAAACAAGATATCACAGATAAACAAAAGCAATATGATGTCACAGATAAACAAAATCAAGATGATGACACAGATAAACAAAAACTAGACGATGTCACAGATAAACAAAAACAAGATGATGTCACAGATAAACAAAAACTAGATGATGTCACAGATAAATAAAACTAGATTATGTCACAGAATAATAAAAACTAATAAGAGATTTGACGTTTGCTGCAGTCAAGGAAATAACAGAAAAGAAGTTGCCATATTGAAATGAAAACATAGATAAGAACCTGTCATATTCAGACTAAAATAAGAAGCTGTAATGTTCTATTGAGGATCGGAGTGGCTAACAGGCATGTCATCCACCTCTAATTATAAAGGTACCAGGTTCGCTAACAGTATCGAGGATATAATTGATGGACATTTTTTCAGATATAATGTCATACTTTCCCCTGGGTAGCGAGATTGGAAGACTAAGGACAAAACATAAAATAGAAGGTCCCCATATTATATGGAAGTCGTAATCAGTAGGCCCAGGCAAAAATTTAAAAATTAGAAACCTACCCACCTGTTAAAGATGATTTATCATGTATTTTACATGTTGACCATGTTTAGTTCTGATATCAGTTAATATACGCGCTATCAGTTCTATTCGTGGCCAGCATGATGTATTTTGCACTTATATAAATGTTAAATGAACGCGATATTAGTCTGACGTCACTTGGAGATGATGACGTGTTTTGGTGCTTAACATAATTTTATGCAAACCGTTAGACTGTGCCTTTCGTTTGTAGATTTTGATCAAGAAGGACATCAAACCTATTGCTCCTTGATTTTTTTTTTAGAAGATTCAGATTCTTCTACGTGGCTGTATAGTTTACGAAGGTCGCCACAGATATTATATTAAGATTCCGAACAGAAGGATTGAGTTCGAGGAAATATTTGTTCAGAGAAGTATTGCAATCGCAATTTGATTATAATTAACCACATGTCTGGTTTCCGATACTTCAGTGATAACCGTGATGGCACTGCGTAGTAAGTATTCCAGATATGTGAGGTTCTATGTAGGACAGGAGGAGCTTCAGATTACTCATGCATTGAATGTTTGACCATGAACGTGTTTACCTATTTCGTCAATTAAATTTCGTAATCTATGTGGACCTAAAAGATCAAGACGTTGTGAAATCATTTTTTATAATTCAAGTTCTGGCACCACCCATACGACATTCGCTAGAACATCACGTGCACGATTGCTCATTTAGAACAATACATAATTATCTAAATTAAGCCTCAACAGAGATGGTGTCCATTAATGGGGATTACGAATTGTCATGAACTTGTATACAACTATTATCAAAGTGGAACGTGTAAGAAAGAAGAAGTTTTCAATTTATTCTACGAACTTTTTTGCCGGTACGGCAAATTTGAATAAGTCCCAGCTAATCTGCGCATGACTGATGGTTGTCCTGCCAACGGGCGGATTTTGCAGAAACATGTCGGCTGCCATGAATGCCGAGTGAAACTGTCGGGTAAGGATTTTACTTTCAAGGCATCTTTGTCCTGGAACTGAGTATTTTGGACTGCCACCTATGGTAGTTGAAGGCGATCGAGCACTTCAAGTCACCAGTCTGCCTGTCATCAAAGCATCTCTGGTGTATACGGACGTCTGGGAGAATGGATGTTTTTGGCCATTAAGATAAGTACCTGTGTATTGGGAAAAAAAAATTTCTGTCCAGGTTACTTACTGGCGTGCCTTATGGTAATGTGTAATTTTTATGTATGTTTTATGTATATTTATGTAGCTGTCAGCATGCGACAGCGGCCACCCCCCAGGCAACGGCTTTGACAGGCCGGCTAAACTAGGTGAGGGTAGCCGACTGGTTATAAACCTTCGGTGAGTTAGGGTCTGCCTACCCATGCATGCGAAGACTGGATTCGATAGACTGCGCGGAAGAAACCATCTATTGGTTCAACGGGCATGACGGCGATTACCAGCAACGCGCTGTGGAGCGTAAGGAGCACGGCGAGGCACGTAGAACGCCCTGGTCATCCACTGCATCCTGTGTTGTCTTCAGTCGTCTCGATAATATCTTGCCACTGGAACAGATAACTCCGGACGAGAGAGTGAGGATGACGATTAGCGCAACTTTTCCTCACTTTAATCCAATTACAGCGCAAGTCACAGCTTCAGACAGATACATACAGACACTACACTCAAAGACCTGTGGCGATGGGGGAGTGGCGAACCAGAAAGTGTGGATACACTCAAGCTGCAGCCACAATCCTGCACACAGGCGGCTCAGGCCATAGGGTCGTTTCTCGCTGGAACTTTGAAGCAGCGGCGAGATCCGGCAGCCCCCTGAGCGACTGAGCAGCCCTCTTTAGGATCACTCTGCTCACCTCCATGGCATGAGGAAGGGGCTAGAAAAGGTGCCCTGAACATAGCCTGCTTCAACCTACTCTGACAAGCTTGACGCGGCTGGAGGGTATCCCAATCATGCGTTCGAACAAAAAGTAAGAAAAAAATTAAGGTGCTTACCTTCGGCACGTGGAACGTGCGAACACTACTCGACAATACCCTGGCCAACAGACCTGAAAGACGGACTGCACTTGTGGCCAAAGAACTGGCGCGCTATAATGTCGATATAGCAGCCCTAAGTGAGACGCGACTACCAGAAGAAGGTCAGATTACTGAAATTGGAGGTGGCTACACATTTTATTGGAGTGGCCGGGACAGCAAGGAACGGCGTGAGGCTGGTGTTGGATTCGCCATTAAATCTCATATCGTACGAAAACTTGTCAAATCTCCTAAGGGCATTAATGATCGCCTAATGACCGTTCATGTCCCACTTGGAAGCAACAGAAGTGCCACACTGATCAGTGCATATGCCCCAACAATGACAAACCCCGAGGAAACAAAAGAAAAGTTCTATGACGAACTTAACTCAATCATCTCATCAGTTCCTAAATCTGAGAAACTTATTATTCTCGGCGACTTCAATGCCAGAGTAGGCACTGACCACAACACCTGGGAAGGAATACTTGGAAAACATGGCATAGGCAAATGTAATAGTAATGGGCTCCTATTACTCAGCCTGTGTGCCACACATGATTTGTCCATCACGAACACCATGTTTCGCCTACCCACTCGAAATAAAACAACATGGATACACCCCCGATCCAAACAGTGGCATCTCATTGATTATGTCATCACGAGAAGGAGCGACAGACGTGACGTGAGAGTGACCAAGGCCATGTGTGGTGCCGAATGCTGGACTGACCACAGGCTGATTGTATTAAAACTCAACCTTAACATACAGCCCAAGCGAAGACACCAGAGTCAGAAACCCATGAAGAGGCTCAACGTCACAAAACTTAAAAGCGAAGCAACCGCAGAGAGCTTCTCAAGGGACTTGGACAGCCGTCTGAGGGACGTTGAGCTCGGTCAAACCACTATAGAGGAAAAATGGGCCACTTTAAAGCACATTGTGTACTCTGTAGCCTCTGAGAGCTTGGGATATACAACACGCAAGAACCCTGACTGGTTTGATGAGAATGATGAAAATATTAAAACACTGCTGGCTGAAAAATATCGCTTGCACAGAGACTATCAAAGCAACCCTTCCTCAACATCCAAAAAGGCAGCCTTTACCAATATACGCAGAGTTGTCCAGAATAAGCTCAGGAAGATGCATGATGCATGGCTCAGCAATAAAGCAGACGAGATACAGAGGTATGCAGACATAAATGACTCAAAGCGCTTTTATGATGCCCTGAAAGCAATTTATGGCCCTCAATCGAATCAATTATCACCGGTCCTAAATGCTGATGGCATGGCATTGCTCACTGATAAAACGCAGATTTTGGAACGCTGGGCACAACACTTCAACGCCATCTTAAATTGTCCATCAACCGTCAACGACCAGGCCATTGCAAGTATACCGCAAGTTACAGTCAATGTCAGACTTGACCTTCATCCCAGCATGGAAGAGGTCAAGAAAGCAGCCAGTCTACTGTCCAGCGGCAAAGCCCCTGGATCAGATGCTATTCCTGCTGAAATTTATAAAGCTGGAGGCAGCATGCTGCTGCAGAGACTAACAGACCTCTTCCACTCAGTATGGGATGAAGAACAGATACCACAGGAATTAAAAGATGCCACCATCGTTCACATATACAAGCGAAAGGGAAATCATCAATCATGTGACAACCATAGGGGAATCTCACTATTATCTATTGCGGGCAAAATCCTGGCTCGAGTCCTGCTCAATCGCTTGACTGTTCATCTCGAATCGCAGGACTTACTTCCAGAGAGTCAGTGTGGTTTCCGAGCAGGCCGCGGGACCGTCGATATGATATTTGCTGCTCGCCAACTTCAGGAGAAATGCCAGGAACAGCACAGTGACCTATACACAACATTTATTGACTTGACCAAGGCCTTTGACACTGTCAATAGGGACGGACTATGGAAAATTATGGCGAAATTCGGCTGTCCCGATAAGTTCATCTCAATTATCCGCCAGTTTCATGAAGGTATGATGGCTCGCATATTGAATGATGGAGAACCTTCTGAACCCTTTCCTGTCACAAATGGTGTCAAACAGGGTTGTGTGCTCGCCCCGACACTATTCAGTATGATATTTGCTGCCATGCTGTCTAACGTTACGCATGACAGTAGCGACGGCATACACATCAGATACAGGACAGATGGGAATCTGTTCAATTTGAGACGATTACAGTCCTTTACGAAGGTGAATGAAACAATGATCTCTGACCTCGTCTTTGCGGACGACTGTGCCCTCAACACCTGCACAGAACTGGACATGCAGAACAATATGAGGAGGCTTTCTGTAGCGTGTGATGACTTTGGCCTTACCATCAATACGAAGAAATCTGAAGTAATGTTGCAACCTGCTCCTGGGAAACCTTACTGTGAACCAAATATCACAGTAAAGAACCAACGTCTCCAAGTGGTGGACAGCTTCACTTATCTAGGCAGTACCCTTACCAAAGATGCGAATATCGACTCCGAGGTCAACAACAGAATTGCAAAGGCAAGTGCAGCTTTCGGAAGACTAAGAGTAAATGTCTGGGATCGACAAGGAATTAGTGCAACCACCAAAGATAAAAGTATATCATGCAATAGTACTCACTACCCTCCTGTATGCCTGTGAAACATGGACAGTGTATAGCAGACATGCCAAGAAGCTTAATCATTTCCACATGAGCTGTCTTCGCAGGATCCTCAGGATCAAGTGGCATGATAGAGTATCTAATTCTGAGGTCCTCAACAGAGCACATATCTCAAGCATCTACACATTGCTGCAGAGGGCCCAAACTAGATGGGCCGGACATGTTGTTCGCATGCCCGAAAAACGCATCCCAAAGCAGTTGATGTACAGCGAACTCTCCACGGGTAAGCGAACAGCAGGGGGACAAAAGAAACGCTTCAAAGACACACTGAAAGCATCACTGAGCAGCTTCAAAATTGATGTCTCCTCCTGGGAGACTATCGCACAGGATCGCTGTGCCTGGCGGACAAACATTACTCAAGGTGCTCGCATTGCAGAACAGAATTTAGCTGATAAGGCAGAAGGCAAGCGTGCTGCAAGAAAGGCCAGAATGCACAGCAACACTACTATCGACTCTAACCATGTGTGCCCCGTATGTGGCAGGGCCTGTAGGGCCAAAATAGGATTAATTAGTCACATGAGATCACGGCACAGATGTGTCACAACTCAAGTCTGAAGCTGTCGCCATCTTCGCTTGCGATGGGCAACTATTATTATTATTATGCTTGTTAGTTATCTATGTGGGTTGGTGGGAGTTATGAGTTTGTCATACCGCTTCGGCAGGTCGCAAATTCAAAGCCATTTTGAATATTTTCAGTTAGCAAGAGATCGACTGAGAAAAACTCGTCGCATACTCTGTTTGCTCCTGAATTTATTCAATATATATGTTTAGCTGTGAAGTATTGTTAATCTATCTTGTATTTTAATTGTTTTCAGTTCATTTTTCTTAGTTCAGTGATTCTTTTGTCAAATATCCGTAGATCTAACCTGACTATCTTTGGTTTCTACATGTCAGCTGTGTTTGTAAATGGGTCCTGTCTGGTTTATTTTTAGATTTTTTGTTGTGGTGTGACCTCATTTTTATTTCCGTACTGTTTCAATTGTATAACTTTATTTGGTTGATAAAACGTTTTACTTGCGTTTTGTTTAATATTGTGGCATAATATTGTTCTGTACTTTACTCTTCTTTCCTTGGTTTATGACTTATTAATGCATAATATATAATAACATTGTTTACATAGTTCTTTATGCAAATATTAGATGACTGCATTATATGACTGCAATAATTATTGATTGCAGTGCACTAGTAGTTCACTAGCTACTGGTTATTCGCATGAGGAAGGCACATCATTATATAATATTTAAAAAAAACTTATTTTGCATACAATTAATTTGTAAAGCAACTTGAAAGTTATCTGATTGACTAATTGACTCACAGTTAGTGGGTAACATGGCCACTCTAGAATCTGTTATGAAGATTGGGAAGGAATTTGGCTACAAAGGTGAGGCTTTAAAAGATTTTGCTGTGGCTGAGTTTGCCAAAGCTAAACAAGAATTAGCTGAACAGAAGGCAGATGATGAAAGAAGACGTATTGATGAAGAGAAAAGACTTGCTACAGAAAAGGAGTTAATACTTCTTCGTATAGAAGAACAAAAATTAAGAGCTCAAACAGCAAATAATGGTAATAATGGAAATTCAAATAATACTTCCACCCGTGTGTTACCGGGGCCCGAAAGGGGAGCAAAGAATAGTAACACTGTTCCCTGCCAAGCATGTCGTAGAAAGCGACTAAGGAGGGTTGCGCATGGGGCCCGTAAAAAAAATTTAAACCACAAAAAACTTCAACAAATATGGACAAGTCAAATAAAGAAAATAAAACACAGCCATTCAAGACAGGGGAAGGTCCTCTCGCAGGGAGGCGTATGATGCAACACAGAGAAAGCCGAAAGGAGTCTGTGTTGCTGACTAACCTTCTTTCTTCTAGGAGAACTTCCAGATTTGGCACCTGTAATGTTCGGACATTAAACGAACAAGGGAAAGTGGCGCAAGTAGCAGCAGAAATGAGGGAATACAAAATCGAGGTTCTGGGAATGTGTGAAACAAAGTGAAAGGGGGTAGACAGGAAGAAACTCATCACAGGTGAATTGGTGCTGTCCTCAGGACATGAAGACGAAAGTTCACACCACAGTGAAGGGGTAGCCCTTATGTTATCTAAAGAAACACAGAAAGCACTCATTGAATGGGAAGCTGTTGGACCCAGAATAATAACATCATCATCATCATCATTTGCCATCTCCACAACGAAGGTTGGCTGTAATGGATCTCCAACGTCTTCTGTCTCTTGTCTTGGTGGTGCACTCTGATAGACTCTTTCCTGTCCATCTTTTGATGTTATCTTCCCACTTATAGCGCTGTCTTCCCCTTGCACGTTTGCCTTCAACTCTCCCTTCTGTTATGGTCTTCTGAAAGGTGTTATGCCTTTTTATGTGGCCAAAGTATTTTAGCTGCCAAACTTTGACCTCCCTCATTAGTTCTCTTTTCATACCTAGATTTTCTAGGACCTCCTTATTTGTTTTCATCTCTTTCCATGAGATACGCTCCATTCTTCTATATATCCACATTTCAAGAGCCTCAATTCTTTCTTCCAAATGCTTATTCATCGTCCATGTTTCTGCACCATACAGAAATGCAGAATATATATAACACTTTATGATTCTCAGTTTTAATTTGTGAGATAACTGTTTGATGTCAGTATATGTTTCATGTTGTTGAATGTAGCTTTGGCCAGTTCTATTCTCTTCTTGATTTCTGTTTCACATCTGCCATTTTCTGTTATTATATGACCAAGATATACGTAGCTCTTGACTTGTTTCAGGATTTTCCCATTTACGCTTATCTTTAATGTGGGTTTATCGTCTGTTTTGCTAATTATCATAGTTTTTGTTTTCTCAATATTAATGTCGAGTCCATATTCATGACTTATACTGTTCACTTGCTTCACTAGTTCTTGTAACTCCTGTTCGCTTTCAGCTAACAACACGGTATCATCTGCATATCTAAGGTTGTTTATTGACCTTCCACTGATGTTCAGTCCTGGTATTTCCTGTATCTGTTTGAAAATTTTTTCGGTGTATAAATTAAATAGGCAGGGGGACAGCACACCTTGTCTGACACCTCTTTTTATGTCTATGTATGGTGAATAATTCCTTCCAGATCTTACTGTGGCAGTTTGCTCCCAATAAAGGTTACTGAGTATTCTTATATCTTTGCCATCAATACCTATGTCTTCGAGGCATTCAATTATTTTCTCATGATGGACTCTGTCAAAAGCCTTCTTATAGTCAATGAAGCACATATACATACTTTTTTGGACCTCTGTATATTTTTCTGCTAATATTCTTAGGCAAAATACTGCCTCTCTTGTTCCACTGTTCCGTCTAAAACCAAACTGTTCTTCTTGGATTTCGCTGTCTACTTTACTTTTTATTCTTTCCTTTATGATTTTGAGCAGTATCTTAATTGCATGACTCATCAGGCTGATTGTTCTGAAGTCTGAACATTCTGTTGCATTTGGTTTTTTGGGCAATGTTATGAAAACTGATGTCTTCATGTCGTGTGGTATATATCCTGTATTGTATATATCGTTGCATATTTATGTGATTGTATCTATACCAAAGCTCTCCAGAGCTTCTATCATTTCAATTTTTATGTTATCCATGCCTGCTGATTTTCCTTTTTGTATCATATGAATGGCATTCTCTACTTCTGATCTGAGAATGTTTGGGCCTTCATTAGAATCTGGTGATGGTTGTTTACCTCTGTTGTCCTAGAATAGTTCTTTTACGTATTCTGCCCATCTGTTTGATATGTCTTTCTCATCAAGTAATATTACACCATTTTTGTTCTTGATACAGCTTCCTCCTTGTGCAAACCGCGACCGATTTGATAATTTCTTTATTTCTTCATGCATATCTCTTGTCATGTGCTTTGCTTCCAAGTCTTCTATTTCCTTGCATTTTGTTTCTATCCACCGTTCTTTTGCTTCTCTACACATAGTACGTATGTCATTGTCTATTGTTTTATATTCTGGAGTGTTTTTTGCTTTCTTTCTTTCTGCCATTTTATTCAAGATGTCATCTGTCATCCAAATTTGATTTTTCTTGGACTCCTTTTTAGGTAAATTTGCATTTGCTGATTGTATGCTAGTTTTTAAGCATTCCGATTTTGCGGTTGCTTTTTCTTCTGGGTTTTCTCTTCTATACTGCTCCATGCTTTCTGTCAATAACTGTTGATATTTATTTTTGACATCGATTAAATATTTCTGTTTTATATCTGGTTGTTTCAGCGCTGATATTTCTATCTGGGGTTCCTCCTGTCTTCTGTTTCCTGCTCTTTTCAGCTTTATATTTACTTTGATGACGACTGGATTGTGATCTGAATTTATGTCGGCGCCAGGATGTGTCTTTGCACTTGTGACACTGTTCTTAAATCTATGTTTTATCATGATATAGTCGATTTGATTTCGTGTTACATCTCCTGGGCTTTTCCATGTGTATAATTTCCTTGGGTGGTGTTCAAAAAAGGTGTTACATATGACCAGCTGGTTTTCTTCACAGAACTGGATAAGTCTGTCTCCTCTATCATTTCTTGTCCCTAATCCATACTGTCCTACTATTCAAAACAGCTAAAAAGAAAATTCATGTAAATGTCATCCAATGTTATGCACCAACTAATGACAAAGAAGAGTCTGTGAAAGAAGCATTTTATACTAGACTACAGGAAATTATGGATAAAGTAAAAATAAGAGACATCACAATTTTGATGGGTGACATGAATGCAAAGATAGGTACAGTCAACACCGGATTTGAAGAAGTCATGGGAAAACATGGGCTAGGAATAATGAATGAAAATGGGGAACTATTCACAAACTTCTGTGCTTCAAATCAACTGGCTATAGGAGGAAGCATGTTTCCACATAAGAGAATACACAAGGCAACATGGATATCACCAGACCATAGAACAGAAAATCAGATTGATCATATATGCATAAACAAGAAGTTTAGACCATCATTGCAGGATGTAAAGGTATATAGAGGAGCAGATGTGGCATCAGATCACCATATTCTGATAGCCAAAGTAAAAATGAAACTCAAGAGATATGCAACAATGCAAAATTATAGACAACAGTTTAATATAGGACAGCTAAGAAATCAAGAAACAAGAGACAAATTCGCGGTCACAGTATCCAAAAAATTCCAAGTGCTCCAACAGCTGGAAGATGTAGAGAATACAGAAGACTTTTGGCAGCAGGTCAAAACTGTATGGAAGGAGACATGTGAAGAAATACAGGGGAAAAGGGAAAGACAACAAAAAGCATGGATAACAACAGTAACCATCAATACGATAAAAGACAGAAAAAACAAGAAAGCAGATTTAAACACAAGCAAAACCAGAAGTTCCAAAGACAAGGCTCAAGAAGTGTACACAGAAGCAAACAAAGAAGTAAAAAGAAGTATCAAAAGAGACAAGAGGAAGTATATTGAGGAGTTGGCAAGAGAGGCAGAAGATGCTGCAGCCAAAGGAAATATGAGAGAACTGTAGAGCACAAAGAAGCTAACAGATAAATACAAGCAAACAAGTTGCCTCATAAAAGACAAGAATGGGAAACTGCTCAGCAATATACAAGAGCAAATGAAGAGGTGGACAGAATATTTTGGGGACCTTCTCAATAGACCAGCTCCACAAAACCCGCCGGACATCCAGCCAGCAGAAGAAGGGCTACAAATTAACGGTGAAAGACCAACGAAGGAAAAAATAAAGAAAGCCATAAAGCTTCTAAGAGATGGAAAAGCGTCTGGACCTGATGGCATTTCAGCAGAGGCCATCAAAGCAGATATCGACACGGCTACAGAGATGTTATATAAATTACTTGGTAAAGTCTGGGAAAAGGAAGAGATACCAGCAGAATGGAAGGAATGATATCTGGTTAAGTTGCCTAAGAAGGGAAATTTACAAGAGTGCACAAATCATAGAACCAACGTGGAACTGATGACAAGAACTAGACAAGTGCCAGTGGAACAAGAAATGAGAAGAAGACGATGGCGATGGATAGGACACAGACTGAGGAAACCTGTTGAAAGTATTACAAGGCAGTCCTTGTTCTGGAACCCCCAGGGCAAGAGAGGCAGAGGTAGGCCAAGAAGCACATGGAGAAGAGAGCTGGAAACAGAGGTGAAAATGATGAGAACATGGAAAGAACTTGAGATGATGGCACGTGACAGGAGGACTTGGCAAGTGTTTGTTGAAGGCCTATGCTCCTTTGGGAGTGGAGGGTTATGAATGACAAATTATAGAGGAATAATGTTACTATCAGTGCCAGGAAAAGTATTAAACAGGATTATCCTTGAGAGATTAAAAGAGTCCATAGACAAGAAACTGAGAGATGAACAAGCAGGTTTTCGACAAAACAGATCATGTACAGACCAGATAGCCACTTTGAGAATAATAGTTGAACAAAGTCTGGAATGGAATTCACCACTATACATCGGATTTGTGGACTATGAAAAGGCATTTGACAGTGTAGACAGAGAATAACTTTGGAAATTGATGAGGCATTATGGAGTTCCCCTGAAGATCATTAATTTAATAAAGAAAACATGTGAAAACATGACATGCAGAGTTCTTCATGAAGGACAGCTTACAGAACCGTTTGGGATAAGAACAGGAGTGCGACAGGGATGCCTCTTGTCTCCATTTCCTTTCTTGCTGGCAATAGATTGGGTTATGAGATCATCGACAACACACAACAGAAATGGAATCCAGTGGACTCTGACTAAGCAGTTGGATGATCTGGATTTTGCTGATGACTTGGCTCTTCTGTCCCATAACCGTAATCAGATGCAGGACAAATTGAAAACACTCGATGAGAGGTCACAGCAATTGGGTCTGAAAATACACAGGGAAAAGACAAAAATAATGAGAATAAATGCAGGTAAGGATAACAGGGTTGAACTTGAAGAAACACCAATACAATATGTAGAAGCGTACACATATCTTGGCAGTAATATAGACAAAGTTGGAGGGAGAAACAGCGATATCAAAATAAGAATACAAAAGGCAAGAGGAGCTGTTGCGGTCATTTTTGATGGAGTTTCAAACATCGATCTATTGGTTGTAGGTTTTTCACCCTGGTCAAAGTTTAGTAACTATGTCTTGACTTTGCTGTGTCAGGTTGATTAGGGGTTATCTCCCTTGTTTGTTCATTCATTGTGTTTGACCTTTTGGGTCAAAGGTAAAACAGTTCTGGGCTATATGCGATGCGCAGTGGAGAGCGCGAAATTAGACTTCCGTCTTGTTGAGTTGTGAAGTCCTGGCTTCTGAGGACGTGTATGTCCATTGTAGTTTCGGGGAGGAAAATCTTCGAAGTGACTGCGTTGTCAGTTTTCCCCATTGATTCTCTGTGCGTCAGGGAGGACGACAGTGTTGTTATTATGTTCTGAGGATTCGTTTCAAGGTAACACCGACTTTGCCATTATTATGTATTCGGTGACAGAATTTGGTAAAGGCTTACCTAGCTGTGAGAACAGTTCACGATTCCTGTAAAGCAGAACTTATATTTGCGCTCAAGGTAGCTATTCAAGACTATTTGTCTTATATGATCAGAAGTCCAGTGATGAAGTTATATATGGTGGAAACTGCAGGTTGGCGGTATATCTACACAAACATTAAAGCATGGTTCATGCAACCTGCTTAATGAAGAATGCACAGCTGACGTCATCGTCAGGTCTGTGTAATGGCAACTATTCTACGGCATGTACCGACATGATTGGCGTGTCATGCCAAGGTGTACGACGGCCCTAGTAATAGGATTACTTGAGTGAAGGGCTCGTCTTTTGTATGACGGAGTTATGAAGGTATCTGACGCGTTCAGTCAGAGATACCAAAAGCGGCATTATGAACAGTACATAAAAAGAACATAACACTATTGCCATGCATACATATATGAATGTTCACCAGCCAGAATGACTGATATGTACCAAGCAATTTCCATTGACATGATGTACATGAACTTGTTTACATTGACTGTTCCTGTTGATGCTACTGTGTGTTTCCGTCAATAAATGTTTTGAAACGTGCCAGCAGTGTCCAAGCATCCTTGACTACTGCATGTGAGTGTATGGGTTGCATTGTCTACATATATACGAGCCTAAACACATTCGCGCCTCCATCCGCTCCCACACTCAGCACATCATCTTACAAGTACCACACATCTAACAACGTGATGTTTACTGTCTTATGCAAGTGATCACATCAAGAACGAAAAAAAGACAGTTACATTTCTGGTAGGCCAGATCTGTGGGTTTAAGCTGGACAGAGCGAGAAATTAACATTTCCGTGGACTTTGTGCTACATGTTTTGAGAAACAAGGTGGACAGAAAAAGAGATCAACGCACATACTCTACACTTTCAAGTTTTGGCTACACAGGACAGAAATAGGTCATCAACTGTTGACCCAGATAAACAGTGTTAGCATTTATGTTATAATACTACATGAACCACAACATGACAAGTACTGAAGTGGGCATCTAGGCATATGCTACGTGGACCACAACTGCAAGTCAAGTCCCTATTGTGAACAGTACTGCTGGTTGTTTACACGTCTCAGTCAACAACAGACTTTTCTACGTCCGAGCATTCAAGTTACATTGTTCGAGGTCAAGTGTTTGTAAACAGTACGTGAAATTGTCAACATTCGATGTGCAAGACTCAAGTTTCGAGAAGGTCATAGTAACTTTATGTTCTGGAAGACCACTTCATGCTACAGTGGATCTGACAATTAGTGCGCGCTTGACATTTTGTTTCTGTGTTCGCAAGGAGCAAGATAGTTACTGTAACATCATGTGTGACTAAGCTTTATTTTGCAACACATTCAATTGCTATTTATGTTACTTGTACTATTGTTGTGTATTTTTCTTGTGTTTTTCAGCGGGCTGGTTGGGTAAGGTGACTCCTTTAGATAAATAACACGTAATAGAGGTTATCTATCGAGAGCGTGTCGTTAGGGACTGCAAATTTCCTTAATTGGGATTTGCTAGCGACAATTGTTGCTGTTTACGTTTAGCTGTGACGACATGAGTTAGTGTTGTTTTCGTTATTTTTCCATTCTTTGATTTTCGATTTGTTTTGTTTGTATCTGTTCGTCTCTCCTTCCTTCCGTTTATTTCTTTACACCTTTTTGTTTATAACAGTGTTGCTATTTGTCTTGTTTACTTTTCGCGGTCATCATTACACATTTGTGTAACATTTTCTTTACTTTATGCTGTATTGTTTATTTGACTTCTGCGAACGTTTTCGGCTGTTGTTCTGTATCCTTGTCTTTGTATTTATTATTGTCATACACAGTCTACATACATATACTTGGTCATGTATTATTATTATCGTTATTAATATGATACACTATTCATATTGGGAGTATTGATAGAAAATTATTATAAAGAAATAAGGTAACCATACAAGGTCTTTGATTAAGACTTGACTCTCAAAGAGAGTGAAATAAACTGAACTGAGTATACAAGTCTAACATTGAAAACTTGTCTCCCATTAAAGTGGGATAAGATAATTTAATTAATTTTTCAGGTTACTGATCTCATCAGATAGAATGTCTACACTAGACTTCTTCATTGAACAAGGGAAAGTCCTTGGGAAGACAGGTGACAAGTTAGAAGAATTTGCAACTGCTCAATACGCCATAGAATTGAAGTCAGAAGAAAAGAGACAAAAAGAGGAAAATAAATTGAAAGCAGAAGTTGAGCAAAAGAAGATAGATGCTGAGAATTTAAGATTGCAGATGCAAGGTGAACAAAAGAAGATAGATGCTGAGAATTTAAGGTTGCAAATGCAAGCTGATGAAAGAAAATTCCAGATGGAAATGGAAAAACAAAAAAATGCTGCAGAGGAAAGAAAACTTCAAGCAGAAGAAAGAAAATTTCAAGCTGCTGCAGAGGAAAGGAAACTTCAAGATGCTGCAGAGGAAAGAAAATTTCAAGCTGCTGCAGAAGAAAGAAAACTTCAAGCTGCTGCAGAGGAAAGAAAACTTCAAGCCGAAGAAAGGAAACAGAAAATGGAACATGAGGAAAGACTCGCGACTTTGGAATTAGAGAAATTGAAAGTAACAAATATGGGTGCTCATCAAGTAACTTCGGATACAACAAAGGAGAGGTCTAGTAAGATCAAATTGCCTCATTTCAATCCTTTAAAGGACGATATAACTGATTATCTTGATAGATTCGAATTTTTATGTGGTACGCATAAGATAAAAAAGGAAAACTATGTTGAACAACTGATGGAATTTTTTACAGGTGAAACTGTGACTACTCTTATGACAATAGAAGAACATAATAGAACTAATTATGATGTTGTCAGAGCAGCATTGCTAAAAAAATATCAATTAAAAGAAGAAGACTATCGTCTTCGTTTTAGGACAATGTTGCCAGAAAATGGAGTAGATTTCTCTGATTTTGTTACAAAGATACGTCGTACATTTACACGATGGGTTGAGTTGTCTCAAACTGAGAAAACATATGAAGGTCTAATGGACTTATTACTTAGAGACAAAGTTTTGTCATCTGTTAATGATTCTTTCCTTGCATTTCTTCATGAGCGTAAGCCTAAAAACTTAAAAGACATGGAGGAATACTGTTGCCAGTATGCCACCGCGCATCCCCATGCTACAGTTAGCAATTCTAAAGTGAAAGAAGGGTTGCCAGTTGCTTCGGCAGCACCATATGGCCTTAATTTCAATAAGAAATTTCAGGGTGCCCAACAAAACTGGAATAAGAAAAGTAATCAGAATTACACTCATAAGCAGAGTAATCCAACATATGATGGTTCTTCTTCTAAGAACTGGAGACGAGATGGGAGTTCTCGTAAATTTGGTGGTAATAATTTTAGACACTTTCGCAAAGGTTATCACAACAAAAACTACCCAAGCTTTTCTGCTCGGGATAACCATTCTCGACGTCAAGAATATGACGATGGTGAATATACAAACCGGGATTCAAACCAGAATGATAATTACAATAGACAATATGATAACAATTACAGGGGAAATGATAATCGCGGTAGACCTAGATATAACAAAAGAAAAGCTTTCCAACAGGCAAACTCTGCACAACAAGAGTTTAATGGAGCCTGTAATCAAGGAAATGATAGTGGGAACTCTAATGCTATCACTGGTTGTGCTTTCGATTTTGGGAGAGCAACTGAATGCCCCCAATGATCAACATTGTTCGAGCCATCGTCTGTATCTACCTTAATTTGTGGTCACCCTCTTCCCGCTCTTCCTGCTACAGTTGCGCATGATGGGAGAGGATCTCTCATCTTGCATAAAGGTCTAGTGAATGATAGGCTAGTCTCAGTGCTTTTTGATTCTGGTTGCACTACTGTCGGGGTTAGGCAGTCTCTGATAGATCCTCGCTGTTACTCGGGAAAGGTGGTCAAATGTGTTACGTTTGGTGGTACCATGGAAAAATATCCTACTGCTATCATTAGCATTGACACTCCTTTCTTTACAGGAGATGTCCACGCGTGTCTTCTTCCTAATCCTATTTCTGATCTTATAATTGGTCGTATTCATAGGGTTAAGGAATGCACCCCGCAACAAATTTCTATGTGGGAGGAACAAAATATCCAAACGGTCAATGCAGTGGTAACAAGAGCCCAAGCTCTTATCCCTCCAACTTCATCTGATAATAGTAATGGAGTTGATAGCCAAGATGATCACTTGATGATTTCGCATGACACGTTTGTTAAACGACAAGAAGAGGATCCTTCTTTGAAGAAATTCTTTCTTCTCGCAAAGAAAGGTGATCCTAATCAGAATACGAATCACAGATCGTATATCACTATGAAGAATGGTATATTGGTACGAATGGTACAACACTCGGACAAGTCTATGCATTCGCAAATTCTTGTGCCTAAGTGTATGAGGGCCTTAATTCTTCAACATGCACACGATTCTCAGTGTGCGGGACATATGGGTTTTTCCAGAACTAAGACTAGAGTCCTTGCGTCTTTCTTTTGGCCATTCGTGAACAAAGACATACGAATTTATTGCCGGTCTTGCAAAATTTGCCAAGAGGTCAAGTCTAGAGGTCCAAGACATGCTGCACCTATTCAGGCGGCAGATATTCCTATTCGGCCGTTTCAGAAAATGGCAATAGACATTATTGGCACGTTTAAGATTAAGTCAGCCAGAGGACATCAATTTATCCTTACTTGCGTTGACATGTGCACTCGTTGGCCAGAGGCTATTCCTCTTAAAAGCATATCAACTGTCGATATCGCAGATGCTCTTTGGCTCATATTTTCTCGGCTGGGATTTCCCGGAGAAATACTATCAGACCACGGCACTCAATTGATATCGGACACTATGTCTCAGGTGATGGCTACTCTGGACATTAAAAGGTCTCTCAGTAGTATTTATCATCCAATGTCCAATGGATTGGTTGAACGTCTTAATAGGGCACTAAAGAACTTATTAGGCAAGATAACGGAGGATCATCCTGATGATTGGGACAGGGTCCTACCTGCAGCTCTCTTTGCTTATAGAGAGGTTCCCAACGAGCATACAGGATTTTCTCTTTTTGAACTTGTCTTTGGCGCGCAACCGCGTGGTCCTATGTCCTTGCTACACGATCTGATCACTGCCGATAATATTGACGATGATACACAATCATCATATGAATATGTCATTGCTCTTAGGGAGAAAATTATCGAATCATGCAGGTTAGCTACTTCATCATCAGAATTCGCTAAAGAAAATGCTAGGCGATTCGCTAATAAGAAAAGACGCCTACGTCAACTTTGTCCTGGAGACAAAGCGTTTGTCTTACTTCCCACGAGGGAAAACAGACTTCTCATTTCTTGGAAAGGTCCATACACTATAGTCTCTAAAATTTCAGATGTCGACTATATTGTCGATGTTAATGGAAGGCATAAAACCTTCCATATAAATATGCTTACTGAATTTATTGAACGACCAGACTATTTACAGCCTATTTTCCAGGCGACGGACGATTCTCGAGTCCAACATGGTCATATCTCATCCCTGTCTGTTATACAGGATGAGGAAACTATTTTTTCTGACGTTAACTTACCTCTTCCCGTTGTTCCACTTAATTCTACGGAATCATGGAAAAACGTTACCGTCTCTTCGAACTTGTCTTTTGAGGAGCAACGTCAAGTATCCTCTATGCTACAATCATATCAGGATGGTGGGAGAGGAATTCGCGTGGGTGTTCTCTCTTGTATATAATGAAGGAGGAAACCGCGGGCAATTGTCTCTGAAGAAATAATTGCCTGGCCGTAGGACGTCGTAATTATCGTTCTCCACTGTGGGAAAAACAAGCGATGAATTGGTTCTTGCTGTGACAGCCCACGGCGACCGTTGCCTCAATTGGCTGTGTGTGGTGTACCCGGAAACGGGGCCTCCCAGTACTGAGGCACAGTTAAGTCCCCGATGTCACTTATCGGTGCAGAGTTGAGAGAGATGGCTGAGCATCACAATCCCCCCTGTGTTGCAGCATGATGAGAACCCAGCATTGCACACTGAGCTTGGGGGGATCACTTGGGCACCAGACTTAATACTGGCTCTTGACTGGATGGCCGCATGCAGGAGATTTCTACAATGGAGGGTTGCCAGGTGGTGGGTATCTGGAAGTGGCTCTGTGCAGGACGTGAGGATTCCTTGGGAGAGCCCAGAACCAGAGCACAGCATTGTGCAAGCTCTGCATAGTTAGAGAGCCCCCTGGATGACGGGGAATGCACAGTGTGCTACCCCACCTATCCCCAACTGCTAACTTAGAACCAGAAGTGGGGTCCTCTGTATGCATGCCAGGCCAGGATAAAATGCCTGGGAAAGAGACTGGAGCTCAGAACTCCCTAACTCAAAGTTGCAGGATGGCAGAAAAGCCATGGGAAAGACAGGGCTATTTTGAAGATAACATAACCATATTTTCACCATACGAGCTCGGACGCCGCCTCGGTAAACAAGGTCCGCGCAGAGCAGTGACACCCCCAGGCTGCTTGCGAATAGTCTACTACTGGGAACATAAACAGATTAGGGATGAGCCCGCTCTCCCGTTGAACAGGTGCTAAAGTCATAGATACTGGGCCAGAAGGCGCACCGGAAACCACAGTATCACGCAACTCGCTTTTTTTTCTATGGAGAGTACACCGTCATATCAGGATGTCCTTACCGACATTCCTGGACACACAGATATCATAGAACATGACATCATACTTACTGATCGTAATCCGATCAGAGTAAGACCATACCCAATACCTATTCATTTTCAAGCACAAGTCGAGAAAGAATTGGATGAAATGATTCAATTGAAAATAATTGAACCATCCACTTCAGCTTATTCTTCGTCGATGGTTATTGTTCGAAAGAAAGACAATAACATACGTCTTTGCGTTGATTATCGCAAATTAAATCAAGTTACGAAGTTCGATGCTGAACCTATGCCTTTATTAGATGATCTACTTATTAGACTTTCTAAAGCTAAATTCTTTACTAAACTAGACTTGTCGAAAGGTTATTGGCAAGTCCCACTGACGGAACACGCCAAACCTCTCACTGCTTTTTCGTCACCTAGGGGTTTGTTTCAGTGGAATTTTATGCCTTTCGGGCTTATGAACGCCCCAGCAACTTTCGTGCGCATGATGCGACGAATTCTATCGTATCGTACAGATGTCATCGCATATTTGGACGACATCTGTCTGTTCAGTGATACTTGGGAAGAACACTATTCGGGTTTAAACGAGTTACTATCTACTCTACGCGAGCATAAGTTAACAGCAAAACCCTCTAAAGCCTTTGTTGGGTTTAGTGAAATCTCTTTCCTAGGTCATCGGGTTGGTCATGGTCTGTTGAAGACAGAGGACCAAAACATTTCGAAGGTATTAAATATCTCGGTTCCGAAGACAAAAAAGCAAGTACGTAGTCTCTTGGGATTAATACAATTCTATGGAAGATTCATTGATAATCTATCCTCCATTATGGCACCACTTTCAACGTTGTTGAAGAAAGGCTCTCCTAATATGGTGCGTTGGTCCCAAGAATGCAAATCGTCATTGGATCAGGTTAAGAATTTATTCTCATCTCATCCTATCTTAAGACTTCCAACGATTGATAAGACTTTTGTCCTTCGTAGTGATGCCTCTTCCACTGGGATTGGAGCGGCCCTAATGCAGGAGTATTCAGGAACTCTGCATCCTGTAATGTATATTTCTAGGAAGCTGAATGCGGCAGAAAGGAATTACTCGGTTTTAGACCGTGAATTGTTGGCCATGGTTTGGTCCATTCTTAAGCTACAAAGATTCCTTCTGGGCGCGCATTTCATTATGGAAACCGACCAAAAAGCTCTTACAGCTATGCAAAGTAAGGATTTGAAGAGCTCGAGATCTACTCGTTATGCTATTGCTCTTCAACCTTTCCATTTTACGGTGCGAGCTATCCGTGGTTCGGATAATGTGATGGCAGACGTATTGTCTAGATGCCCACATGATTCCATTTAAATCTTATGTCCTAGATCTCCTGATATACTTCCAGACTTATGTCTGTTCTTAATATTAAAATATATATTAACACAATTGTGTCACTAGTTGGATGATGTATATGACTTTAATGAATTTGATTATGTCCATCCATGATATATATCCATTAGATATGCTGATGATATAGTATTGTAGTTCATCATATTTGTATATTGTTGTAATGATAGTATTTGACAATTTTTGATATCCATGATTGGTATTGCCAGCAACTTCGGTTTCTTTAATGGTACCCCCTGAGTTTGTTTGGCTTAGAGGAAATATTTTCTCTTATGATGGGGGATGATTTTTACTCTCTCCAGACGCTTTATTTATGCGTCTATTGTACCTGATATTAGGTTCATTCTTTGATGAGCACATAATTGATGCTTGTGCTATCTTGCTCATGGATATATTTTTTAAAAAAATGTGTCATTTTTTTTACAGGGGCGGTGCAGTAATATGTTGCGGTCATTTTTGATAGAGTTTCAAACATCGATCTATTGGTTGTAGGTTTTTCACCCTGGTCAAAGTTTAGTAACTATGTCTTGACTTTGCTGTGTCAGGTTGATTAGGGGTTATCTCCTTTGTTTGTTTATTCATTGTGTTTGACCTTTTGGGTCAAAGGTAAAACAGTTCTGGGTTATATGCGATGCGCAGTGGAGAGCGCAAAATTAGACTTCCGTCTTGTTGAGTTGTGAAGTCCTGGCTTCTGAGGACGTGTATGTCCATTGTAGTTTCGGGGAGGAAATTCTTCGAAGTGACTGCATTTTCAGTTTTCCCCATTGATTCTCTGTGCGTCAGGAAGGACGACAGTGTTGTTATTATGTTCTGAGGATTCGTTTCAAGGTAACACCGACTTTGCCATTATTATGTATTCGGTGACAGAATTTGGTAAAGGCTTACCTAGCTGTGAGAACAGTTCACGATTCCTGTAAAGCAGAACTTATATTTGCGCTCAAGGTAGCTATTCAAGACTATTTGTCTTATATGATCAGAAGTCCAGTGATGAAGTTATATATGGTGGAAACTGCAGGTTGGCGGTATATCTACACAAACATTAAAGCATGATTCATGCAACCTGCTTAATGAAGAATGCACAGCTGAGGTCATCGTCAGGTCTGTGTAATGGCAACTATTCTACGGCATGTACCGACATGATTGGCGTGTCATGCCAAGGTGTACGACGGCCCTAGTAATAGGATTACTTGAGTGAAGGGCTCGTCTTTTGTATGACGGAGTTATGAAGGTATCTGACGCGTTCAGTCAGAGATACCAAAAGCGGCATTATGAACAGTACATGAAAAGAACATAACACTATTGACATGCATACATATATGTATGTTCACCAGCCAGAATGACTGATATGTACCAAGCGATTTCCATTGACATGATGTACATGAACTTGTTTACATTGACTGTTCCTGTTGATGCTACTGTGTGTTTCCGTCAATAAATGTTTTGAAACGTGCCAGCAGTGTCCAAGCATCCTTGACTACTGCATGTGAGTGTATGGGTTGCATTGTCTACATATATACGAGCCTAAACACATTCGCGCCTCCATCCGCTCCCACACTCAGCACATCATCTTACAAGTACCACACATCTAACAACATGATGTTTACTGTCTTATGCAAGTGATCACCTCAAGAACGAAAAAAAGACAGTTACAGGAGCTTTCATTGCATTGGGAAATATATGGAGAACAAGAGAAATAGGATCGAACACGAAAATAAGAATCTTCAACTCAAATGTGAAGTCAGTCCTATTGTATGGCTCGGAGACATGCAGAACAACAAAGACAACAACCAAAAAGCTACAGACTTTCATAAATGGGTGCTTGCGTAGAATAGAGGGATTTAAATGGTATGACAAGGTTACCAACGTGGAACTGATGACAAGAACATCTTCAACTCAAATGTGAAGTCAGTCCTATTGTATGGCTCGGAGACATGCAGAACAACAAAGACAACAACCAAAAAGCTACAGACTTTCATAAATGGGTGCTTGCGTAGAATAGAGGGATTTAAATGGTATGACAAGGTTACCAACGTGGAACTGATGACAAGAACTAGACAAGTGCCAGTGGAACAAGAGATGAGAAGAAGACGATGGCGATGGATAGGACACACACTGAGGAAACCTGTTGATAGCATTACAAGGCAGTCCTTGTTCTGGAACCCCCAGGGCAAGAGAGGCAGAGGTAGACCAAGAAGCACATGGAGAAGAGAGCTGGAAACAGAGGTGAAAATGATGAGGAGAATATGGAAAGAACTTGAGATGATGGCACGTGACAGGAGGACTTGGCATGTGTTTGTTGAAGGCCTATGCTCCTTTGGGAGTTGAGGGTTATGAATGAATGAAATAATACTTCGTCATCCAGTAATAATAAGGGTAATGATTGGTTTAAATTACCTGTATTCAACCCTACAGTTGATACATATCATGCTACCTTTCGAGATATGATGGTATATGCACTGCACATAAGTTGGATAAATCAATATGGGTTACCAAACTATTACAATTTTTGAGTGGAGAACCTATGACTGCTTTCAGTACCATGGATGAGGCAGTTAGAAATGATTATGATGCTACTAAAGCCATATTATTGAAACTTTTCCAACTTAACGAAGATGGTTATCGTACGAAATTTAAAACTATGATTCCTGAGTCAGGAAAAGACTTCTCTCAATTTATCGCCTCAATAAGAATAGCTTTTAATAGATGGATTCAATTATCAGGTATTGAGAAATCTTATGATCAACTTGTTGATTTAATACTAAGGGATAAGGTATTATCTTCAGTCAGCAAGCCATTTTTGCAATTCTTACATCAACGCACAACACTAAATGTGGCTGATTTAGAGCAAATAGCAATAGAATACTGCACTGCACATCCTGGATTATGCATTACAAACATACAAATAAGAGAAGGTCTTCCAGATGCTTCAGCTACAACTTGGAATAATAATAATAGAACTAGATCTCAGAGCCTAGACAGAAATTTTATGACTAGGGGAAATAATGATAATCAGTTTAGCAGAAATAGCCATTTCAACAGAAATGAAAACTTTAATAGGGGTCGACAACAATTTAGAAACCAGTCACCTCAATACAGATATAATAATAATTAAACAACAATTTCCAACAAGGTAATAACTGGAGAAAACAAAATAATTTCGTTCCTCAAAATAATAATTGGGGTAATAACAATCAACAGAACCGTAATAGAAGTAACATTCAAACCTTTAGAAATCAAGATAATTCGTTTGATCGTCAGAGACAACGATCTAGCTCGCGTGGCCCAACGAGGTTAGAACATAATGCAGGGGTGGCACTCACTACTAATACGCCTGTGGGTAATAATGATTTGAATAATCAGGTTCAATCATCTGCATGCTACTCATTTAATGTTGATGTTGCTTCCCATTGCCAGGATTGTAGAAGTCTATTTCAGAAAAAACAGCACTACAGTCCTGAAGTGCAGACATCCCCTTCCTGCTGTAAGTCTCTCGGTGCATGACGGCACTGGTACCCTTATATTCAACAGAAGATTGGTAAATGGTACTCTAGTATCAGTACTAAAAGATTCAGGTTCAACAACTGTTGGAATTAGACAGTCGCTGGTCCACCCGTCTTGTTCGACAGGAGAATTTGTGAAATGTATTACTCTTGCAGGAACTGTGGAATTTTACCCCACAGTTATTGTTAATATTCATACATCTTTCTTTTCAGGGAAAGTTAAGGTATGTCTATTGAATGATTCAATCGCTGATCTCACGGTGGGTCGCATACATGGGAGCAAGGACTGCTCACCGGAAGAAATTGAGGAGTGGGAACGACGACATAAGTTTACTGCATATGCAGGAAATGCTATG
Organism: Oreohelix idahoensis; assembly: GCA_024509875.1. Lineage (NCBI taxonomy): Eukaryota > Metazoa > Mollusca > Gastropoda > Stylommatophora > Oreohelicidae > Oreohelix > Oreohelix idahoensis. The sequence goes on from JAMPIV010013503.1 coordinate 251,160, forward strand.
ATACGACTACCTGCCAGTAATTTCAACACATGTGGCACAGTATTTTCCAGGTTTGGTCTCTGTACCATCTTGGAAGATGATGAGGATATCCCTCATAATAATGATAACAGTAATATCATATTTGATATTTCTGTAGAGAATGATATTCACCCTATAGGCGCACCAGTTGCCACTCAAGTTGACAATATTGTGCCTACATCTTATGATGTGCCAATACACAAATATATATCTGTTACAACTACAACCTTGCACACATATTTTGTTTTATATTGGTGGCCTTTGTTCACTGGTATGCTATTGTCACCTCGTTTGACATAAACCAATTTAATTAGAAATTTATCTATCTATAATCACACACATTTTCTTCACAGAATATTGTTGATTATTTTGTTCCTTGTTGTCTTTAATACTATGTCTGGTGATCATTGCACTACTCATGAGATAGGGATGGTTCATTCCACCACTGACATGCCTATGCATGTCGTGTCACACTCTGAGATGATTCAGGACACATAGTCATCTTATGAGTATGTGATCAATCTTCGTCGCAAGATTGTTGACGCGTATCAGTTGGCTACATCTTCGTCAGAGGCTGCCAAACATAAATCACGACTATTTTTAATAAGAATAGACGTCTACGTCAAATATTTCCGGGAGATGAAGCGTTTGTATTGCTTCCTCGGAAAGACAATAGATTACTTATTGCCTGGAATGATCCATTCAAAGTAATCTCACGTATTTCTAATGTTGATTACGTGCTTGATATAAATGTCAAAGAAAAGTCTTTCACATTAATATACTCAAAGAATTTCATACACGACCTGAGCATTTACAGTCTATTTTTCATGACATGGAAGACAATGTTGCTAGTTGTTGTCACTATTCTAATCTCTCTTTGATTCAGGAGGAGGAATCTTCCTTTCCTGACATCCACATGTCTTTACTTTTACTTGCTATGGATTATACAGAATCTTGGCGGGATGTTAAGATTTCGACGTCCTTAACTTCTCAACAACATTGCCAAATATCTAACTTACTTGAATCTTTTTCTGATGTTCTTACTGACCGACCTGGTCGAACATCAGTTATTTCTCATGATATCATCCTTATTGATGATATTCCTATCCGTCTACAACCTTATCCTGTTCCTTTACATTATCAGGATAAAACTGCTCAAGAGTTAGATTAGATGGTGAAATTGGGAATTATTGAAGTCAGTAATTCGCCATATTCATCTCCATTAGTTATTGTCCGTAAAAAGGATAATAATATTCGATTTTGCGTCGATTATCGCAGATTAAACACGAAAACAATTTCAGACGCTGAACCACATCCATTTCTTTACGATTTACTTACTCGTCTCTCTAATGCTATTCTACTTAAGAAAATTGACTTGACAAAAGGTTATTGCAAATCCCATTGACCGATGAAGCTAAACCTCTTACTGCGTTTTCAACTCCACGGGGTTTATTCCAGTGGAATGTTATGCCTTTCTGGCTAATGAACCCACCTGCAACATTCATTCGCATGTTGAGAAAAATTTTGTCACATAGAACTGATGTCATAACATACATAGATGATATTTGTTTATTCGGTTCATCTTTTCAGGCACACTTTGTAGGACTTCGGTCCTTACTGGAAACTCTTCGTTTCCATAATCTTACTGCTAAACCTACTAAAGTAAAAATCGCATTTAAGGAACTACCTTTTCAAGGACATACTATTGGTTCTGGTCAACTTTAGACCAAACCTTAGAATGTATCAAAAATCTTAAACTTATCTACTCATACTAAGAGGCAAGTGAGAAGTTTGTTAATATTAGTCCAATATTACAGTAGATTTATCCCTAACTTGTCTGATATCACAGCTGTCCTTTCGTCATTATTACGAAAGGGAATTCCACTAAAAGTAAAGTGGACGAAGGATACACAGGCGGCTCTTGATAAGATTTTGAAAATTTTTTAATGCGCCTCCTATTTTGAGGTTGCCTGATACTTCCCAAATCTTTATATTCCGAACAGACGCGAGTAATTTTGGCTTGGGAGCTACGCTGTTACAGGACTACAATGATACACTGCATCCTACCCTCTACATGTCCAGAAAGCTGTCGGATGCAGAAAGAAAATATTCAACGATCGAGAAGGAGCTTTTGTGAGTTGTATGGGCTATTCAAAAGATGGAGCGGTTTTTGCTTGATTCATAATACAGACTGACCAACGATCAGTTGAAAGTGTACAAAAGAAATGACTGTCTCGTTTACAGCCTACACTGGCTTATATATCGTATTGATGGACAAAAATGCGTTATTTATTGCTCTATATCTCACGGGACATTTCGGAGATATATGTTGTTGCGGAGATCAAACTTTTACCATGTTTTCGTTTATGACTATGGAACTCTCAACTGCTACAATTCAAGTAACTACCAGAATTGATTACTGCTGTAATAATACATGAAACTTTAGTTGATGGAGCTGCTCTTTATTATTGGTGAGTGTGAAGTTAACATTGACGTAGTACTGCTCCAAACATTCTACATTTCTAGGATTCTGATGTTTCCAGGATTTGAAACTGAACTGATTTTTCTTGTGATATTGTATTTTAATGTATAATTATATTGTGTATTTATGCATAGTTGATATTTAAATGATATTAATTAGTAATAATTCACTATTATAATTAGACAGATTAAGTAATGTCTTGTCTTTACTTCTCTTTGATTAGTAATAATTTTGAATAGATAACACACAATTTCTTTGTTCACTTTATGCTATTCTTCCTTACTTTTCTTTATTATAATGTCTACTTTTCTTGCTAAAAATATTTTCTTGTCTAATTTTCATTGCTCACTACTTTCTATTGTATTGTTTATACTCACATGCATTATATTTTTATTTAATTACTTTAGATTAATTATATATCTATGTATATAATTTTATTATTTGAATTACTACATAATCATATAGTTACCACATTTTTCTTTTAATTTAGTTAATTAATATTACAGATTAGTTAATTATTACATCACTATATTTAGATATTAATTTATCTTATATACTTCTTCAGTATCATAGACTTCTGTAATTTGTTGACTATTGACGACATTTTATATTAGTGACGTTTAATTGTGTATAGATTGCTCTGACATACGTTTGACGTATATTATTATAGATAACGACATTGACATTAGTTTAATATAAACATATCTGGATGTTTATATGATTTTTTCTTCGCGATTTTTCGTTCCAAAATCTTAGGACGACATTAACTTAAATTTTTTCATTCATACTTTTGAAAAAAACAAATCGTTTCTCGATTTCTTTTTTTACCTATTGGGGGAGGAATTTGTTAAAGATGATTTATCATGTATTTTACATGTTGACCATGGTTAGTTCTGGTATCAGTTAATATACGCGCTATCAGTTCTATTCGTGGCCAGCATGATGTATTTTGCACTTATATAAATGTTAAATGAACGCGATATTAGTCTGACGTCACTTGGAGATGATGATGTGTTTTAGTGCTTAACATAATTTTATGCAAACCGTTAGACTGTGCCTTTCGTTTGTAGATTTTGATCAAGAAGGACGTCAAAGCTATTGCTCCTTGATTTTTTTTTTTTTAGAAGATTCAGATTCTTCTACGTGGCTGTATAGTTTACGAAGGTCGCACAGATATTATATTAAGATTCCGAACAGAAGGATTGAGTTCGAGGACATATTTGTTCAGAGAAGTACTGCAATCGCAATTTGATTATAATTAACCACATGTCTGATTTCCGATACTTCAGTGATAACCGTGATGGCACTGCGTAGTAAGTATTCCAGATATGTGAGGTTCTATGAAGGACAGTAGGAGCTTCAGATTACTCATACATTGAATGTTTGACCATGAACATGTTTACCTATTTCGTCAATTAAATTTCGTAATCTATGTGGACCTAAAACATCAAGACGTTGTGAAATCATTTTTTTATAATTCAAGTTCTGGCACCACCCATACGACATTCGCTAGAACATCACATGCACGATTGCTCATTAAGAACAATACATAATTATCTAAATCAAGCCTCAACACCACCATTTATAGAATGTGTGATTCCTATATGCACACACTGGGATTCTCGCCGGTGCTACCAAGTTCGTGCACTGTGCTGAGATACTCCTTGTGTGATCTAAAGGGGGAGATGGGAGCACTGTTCTGGAATAAAGTTGTTCCTTAAAACCAAAACCAAAACCAACAAATTGTTCTCACTGTCTCCAACCTATTTATAAGTTCTACTGTTGACTTATTTCCACGTTATTAAACTGTCCATCCCTTTTTGCCCTTCAATCTTTCCTGTTGTCACAGATTCAAAATATTGTTGTTTAATTTATGTTCCTTTCATTCATTATATTTTCATTCCTTGCTTGTTCTGAGCATTTTTAGTTGGTTTCATGAGTTGCCATGAAATTGGTCCAAGTCTTTCAATACATCCATGTTTCAAAGACCTGTAGTCGTTTTACCAATTGATTATTACTCGTCACGAGTTGTTCTTGCTGTACCGTATGGTGTTGTATATATATATATATATATATATATATATATATATATATATATATATATATATATATATATATATATATATATAGGACTGGCAATTTCATCATCTACAACAAATGGCTACCACAAAAACAAAAAAAACAAAAAAACAAAACCACTGCTACAGGAGTGGCTTTTGATTCTCTCACTCCTGCACGCAGTTTTCACTAACATTCATGCGATAAAAACTCGTTCTAAGTAATACACTGAGGTATTAGTCTTACCATTACCAGCTCAGCAGAAGAGAACAAGTGATAATTTTAAAACTCCGGACGGATCAACACAGATTGGGATATCATCTATTCAACAAACTAAAGATAGGAACTACTGATGATTGTAACTGTGACATCGAGTATGCTTCAAATATACCCAACATATGAACAACAGAGAAAGCACATATGGCCGTCACCAGTACCATTCGTGGAACAACTCTAAGCAGATAGAAATAGCCTCAAACTGACTACTGCTTTCTTTGACAATATTCAAGTAGACGTCTGAGAGTGTACGAAGAAGAAGAAGACATTATCTGTTATTTGTGAGAATCTAGCTAGCCTTTCTTTCGTTGTAGATTGTTTCCTGTTGTGGCCATTGTTTTCAACATCTCCTTTTTTTGGCGGTTTACAGAGCACGAAGTCACTACTGTTGATGACCCCATTGAGGACGTCTACGCCAAAGTATAAACTCTTGCATCTGTGGTTTATGTAGCAACATGTTTTACATGCACAACCTCATCTTAGTTGCCTCTTATGATTTGCTCAAGGGAGAAGTAGTCATATCCTTTCTTTTGTCCTCAGAGACTCCATGGAACGGCACGATCAATGTAAATGTTTTCTTTGATGATAATGATCATAATGACGTCATTGATGACAGATGAGTGTATACCAGGGGTCGGCAACCCAGGAGCTGTAGAGATATACTTTAAAGACACTGAGCTCTCTAAAGATCTACTTTAAAAACACTGAGCTCTCTAAAGATCTACTTTGATAAAATAATGTTTATTTTCAGGTTTCAGAGTCGTTGGAATGTGGGATATATTCAGCCAATTAGTAACTTTTATCTCTGCCACACCATCTGTTTCATGCAATCACGTGACAGAGCGCTGGAAAATTACAACTAAATATTTTACCGAAAGTTATGGTCACTTCAAAGAAAAGATCACTTTCTATCTTATTCAGTTGACGAATAAAGGGAATTTAAGTAAGCTAACTTGTGGGTTTTTCATTGGAAATGTGGTGAAAGTACCTTTAAACATGGGGGAAACATGCTATTATGTGCCAGTGGGAGAGCGCTAATCAGAAATCTACCTAGGTTAAAAATTCTTTTTACGCTTCCATCTCCTAGAGATCTACTTAATGATGCCTTGAGATTTACCGGTAAAGCAAAATCGACCGGTTTCCGACCCCTGGTGTAGACTAATTGTTGTTAAAGACATTTAGAGTACTGAAAATAACGAAAATATAAACCTGATATATTTGAGGGTGAAGCTCCCTCACAGATACCATGAACGTCTGTTTGGAACAGATACAATCGTATGACCATTGACATTCAGCCTGACTGATTTCAGCTCTTCGTTGACATTGGCTGCCTCACAGAGAGATCGTTGTCTTACAATTCCCATACCTGCGAAAATGAAGATGAAGTTTGAGCAGTGCATTTCTCATTTACTGTTTGGAATCTTTAGCTGGAATTTTTAACAGTTAATAAACCTAACTTATCTACAATTTATATCACAGTAGCTTGATATTAACAGGTAAAAGGTAGCCCCGAAGCAGATACTGCCATAGTGGAGAACAGCGTTAGAGACTTCACTCTACTAGATCCACTTTGTTGTGATGAGGTGACCAGTTCCATTCCTCACTGTCTTTGTTTTTTACCTAGCTTAAGAGCAGATTTTGATACTCATTTACATCGTTAGCGATCCTACCAGTTTTCAAAATCTGGAACCCATAAATTTACCGTGAAATGTAAGTTCTCCACTCTTTGTGCCCATTGGTCGTTCGTCATGATTTTACATCACGTTTAACATCATAAGGCCCCATCGTTGTTTGCCAGTAGTAGAAGTACTTATTGTTTCCTAGTATGATGTCTGGAGGGCAGGTCCACCAGCGTTCTTAAGTTTCGTGAGGCCGTGTAATGGTTGTATATTATATCCGCCAACGTTTGAGTCAGTTTCAGCATTTATCCTTTTTTCCAACACTTTTATTTAAGATCACCTGAGCTATGAATATTTGTTGCGTTTCAATTCTTTGGCATTCAAAGTCTCTATGTTTCACTCATCATTGAAAATTTAACTTTTGCACGCAGTTCCTTTTTTATGGGTACATTTTAATCAATCATGTTTTGTCAGGCATTTCCCCTATACGAATTTTATATAATAATAACAAAGGCAATGTAAAAAAAAAGTAGTATTAAACTCCCTTAAAGTAAGTGTTTTAAAATCAGGGAAATAATGACCTGCGAATTCCAGCAGTGGCTATCGGAGCAGATGATACTGCTACAGAGATTTTATGCAAATTACATGGTAAAAGTCTGGGGGAGGGAAAAAATACCAGCAGAATGAAATGAATGATATCTGGTTAAACTGTCTAAGAAGGTCAATGAACAAGAGTGCACAATTTACAGAGGAATAATATTACTCTCAGTTTTACGGAAAATATTAAACAAGATCATCCTTAAGAGATTAGAAGGGCCCATAGACATACAACTAAGAAATGAAGATGCACAAGCAGGTTTTAGGCGAAACAGATCAGAAAGCCACATTCAGAATAATTGTTTAATAAAGTCTAGAATTGAACTCACCTCTTTACATTGGAAATGTGAACTCATTAAAGGCATTTAGCAGTTTAGACAGGGAATCACTTTGGAAAAAGATGAAGCATTATGGAGTTCCCCTGATGATCGTTAATTTAATAAAGAAAACTCTTGAAGACATGATGTGCGGATTTCTTCATGAACGACAACTTACAGAACCGTTTGGTATTAGAACTTGAGTGCAACATGGATGCCTCTTTTCTCCATTTCTTTTGTTACTTTCAATACATTTAGTTATGAAAACATCGACATCACACAACAGAAATGGAATCCAGTAGAATCTGACTAAACAGCTTGATGACCTACATTTGGCTGATGACTTGACTCTTCTGTTCCATAGCCGTAATTAGAAGTAAGACAAAATGAAAATGTTCGATGAGAGGTCACGGCTTTTTTAAGACTATCTGTTTGAGAGAATTACAAAAAAAAAAAAAAAAAAAAAAAAAAAACAGGACATTAAATTTTCCGACCTTTGTGATCAAGTGTGTGGTGAACCAAGACTATCTGTTTGAGAGAAGTTGTCCACCGGTCATATTCCTAATTAAGGGAAACCTGGGGTTTCTGACATTGTGTGCCCGCTTAAACCTAATTCTTACCTCGTGAGTCAAGTGACACTAACTTTAGTCTGAAATAACTATCGCCTGAAGCAGACGCTCCCCGGATCCATTTTGACGAAACCAACAAACAAATCTGCAGAGCTGGGATCTGTTTCGTTAAACGACAGAAACAGATAGAAAGTGTGTGAGTGTCTCAAAGTCTGCGCCAGACGGCGAATACGGCACGAGATAGGTAAGGTTGCGTGAATCAGGGCCCTGATGAAAGAGACGAGTGAAAGTAGACGGTGTGATGTTTCTTTGTTTGATTCACCCATGTTTGTAATTCCATCTATGAAAAATTGTTGCAAATGCAAATATATTGTCCTTAGGATAATCAGATTCTCGAAGTCTGTTCATACCTAACAGGGAAAAACTTAAGCTAAACCAATATATGTATCTGTCATTCTTTGGGGCGATCACCTTTCTCTTAACGGGACTGTGGGCTATCCATCGAGGGAGGATCATACCAGTGGGTCTATCAGTCTTGTAACATTTTCTTGGACCTTATGATTTTTTTATGTGTATATGCTTTGATGAAATGTTATATGTTGTGATGAAAGTTTAATATTGATAATTAAACTGCACTTAAACTTATTCAGTGCGTTGGTCAGCTCGTTCTAGAATATCTATATAATCACCGTTATAGTTGTTATCACGTCTGTACGTCTAACTGTCGTCTTGTATGTGCGTGCACGTGTTTAGACTGTCTGACTCCTCTGAATCTGTCGTAGAAGATAGGTGTAAGAGAGAAGATTTTCTCGATTTCAGGGACAGCCTCTATCACAGTCTACCATCTCACTCGTGGAACTCTATTGCTATTACTACCTCTTACTGTGACTATCACTTTATTAATATCTATTCAGAAGGGACCAACCCAAGTCTTAATTCCCCTATCAACAATCTACGACAGAATGGTGGCTCGTTTTTCCGGGAATTGAACTCTAGTCCTGAGCAAATATGAATATCAGCTCGGCTGCAGGATTAATTTTCTTTATTCTGTAATAGAGTAAGAGTGTGATGTCTTGTGAGTTTTTATATCTTTTAAAATATTTATCCCCTAGACTATCGATCTGTTTACGGGCGGGCTGGCCACACAAACTAATAAGTATTTTTCCACAGCATTTTGAATAATATACATTTGAGTTACAGGTTGATTTACTGATTTTGTAATACTAAACGCTAGTAAAGTTGTGAGTGTATAACATTCACAGGGTTCTGAAGAAATAGGTGTTTGAGCTAAGCTAAGGAGTGCGTTCAGACAATTACGTCTTGTTAACTGCCTCCCTTACCCTATTGTCTTCAGGGGTGAACTTATAGTGGATTAAAATTAAGGTTTTTTTTTCCTCCTAAAATAATTTTGCAATTATTTTGTTTTCCACTGTAGCAACTTATTTTTCTGTGAGTAATCTTAACTACCATTTATTTGGCGTAGTCGTTTGCATTAGGTGCTTTATTGCCGATTAATAGCAGCGATAGTTAGATACTATATTTTTAGAGGAGGTATCCCAGGGTTAAGTATATCATCTTTTGTTTGGTATTTTCTCGCAAGTGGTAGGAACCAGTGAATCCTTTGTATTACTCCTTTTTCGACTAAGTCTCAGTCACTGACTTATTATGGCAGAAAGGGCAAAGCTTAGACAACTCCTCATGGACGAAGCGAGAGAGGAAGGTTTGGAAGGTGAGGAAGCGAAAGCGTTTGTCAGAGACGAACTTGAGAGATATGATGCGGAGAGGAAAGCAGCTGAAGCTAAAGATGAAAAAGAAGAACTCAGGAGGAGAGAAGCAGAAGCTAGGGAGAAGGAAAGGGAAGACCGTCTATTTGAGCAGAGGAAGATGGACGAGGAAATGGAAATCCGCAGGGCGAACGAAAGAGAGAAGAGAGACAGCATGAGGAAAGAGAGAAGGAGAGACAGCATGAGGAAAGAGAGAAGGAGAGACAGCATGAGAAGGAGAGGGAGGAACGACAGCATGAGCTGGCGCTTAAAACTCTAGAATTCCAAAGTCGGGGTGCTGCCTCTACCTCCAGCAATGGAGAGTCTTCTCCTCATTCCTCTTTAACTGATCCTTCTAACACACAGTCTACTCATCTCACTGCTATGTCTTTTCCGTTAGAGTCTTTCCCTTGTCCTAATGAAAAGATTGACACGTATCTAGAAAAATTTGAGAAAATTGTAACTCTGTACGGTTTAGAGAGGTCGCGTTGGAATATGAAGCTTTCCCAGGCTTTAAAAAGTTCTGCGTATGATGTTTACGCCAAACTGGAAAGCAGCCAACAAGACAACTACGACGTCTTGAAGAAAGCGTTACTGGAGCGCTTTGAGATGAACGCGCGAAAATTTTTGCAACTGTTTCGCAACAGCAGAAAGGAGAATTCTGAAACTTTTCAGCAGTTCTCGTCTCGTTTGAAGGGATATCTGACAAAGTGCCTAGAGCTCTCGCAGCTCCCCTCTACCTATGAAGGTCTGGAGGAATTTGTTTTAACAGAACAAATAAAGAACACATTGTCTGCAGACACCCGGAGATTTCTAGCTGAGCAGGGTGCAGAAAAGCTTGAAGACATTTTGGAAAAGTCTGAGCGTTATCAAAATACGCTGGCTGAACTGCAGGCCACAAAACGTAAACCGACAGAGGAGCATTTTCGAAAGAATAATCTAGACCAACCTTCTCATGCTTCTAATCAGAATAACCACAGAGAAACTGGACCTCAAAACCCCCCTCCTGAAAAACCCAAGTTCTACAAAAACAAGTACCCCAACCACAGTAAACAGTCTGATCAACCCGACCGCCCTACATGGCAGCGCAGCCAGAAAGGACAAGGTGGCAAAGGGAAAACCCCTGCGCACGGGACAGATGATCAGAGTGAGCACACCGAGCCTAAACGCATCGGATGCTTGCTAACAGTCTCGCAAGGCGGAATTGTTGACAGTGATTCCCAACCTGTTGGGGATAGACCCTCAACGCGAGGTACTGTTATATTGAACGGTTCTCAAAATCTTTGTTTTTTGGACGCGGGAGTTTTCTTATGATTGCATTGTTGCCAGAAACCTGGTTAAACCCGGTCAAGAGACAGGAGAGACCGTCAAACTTTGTGGAGTTCTTAAGAGTGAGGCACCGACATCGCTTCCCATCGCATTGGCGGAGATCCAATCTGATTTTGTCAGAGGTGTGATCAAAGCGGCTGTTATGGATGACCCCATCTACCCAGTCATACTTGGCGGTAGATACGTGTCTATTGGGAAACCGGAAGAGCCGATTGTGGCAGCAGTAACTACTAGAGGGCAAACCAAGAAGGAACGGGAGCCTGCGCCTAATTTGTTACCTATGGAACTTAAAGAAGCGCAACATAAGGATCCTACTTTGGCACACTGCATTAGGAAACTGCCCATGCCTAACGAACCCACACAGCACGGGGACATTTTTTCAAAGGATGGCGTACTTTATCGCAGAACGGGCAAGCCTGACTAAGGTTACAACCAGCTCCTAGTACCGAAACAGTACAGAAGCCAAATCCTAGAAATGGGGCACTCTCTTCCCTTCAGCGGACATATGGGACAGAACGCCACAAACCAACGGATAACCACTCATTATTGGTGGCCAGGAGTAAATACTGATATTATCAGGTACGTCAAATCCTGTGCCCAGTGCCAACGTGTACCACCCAAGCAACGGACACCCCCAGTCCACATGGGTGAAATGCCAATAATGGGAACACCATTCGAACGGGTTGTGATCGACATTTTAGGACCCCTAGAAAGGACTAAAAGAAGGAACAGGTTCATCCTGACCTTTGTCGATACATGCACTATGTGGGCAGAAGCTATACCGCTAACATGCGCAGATGCCAAGCATGTCGCAGAAGTCCTCGTGCGGATTTTCACTCGGTTGGGATTCCCTCAGCAAGTGTTGACGGATAACGGATCTCCATACCGAAACCTGTTGATGGATGAGATCGTTAAGATCTTGAGGACCCAACACATCCTCACTAAGCCTTATACTCCGGCCGGAAATGGGCTCGTGGAACGTGCTAATGGAAACCTCAACATGATGCTAAGTAAACTGGCACAAGTGAAACCTGAAGATTGGGATCTTTGTATTCCTGCAGCTTTATTTGGCTACAGAGAATCTCCTCATACTTCCACAGGATTTCCGCCAGCAACGCTTTTATTCGGCAGACCCATTAAGGGGCCACTTGAAGCCTTACTTCAGTCCCTGACAGACGAGAAGGCGGATGAGACAGTTGTCTCAGCAAGTAAATATGTGTCGGTTTTAAAGGAGAGATTGAAACTAGGATGGGATCTAGCAACGACTAACTTTAAGCGAGCACGCACAAAGCACGCTAACCGATACAGGAAAGTCGCGAAAGAAAGAGAACTGGAAGCAGGAGAGAAAGTTTTGGTGTTACTCCCTACCGGGAACAACCAACTGAAGATCGGATGGCAAGGGCCGTTTACCGTCCTGAAAAAGATTTCTAAGGTTAACTACCAGATCTCAATTCAAGGAAAGGAAAAGGTTTTCCATTTAAATCTGTTAAAGAGATACTTGGAAAGAACAGTGCCAACCTCCGACCATCTCCTGACGATCGCCAAAGCTGACGAAGATGACGATAGTGGCAGGGATATTCCACTGCAATCACACGAAACCTTTCAAAAATGTCAAAAGCGGCGACGCTCTTTCAAGCGCGCATGGGAGACATTCCAGAGAAAGGAAACTTTGGGAGTAGACTTGAGTAGGAATTGGAGAGAGATGGAGGGGGAGATGAGAGGGAAGAAGACAGACACCCTGAAGCTACGGATATAGGAAATTTATTTCCATAACGTAGACATGGAGTGCTTCCATTTCTTAAAGAGGGGACGTTCTGTCACAGAGATTATGATCTATAAATTCTCTATATATTCTTCCTTTCTTCCACCCGTGTCTTCTAATTTATTATCACTCTTTTATCCTTTTTGTGTTTTTCGCATTCGTTCGTTTGCGACTATAAACATTACTATTTTCCCATTCTAACTTTCGCCTGTGTCTGTTCTCATTTAGAAACGCACTAGTGATGTTATTACGTAGATGTCAGGCTGCGGATTTATTGCGTTGTAGACTTAAAACTGTGACTATGCATTTATCTCAGACATTCCAGCAGACTGTTGTCTGTACTTTCAGCTGACACGCGCGGGTTTCTTCGGCTGAGCGCTCAGGTAAGCGCGATAACCGACACCTCCTCGACGCAGAACGAGACATAAAGTCTGGGTTTTTCCATGACACTCACGCTCCATGGCCAGTTTTGGCGTAAGGTGCGAGAACGCTAAGTGTCAGTTATGGTTCTCAGGCTGAGTTTCTCGGGGAGGTGTAAAAACTGCCTCTGCACTGGAGACAGGTTGTCTGAGATTCGCATCTGACACGCGCGCTCGCGGTCAGGTTGTAAACGTAGATGTGAAGACGCACTGATGGCAGTTACGGCATGCGTCTAAGTTAACGTAGGTGGTAAGAAAAGGGGAGGCTATTGCGTGGTTTTTGGAAATAGCTTTCTCCTTTGTCTGGTAAGATATTAACCTGAGTTTGAAACTAGATTTTCATTCTTGCTCCTAACTCTGCAGTAGACAGATCGCGCCAGGCTAGAAGAAATATCTCGTGTATTGAAAAGTCTTTAGTTTTGGGCAACATTTGCCGAGTCTTAGACTACCATTATATTGAATGATTCTAGTTCGTGGTATTAATCTGTAGTTCTGTGCGGAGGTAAATATATTTATTTAATATATCTAGATTTTGTGAGTGTTTAAAGTGCTAAATCGCATATTTCACACTAGTGCAGAGCGATTAATTTATAAGTCCGTCGACGAGTTACAGTGGAAAAACATAATATATTATAATTTTTAGCTTAAATATCATGTAGCTATAATGAATTTAATTTAACTGCTAACTACTCAGTAGAGGATAATTTTTCTAAACTAACTTATAAATGCTAGATGCCACATGAGTGTTGACGGAATACGTATGTATTCCTAATTCATGATGATTGATTGATTTTATATATATAACTTATTTCACGTGAAGTTTAAATAATAAGTCAAGCGGTAGGCTTGCAGTTTAAAATGTAAGTTATAACGAGTACATATACTGTATAGTATTTTATATGCTGTTTTTCTTCATTCAGTGAATACTGTGGTAACCCAACTTGCCAGCGTTTAATAGAGTAACACACTTGTGAAGAACTTAGACATTTTCTTATCTTTAACCACGTGGGTTTTCAAGTAACACCTGTCTGACAGTGCGTGTGCCTTCAGAAATAGACAAAATACCACTCCCACTAACGGGTTTTTTAAGACTATCTGTTTGAGAGAATTACAAACAAACAAAAAACAGGACATTAAATTTTCCGACCTTTGTGATCAAGTGTGTGGTGAACCAAGACTATCTGTTTGAGAGAAGTTGTCCACCGGTCATATTCCTAATTAAGGGAAACCTGGGGTTTCTGACATTGTGTGCCCGCTTAAACTTAATTCTTACCTCGTGAGTCAAGTGACACTAACTTTAGTCTGAAATAACTATCGCCTGAAGCAGACGCTCCCCGGATCCATTTTGACGAAACCAACAAACAAATCTGCAGAGCTGGGATCTGTTTCATTAAACGACAGAAACAGATAGAAAGTGTGTGAGTGTCTCAAAGTCTGCGCCAGACGGCGAATACGGCACGAGATAGGTAAGGTTGCGTGAATCAGGGCCCTGATGAAAGAGACGAGTGAAAGTAGATGGTGTGATGTTTATTTGTTTGATTCACCCATGTTTGTAATTCCATCTATGAAAAATTGTTGCAAATGCAAATATATTGTCCTTAGGATAATCAGATTCTCTAAGTCTGTTCATACCTAAATAGGAAAAACTTAAGCTAAACCAATATATGTATCTGTCATTCTTTGGGGCGATCACCTTTCTCTTAACGGGACTGTGGGCTATCCATCGAGGGAGGATCATACCAGTGGGTCTATCAGTCTTGTAACATTTTCTTGGACCTTATGATTTTTTATGTGTATATGCTTTGATGAAATGTTATATGTTATGATGCAAGTTTAATATTGATAATTAAACTGCACTTAAACTTATTCAAGGAAGTGGAGGGGAACTGCGGTAAGACGTGGAATACAATGGATGGGTTTGAAAAAAACATTCGAATTTTTTTCAAACCCATCCATTAAACTTATTCAGTGCGTTGGTCAGCTCGTTCTAGAATATCTATATAATCACCGTAATAGTTGTTCCCACGTCTGTACGTCTAACTGTCGTCTTGTTTGTGCGTGCACGTGAGTGGATAGAAATACATATGTAATATATATATCTGTGTTTAGACTGTCTGACTCCTCTGAATCTGTCGTAGAAGATAGGTGTAAGAGAGAAGATTTTCTCGATTTCAGGGACAGCCTCTATCACAGTCTACCATCTCACTCGTGGAACTCTATTGCTATTACTACCTCTCACTGTGACTATCACTTTATTCATATCTATTCAGAAGGGACCAACCAAAGTCTTAATTCCCCTATCAACAATCTACGACAGATGAGAGGTCACAACAAGTGGGTTTAAAATCACACATGGAAAAGATCCCATTCCATCCCAACTAACATAATTACCGATGTATGTTACGTCAGTCGGTCTCACTCAATATAGTAACTCGCGCCGGAAAAAAAAGTGCGCAACGCACGGTGTGCAACTCGCGCGTCGTCGGTGTTATATACAACAAATTATTATAAGACAAACATAAAGGTATGTTATCAGGCACTCGTAGGAAATAAAGAAGTAGAACACTAGACAACAGAAAAACAACAGACATGAGTGGCTTACCAAGGATTTGAACTCTGGACCTTCCGTGCTACAACCCCGCCTAGCTATGCAAGCGAATCACACTATCCTCCCTGCCATCTACGCATCACCAAAAAATGATGTTTCAATGACAGGTCATTAGTGCGAACCGCTATACATAACACCGGAAGTTTACCATGGGCAGTTCAGCATATTAATGACGCAATCACTTCTGTTGTTCCACTATTATACATTATAGGCCAGTCCAACAAGACAAAGACCTTAATACTGTGTCCAGTAAATGATAGTAGACTTAGAACAGTAAGAACAGGACAGAGGGTAGGTTTACGTATTGTATAAACATTTATAACACATAAGGAAGGGAAACCCGAGGCCTGTAAACAGTAAATTAATATAAGACAAACATAAAGGTATGTTATCAGGCACTCGTAGTAAATAAAGAAGTAGAACACCAGACA
The DNA here is from genome assembly GCA_024509875.1 of Oreohelix idahoensis. Classification (NCBI taxonomy): domain Eukaryota; kingdom Metazoa; phylum Mollusca; class Gastropoda; order Stylommatophora; family Oreohelicidae; genus Oreohelix; species Oreohelix idahoensis. The sequence goes on from JAMPIV010013503.1 coordinate 267,408, forward strand.
ACAGAAAAACAACAGACATGAGTGGCTTACCCAGGATTTGAACTCTGGACCTTCCGTGCGACAACCCCGCCTTGCTATGCAAGCGAATCACACTATCCTCCCTGTCATCTACGCATCACCAAAAAATGATGTTTCGATGACAGGTCATTAGTGCGAACCGCTATACATAACACCGGAAGTTTACCATGGGCAGTTCAGCTATTAATGACGCAATCACTTCTGTTGTTCCACTATTACACAGTATAGGCCAGTCCAACAAGACAAAGACCTTAATACTGTGTCCAGTAAATGATAGTAGACATAAAACAGTAAGAACAGGACAGAGTGTATGTTGTTTTTCTGTTGTCTAGTGTTCTACTTCTTTATTTCATACGAGTGCCTGATAACATACCTTTATGTTTGTCTTATATTAATTTACTGTTTACAGGCATCGGGTTTCCCGTCCTTATATGTTATAAATGTTATATACAACAAATACTTTGGTTTTATTTTTTATTTATTCTTTCACGAAATTAGAAGCGCTCGACAAAGAAAAAGTGCGTAAAAATTGATGTGCATGAGTCCTCACCCGATGTACAAATCATGAAAACTTGAAAGTTTTTGTTAAAACCACTTATTATCGGGGGAACACTCTTTGAAAACAATCCACGCACTTTCATACGAAATGTGGTCATCAAAGAACTTTTAAATTGAATCTAAAATAACATAATTCTCGCCGTGTGTACGTGTGGCAGAAATATTATGAGTAATAAATTTCAGATATTTATTCTTTATTCTGCGTTTGCCTTTTACTTCTCTTTCGCTCTGTTACCCTTCTTTTTTTTGCATACGCTCGATTGTTAAGATATACTCTCCCATTCATACCTTTGTCTTTTCCTTTCTTATTTAGCAACGCATTTTATTGCTGTTAAGCTAAGTTCTTTGATGAGAGAATCGAATCGTGTTATTCGTTCTCGACAGGGATAAGAAGTAAGACTATCGTCTATTATTTTTCTTTGATCTGTCCTCCTATAGTTAATTATTCTCGGTGAAAGATTTGAGATGAAAGACATTAATCGCTGGGAACGGCCATATTAAGCAGAACGTGTGAAACGCACAATGTGAGTTTTATTGCCGAGGACGGATCAGATCGAGAAAATGTACTGTAGGTGTTAAGTCTGTTTTCGGTTTCTGGGTGAGAAATCTCTCTGATTTGTAGAATGAGCAAGGAAATGTGTAAATCTGGACGTAGGTGCTAACATATGGAAAATGAGTCGGGTTGGGTTATAGACGTAACCTTCCCCTGATTTCGGAGAGATATATACTCCAGAATTCTAACTTAGTTCATCCAGTACAGCCAGAAAGACTAGAACCATCTAGCTCTCGATTCCTAAGATCTCTGTTAATAGAAGCATCATTTATTTGGTCGATTGGAGATCGTTTTACTTCTGCACTAATGGTAGATATATATAAATCTAGTAGTGTTGAGTGATTTTAGTGGTAGATCGCCTATTTCATTTTGTCATAGTTTAATTGCTGTGCAGAATGATTAAATGATAAGTCAGTTATATTCTTTAAGTTACTGTGTTACAACGAGAGCAAAATAAATTAAAATTTCTAGCTAAAACTCATTCGACTATAATCAATTTAATTAAATTGCTAGTTACCAGTCAGAGAATAGTTTTATCATATAATTAATTCATCATTGAGTATTGACGAAATACGTATGTATTTCTAATTCATGATGATTGATTTTTGTAATGACTATAATTTATTTCACGGAAGTTTAAACGATGAGACAAGCGCTAAGCTTATAGTCTCTAACTTAAAAGTTAATAACCGAAGTGAATATTATGTTTTACGCGAGGGTAGGATAGGATGTGTATAATATTATGTTTGAGTATTCTGTATGTTTCTTTTTCTTTATACAGTATTCTAGGTAAAGCCCAACATCTACTAGCGGTTTTTTTCAGTATATGAGAAGAACCAAGAAGAAACATTTTTGTAATTTCTTCTTCTTCTTCCTCGTTCGCCCTCAGACCTCCACATTTATGACTCTAATAAAGGCAGCAGTCAACTCAAGGTTCCCGACATCTCCAAACAGTTTTTGTAATTTAAATAAGTGAGTTTCCAAGTTACAACCTGTCTGGCATAGTGTTTGCATCAAGAAAAAGACAGAGTACTCATCTCACGAACTTTAATATTAAATGCAATAACTGGGCCTATTGAGCCAGATTATAATTCTTCCTAACATTTTTCATTGTATATTTAGCCCCTGTGGCGAGAGAAATTACAAACAGTAACATTTCCGACGGTTTTGACTAATTGTGGTGTGACCAAGAATTTTACATTTTTTGTGAGAAGTTACCAACCTGTCATTTTCCTAAGTAGTGGAAACCTCGTGATTCTGACATTGTGAGCCCGTTTAAACTTTCTTACCCAAACTGATTCAAGTGACCTTAACAGTAATCTTAAAATATAATTGTGAAGTGAATGCTCCCCGGAACATTGGAAGAAACTTGTTTCTGCAGAGCTGGGATTCTCTTTATCAAAAGAATACAGATTCACTGTAGAGAAGTGTCCTGAAGTTTGCGCCAGACGGCGAGAAACACCACGTGTGTAGGTAAGAAAGTATGTCAGGGGCCCCTGCTGAATGAACAGAGAGAAAGCAGAACGAGTGATTCTTTCATTTTGTTATATTCATGCACCCACGTTGAAAATTCTTTATGCAATTTTTGTTGCAAATGCTGATTTCTTCTTAGGATAGATTAATATATCAACTCTGTTCTTAACTACAGAGGGAAATACTAGACCATAGTGTATAAATCTGTGTCTCTTTGGGGCTATAACTTTTCTTCTAACGGGATCGTGGGCTAAATAGAGGGGGAAAGGATTACACCTATGGGTCTATTATTCTTTTAGTAATTCATTAACCTATGTGTATTTATATGTGCTTGATAAGCAAACTTATTTGTTGTGGAAAATTTTCTTTATGTTATGAAGCGGTAGCATAGTAGTTAGTGCACTGGCTTCCTAGCGCAGTGGTCTATGGTTCGATCCCCAGATGAGGTGGGAATTTTTTAGGCCACAAACGGCTCCTGGGTTGTTGTTGTTGTTTTGATTATTTGATGGGTGACGATCGGGCACTCAACCTCTGATCGTTCTGCCTCTTCTCGTTCCATCTTGGTCTACCCTGTTCAACCTGAAAGTTGGTTATAATTGGGGTATTTAGTGTCATTTTATTTACTAATTTTGTATTCAATTTAAATAACTGTTGTCTTTTGCAGTTGCTGATTTTTATTTGTATTAGTATTTGTCCATTTTACTTTCTCTTTAGTATTTTTTTTATAGCTAGCTATTGTCCTTTACACTTGGTTTTAATTTGTATTAGTATTTGTTCTTTTTGAGTTGTTGTCCCTTTTTTTAATACCTTGTTGTCTTTCCTTGTCCTATGGGTAGTTACTTTTTGTTAATGCTTTGTTAGTTCTTGCTGCTTAATTTCTATTTAGTTGGATGTTTTTCCTGAAGTTCTAACCTTATATTTTTTCATTTATTTTATGTATATATCTTTTAAGTATTGAATGGGCATCTCTTGGGGCATCTATACTTAAAACCTTATCCCCTGTTAAGTCTATATTGTGATTTCTATAGTAAGTTTTTAGTTCAAGCCTTTGTTGTTCATACTTTTTACAGTGGATCAGGTAGTGGTCTATGTCATTCACTTCCTGACATTCTTGGCAGTGTGGTTCTTCTACCATAAAGTATGCTGCACCGAGACGGAGACGCCACAGTTTTTTGTTCGATGGTATTTTTAATTTTTCTCTGACCTGGCATGTCCTTGTTGGTTCTTTCAGCAGTTTGAACGCGTGTCTGCCTTTTCTACTTTTCTTCCATGTTGTCTTCAATTCCTCATTTATAGTTATCTTCACTTGGCTCTTGATCTCTGACCTTCCCAGTCCTGCTTTTATATTGTTTTTACTTGTTCTTCCATTCTTGGCGTTCTGGTCTGCCAACTCGTTACCAGCAATACCTATGTGTGCTGGAACCCACACTAGCCTCACCCTACATCCTCTATTCCCTAGTGATGTATTAATTGCTAGAATTTCTTTCTTTATGTCTGGCCGGCTACATTTACCTGGGTGTTCTAGTGCTTGTAATGATGATAGTGAGTCTGTAAATACCGTAACAGCTTCTGGTGGGTTATCTTCGATTATTTCTAAACTTTTAAGAATTGATACCATCTCTGCGGTAAAAATCGAAGCCCCTTCAGTTACACTGTAGCTCTTTTTTATTCCCCATTGTGGTATAACAAATCCGGCATCTAGTTGCCCACTATCACCCTTGGATCCATCAGTGTAGACGGCCAGACTTTGTTTAGTTAGTTGGTCTATGAACTTTTTACTTATCATTTTGGCTTCCTTATCTTCTATGTTTTGTTTGATCTTTTTAGTCAGTGAGTAGTCTATGATTGGTGTTTTTAGTTCCCAGGGTGGTATTTTGCTTCTGTATTTATTACCATTTTCAATTGTGTTTGATAGTTCTTTGTACTGCGTTAGGTCTTCTATAGTTCTCCACCCTGTTGGATATCTATCTTTATTTAAGGGGACGTCCCATACACTTGGTTGGTTTTTGACAAATGCTTTATGTGCTGGGTGTGTCACTTCTTGTGCTACTTTACTCCAATAATTTAATCTCAGTTCTTTTCGTCTTAGATCAAGGGGAGGCATGCCAAGAGCTACTTCTAGCGCTTCTACTGGTGTCGATATAAATGCACCTGTAATGGTTCTCATGGCTGCATTTTGGATCCTGTCCAGTTTTGCTTTGTTAGAAGCTGCAGCTGAGTCATAGACTATGCTGGCATAATCCAGTTTCCCCCTGATGAAAGACTTGTAGAACATGAGCATTATTTTATTGCTGGCCCCCCGTCCACTACCTTTTACAAACCTTAGTATATTTAGGGGTCCCCTACAGCTTTCTACCAAATTGTCTATATGTTTATTATAATTTAGTTGTTTATCTAAAGTTACGCCCAGAAATCTTGTTGTTGAGGAAGTACATATTTTCTGTCCTTTAATGGTTATATTGATTTCGTTATTTTTTTTTAAATTTCCTTTGCTGAAAATCATACCTACTGTTTTGTTTACATTAATTTGGAAGCCCAAACTATTCATCCACTCTGAAACTTTGTCTATTTGATTTTGAAGTTTTTTGTAAACATGGTCCAAGTTTTTTCCAGATCGCCAAATTGCACAGTCATCTGCAAATTGTGATACTGCATTCTTAATGTCGTTAAATTCCTCTGCTAGGTCATTTACAGCTATAGTGAAAATTGAAGGTGAAATAACTGATCCCTGAGGAATCCCATTCTGTTGTTCATATATGTCTGATTTATCATTGTTTACCTGTACTGCAAAATACCTGTCCTGTAAAAAGTTTTCTATATACCTATAGGTTTTACCAGTTATGCCAATCTTTTTCATTTTGTAAAGAGCTCCATCTCGCCAGCATTCATCATATGCTCTTGCGACATCTAGAAAAACTGCTACGGTTTTCTCTTTTCTCTTGAACCCTAGCTTTACCTCATGTTCTAATCTTACAAGCTGGTCTACTGTACTTCTGTCTGCTCTAAACCCTGACTGGTTTGGGCTATATAACTGATTTTTTTCCAGGTAGAATTAAACTCTTTTGTTAACAACAGTTTCCAGTATTTTACCTAGTTGTGATGTTAAGGAGATAGGTCTATATGAACTTACATCATGGGCTTCCTTATTGGGTTTTAGGATGGGTACTATCATAGCTACTTTCCATGCTTTTGGTATCTTCCCTAAGCTCCAGATTTTGTTATAAAGTGAAGTTATTATGTTTATAGTTCTTTTGGGTACTTTCTTAAGGATTTCATAACTAAGTATATCTTGCCCTGAGGCAGTATTAGATTTATCTTTTATTGCATTAGTTACTTCTTCCTCTGTTATATCAGCATCTAAATAGTTTGTTTCATCTATCTGGTCTGGTAGTTCTTTTGAAAACTGTATCCTAAGTCTTTCTCTTCTCTCATTTTCTTCCTGTCCAAGGCTACTTTTTGCACTGACTTTATAGAAATACTCGGCAAGGGCATTTGCTTTTTCTTTATCTGTTTCTGCTCTCTTTGGTAGTTTGATTGTTGGCATTATTGTTTTCTTATTGTTCCCTTTGATTGCCTTAAGCTTTTTCCATACTTCTTTAATTTGAGTGCTAGGTTTAAGTGACTGACAAAATTCCTTCCAGTTAGTTTCTTTGGCTTTAAATATTATTCTGTTAGATTCATTCCTAATAAGTTTATACTCTTCATAGTTTTCTTCTGTCCTGTTATTTCTATATTTTTGTAATGCTCTTTTTCTTCTCTCATGAATTTCTGCACAGCTTTTATTCCACCAGGCAACTGGTTCTTTATTCCACTGAGTTTTTCTTTTCTTAGTAATGTTATCTATTGGTTTAAGGTGCTGTGGCATATTTTTATTTGGTATACATTTTATTGCTATTTTAAGAATTTCATTGGTCAGTGTTTCCGCCCACAAGTCAGTATCACCTGATTCCATGTCTTTATATTCCATCCCCTCCAGCTCTGATTGGAAAGCTTCCCAGTTTGCTTTTTTATAGTTGAAAGTCGGTTTCTCTGGTTCTGGGTTCGGACTGACATTTTCATGCATGGTTATTTTATGATGGGTAGATGATCTGAGTTTGTGTCTTGTAACACTTCCCAATTTACATTCGCTAGGTTGTTAGTTGTTATACTTATGTCTATTGCTGAGTCTGCTCTGTTAGCTTGTGGATTAATTCTACTTGCAGTTCCATCATTTAGTATTATTAGTTCATTGTTTTCTATAAAGTCAAGTAGGTTCTTTCTTGCATTATCTGCATGTTGTCCACCCCAAGCATAATGATGGGAATTAAAATCGCCTACTATGATTGTTTTGGGGCCTAGTCTGGTGCTTATGGCTAGTATTTCTTCATCTTTAATTGTGCCATCTTTAGCATATACATTTAGGATTGTTAGATTGTTTGGTTCAGCTGCTATAGTAACCTGGATACCTTCTATATTGGTTGTATTAAACACTTCCCAGTCTATAATTTTAAATTTTTCGCTAACTAAGACTGCGACACCACCTCCTCTACCTTCTTTCCTATCGTGTCTAAGTATCTTAAAGCCTTTACAACTATATCTATTATTAGGGTTTAAAAGGGTCTCTTGAAGAGCATATATATCAGTAGTTTCTCCTGTCTCTGCTAGTAGGGGTGTAAAATTCTTTTTGATTCCCCTACAATTCCACTGTATAATTCTAAATCTTTCTAAATTGAATTTTAACATCATCTAGTATCCCTTTTATTTTGGTTAACTATCAATTTGCTCTTATTCTGTATTTCCTGCATTCGTGGACCCATTATCAATCAAGTTCTCACGAAAAACCTTATTTAAACTTGTCATTGTATCCGTAACTTTTTCCGTTATGTATGGTAAAAGTGTCTCAACGTGTCCTTTGATAGTTTCTTCTAGGTTGACCACTTTCCTATTTTCATCCAATGCTACATTCCCTTCTCTCCCTATGTTAATCTCCTGCCTTTCACTTTCCATTCTTTTTAGTATTATTTCACTTTCTTCTTTTAGTTCAGACAGTTTGACTAGTATTATTTCATTTTCTTCTTTCAGGCTCCTGGGTTGACCCAGCCTCAAATAGGTACCAGAGCAACTCTGGGAAGGTTAAGGCGGCTGGCGTGATGCCGACCACATCACCCCTAGTGTGCCGACGGTCAAGATAATATGGGCCTAACACCATATTCCCAATATGCCTCAATGGGCGTGTAACGGGTTCCTTTTAAAAAAAATAAAATTTACATAAACTTTATTCAAGTGTGTCGGTCAGCTCGTTCCCAAAATATCTATATTCCATTGTTATAGTTTTTCACGTCTGTTCGTCTAACTGTTGTCACTTATGTGTGTGTGTATGTGAGTGGTATATATAGATTACTATATATGTTCTAATAGACTGTCTGACTAAACTAGTTCTGTTGTAGAAGATAGGCTGACCGAGAGAAGCTTCTCGCTGTTCAGGGACAGGCTCTAATTAGTTTCCACCACCTCACTCGTGAAAATCTATTTTCTTTACATTACCTCTCACTAAGCTATCACCTGTTCTATTTCTATTCAGAAGGGACCAATCTATGTCTTAATTCCCCTATCACAAATCTACGACAGTACGTTGGTCACAGCTGAGGAATGCAACCGTGTTGAAATATTTTATTGTTTCCATTATATATACTCTCCCGAAAATATACTGTTCAAAAAAAGAAACGCATAGCTATCCGAGGGCGCGTTTTTAAGTAAAATTTGGTGCTAGGGTATATAAAAACCAGCCTCAAATGTTCTTTACAGTGTCAAATGCACGTGTTGACCTGAATTGCGTTCGTTTTTGTAATCGTTACAACGCAGTGGTCAATAGTGTTTATGACGCAATTTTTGACCACAGCTCATGTTGCGCGCACGTGAAAGCAACAAAATTTGGGGTGGACACTATTCACTGACTACGCAACTGAAACCCTATAAAAGGATAACGCTACACACACAAAATTCAGTTCATTTTCAAGCAGATATTTATGGCGTCTCTATCGATAAATTTAAGGAACATTGCTATTGGCCGACTGCATGCAGGCGAAAGTCAAAGTCAGGTTGCCAGGCATCTAAACGTGCATCAGAGTACCATCAGTCGACTTAGTAACCGGTTCCAAGCCACTGGCTTAGTTGAAGACCGGCATCGCAGTGGACGACCCAGAGTGACAACAGCAGCGGAGGATCGCTTTATTCGGCTTCGTCACCTCAGAGACAGATTTACAACAGCTTCCTCAACTGCCCAGTCATTGCCTGCAGGACATCATGTGTCTGATCAAACTGTCCGGAATAAACTGCATGACGCTGGACTTTGGGCACAACGACCTCACCGAGGTTCTGTCCTTACGCGCCGCAATCGGCAAAATCGACTTCTTTGGGCACCCCAGCATCGTCCCTGGGCAGCTGACAATCAATGGATACGTGTCTGGTTTAGTGATGAATCTTTCTTTTTGTTGCAGCGTCATGATAGACGGCGTAGGGTCTACCGTAGGCAAAATGAACGTTTCGCCCAAAATTGCTTTGATGAAGCTCCGCCGCACGGTGGTGGAGGTGCGATGGTGTTGGGAATGATCAGTTACAACGGAAGAAGTCAATTGGTGCACATTGAAGGAGGTTTGAATGCGCAACGATACGTCAATGAAATTCTTCGACCCCCATGTCCTTCCACTTTTGGCTGCCCAAAGGTCTGTGTTTCAATAGGACAACGCCAGACCCCATTGTGCACGGTTGACCACGCAGTTCCTGACTGCCAACAACATTCTCACCCTTCCCTGGCCATCCCTGTCTCCAGACATGTGTCCGATTGACCACCTGTGGGATGAGCTGCATAGACGTGTTTGTCGTCGAGACGTTACTCCAGCCAATCGTCGTGATCTGTTCCAGACACTCCAGGAAGAGTGGGCAGCCATCCCACAGGCCCACATCAGACGTCTGATCGCATCCATGCCCAGGAGATGCCAGTCGCTGATCGATGCAAGAGTAGGCCACACACCATACTAACGGGAAAGCCCGTACGCCAAAATACTCTCGTGACCCAGATGCAAAACAACTGTCAATTGATTGGTTGAACCCTAAGGTATTCTTGTGTGCAGTTTGAACAATTAACTCTTTAAATTAAAAAAGTTATTAAATGTCAAAATTATGACTATGTGTATGCCTTCAGTAGCTATGCGATTATTTTTTTGAACAGTATAGTTACAATCAACAAAGAAAAGCGTTCAAATGACGGTGTTCATGAACAGTTTGATTACACTGTATAATGAAAAGAAACCAAAAACACTCTAAGAATGTACTTCTATCTGCTCACCCGGGAACGGAAACAGCACACTATAATTAAAAACCCGTCAAGTTTGACGGGTTATTGCTAGTAAAGGTAATAAGAATAAACGCAGAAAATGATAACAAGGTTGAACTAAAAGAAACACCACTACAAGATGTACAATCACACATATAGTGGCAGCAAATATAGACAAAGTTGGATGGACAGACAGTGATATCAAAATAAGAATACACAAAGCAAGAGAAGCTTTCATTGCATTGGGAAAATATGGAGAACAAGAGAAATCAAGTCCAACACGAAAATAAGAATCTTTAACTCAAATGTGAAGTCAGTCCTATTGTATGGCTCTGAGACATGGAGAACAACAAAAACAACAACCAAAAAGCTACAGACTTTTATAAACGGGTGCTTGCGTAGAATAGGACTGAAATGGTATGACAAAGTCACAAATGTGGAATTGATGACAAGAACCAGACAAGTGTCAGTGGAACAAGAGTTGAGAAGAAGAGCTGGCGATGGATAGGACACACATTGAGGAAACCTGTTGATAGCATTACAAGGCAGTCCTTGTTCTGGAATCCACAGGGAAAGAGAGGCAGAGGTAGACCAAAAAACACATGGAGAAGAGAACTGGAAACAGAGGTGAAAATGAGGAAAACATGGAAAGAACTTGAGCGGATGGCACAGGACAGGAAGACTTTTCATGTGTTTGATGAAGACCTATGCTCCTTGGAGAGCTAAAGGGTGTTGATTGAGCTATGTATATTTGTTGCGTTTCAATTTTTTGGCATTCAAAGTCTCTATGTTTCACTCATCTTTGAAAATTTAACTTTTGCACGCAGTTCCTTTTTTATGGGTACATTTTAATTAATGTTTTGTCAGGCATTTCCCCTATACGAATTTTACATAATAATAATAAAGGCAATGTAAAAAAAAAGTAGTATTAAACTCCATTAAAGTAAGTGTTTTAAAGTCAGGGAAATAATGACCTGCGAATATAGAATTCCAGCAGTGGCTATCAGAGCAGATGATACTGCTACAGAGATTGTATGCAAATTACATGGTAAAAGTCTGGCGGAGGGAAGAAATACCAGCAGAATGAAATGAATGATATCTGGTTAAACTGTCTAAGAAGGTCAATGAACAAGAGTGCACAATTTACAGAGGAATAATATTACTCTCAGTTTTAGGGAAAATATTAAACAAGATCATCCTTGAAAGATTAGAAGTACCCATAGACATACAACTAAGAAATGAAGATGCGCAACAGGTTTTAGGCAAAACAGATCAGAAAGCCACATTCAGAATAATTGTGTAATAAAGTCCAGAATTGAACTCACCTCTTTACATTGGAGTTGTGAACTCGTAAAAGGCATTTAGCAGTTTAGACAGGGAATCACTTTGGAAAAAGATAAAGCATTATGGAGTTCCCCTGATGATCATTAATTTAATAAACAAAACTCTTGAAGACATGATGTGCGGATTTCTTCATGAAGGACAACTTACAGAACCGTTTGGTATTAGAACTTGAGTGCAACATGAATGCCTCTTGTCTCCATTTCTTTTGTTACTTTCAATTCATTGGGTTATGAAAACATCGACATCACACAACAGAAATGGAATCCAGTAGAATCTGACTAAACAGCTTGATGACCTACATTTTGCTGATGATTTGGCTGTTCCATAGCCGTAATTAGAAGTAAGACAAAATGAAAATGTTCGATGAGAGGTCACAACAAGTGGGTTTGAAAACACACATGGAAAAGATCCCATCCCATCCCAGCTGAGGTTCAAGATATGTACAAGAGAGACATGAGGGCACTGGACATAAGTCCAGCAATTAGGGAAGATAAAGCTGCCGATCGCATCAAGTGGCGATACTCTCAGTGACACCACATAAGATCGGGCGAAAAGAAGCTCTCACGGCAAGCAGAAGAGAGAAGAACACGTTGAAAGATACACCAGGAAAATAAGCAGCTGAGGGCTGTCAACTCAGTCAGTTATGACTGAAAGGGCTATTATTACAATTATCTATTAACTTTCTTTATAGTCTAAGTTATCTAATAATTTATTTTTCTTCTTAAAATTTAAATTTTTTTTATAAATTATTTGTCTTCTTATTTAATAATTCTTTTTATAGCTCTAGTTAACTAATAATTTATTTGTCTTCTTATCTGTTAACGCTATTTATAGCGTAAGTTAACTAATAATTTATTTGTCATATACAGTATATCTTTTAATAAATTAAAATAAAATACATTAACTCTCCTAATCGTAATAACTCGCGTTATAGCGTAAGTTAATTAATAATTTGTCTTCTTATCTATTAACTCGCTTTATAGCATACGTTAATTAATAATTTCACCTGTGTGTTACCAAGGCCCGAAATGGCATGTGTTTGTTGAAGGCCTATGCTCCTTTGGGAGTGGAGGGTTATGAATGAATGAATGAATGAAATTAATAATTTGTCTCCCTATCTATTAACTCTCTTTATAGCGTAAGTAAATTAATAATTTGTCTCCTTATCTGCTAACTCTCTTTATAGCGTAAGTTAATTAATAATTTATTTGTCCTTTCTGTAAACTCGTTGGAGCGAACATTTTTGAATAACTTCTTTGTCTTCCTATCTACAAACTGTCTTGGGAGAATCTGTTTTCTGCAAGCTAGTGAATTAATTTTGGGTCTTGTCCCCATCTGTTCCTCTCTCTCTGTTTTTTCTCAGGAGTTTTTTTGTTTAAAAAAATACAATTTTGTTTCCATTATGAAATCACTTCAGCCCATTTTTTTTTTAAACTTATTCTTCATGTTTCATTCTCTTTCAACTTCCCAAGGAGCATAGGATTTCAATAAACTAATGCTTCCCGTTCCGATCCATTTGAAAAAGTTTTCTTCTTCGTGGGTTCGTTCACATACAACCACGACTATTTCTCCCATACAGTAGGTACTCTGTCTCATGCTTCTCTCACTGCCGTAGCTTCTCTGTCAATCTGTGTTTGTGAAGCTGTGCTTTCAATATGCTTCTCTCGTGGAGGGGAAATTCTTACAGGACGTGTTCTAATTTCTATTTTTTTTTTTTTTTTTGTCTTGGTCAGCTGGAAACTTGCCCATATATCTAACCTTTAATGTATAGAACTGATGGGGGTATGCTATGTCCAGTTCTCAGAAAATTATAACTTTGAGTCTTCTTAATATTGGATATTATTCTTTTGTTGTATCTGATTCTGTGTGCACGTTATGCCATTTTCACTGCAACTGTTTTTTTTTAATATTATTATTTTTTTCATCTTTTCATTAAAAAAAAAATGTAATGATTAAAAATATCCCGTTCAATCTCTGATGGGTTATAATTAGGATATGTACTATTTTCAATTCCAAATAAGATGAATAACTGCCGGTAAGGGAAAGTGGCATCACATCTGTCAAATCATTGTAAATATGGCAAATCAAAAGTACCAGTTTTGCTCTTACGTCAAAAAACAAAACAAAAACCAAAAATAGAACAAAACAAAAACACCAAACAAAAATATATTCAAGGGGAGGGGTATAAAGGCATGGTGTTTCCAATAAGATATTTAATAGACTTTCACTTGCCATAAGTCACATGTATTGTAAGAACATCATCAGGTCTTCACCTTCACAATTACTATATATTAACTTTTGTTCTTGTTAAATACTGTTTAACTATATTATGCAGTTCCCTAGTTCTGTCTATTCTTAACACCTCTTCTATATTTATAGGTAAATTTGATGCCTGCAAATAATCTAATATTGGTGTTCTCATTTGTTCATTCCTCTTACATTTTAACAAGAAATGCTCTATATTATTGTCTTGAAGACATCCTGCAAAGTAACGTTCTTCTATTCTGAAATAGCTTTATCCCAATGTAGTCTGAGAAGTTTCTTATTACTGGGAATCTTCAATTCCCTAGATATCTGACATTTTCGTGTTGGAGCCTTGAACATCTCATATGCATGTCTTCCTTTCAGATTTTTGTACCACTCTGCTTTCTATCCATCCGTTATTATTTCTTTTTCATACGTTGCCTTGTCCTCAGTTTAAATTTAACGAGGCCTGTAAACGGTAAATTAATATGAAACAAACAAATGTTTGTTTCATATTAATTTACCGTTTACAGGCCTCGGGTTTCCCTTCCTTATATGTTATAAATGTTTATACAATACCAAAACCTACCCTCTGTCCTGTACTTACTGTTCTAAGTCTACTTTCATGTACTGGACACAGTATTAAGGTCTCTTTGTCTTGTGTGGACTGGCCTATGCTGTCTGATAGGGAAATAACAGAAGTGATTGCGTCATTAATAGGCCGTACTGCCTATGGTGGACTTCCGGTGATATGTCTTTCGGTTCGCACTGTTGACCTGTCATCTTAGCATCATTTTTTGGTGATGCGTGGATGGCAGGGAAGATAGTGTGATTCGCTTGCATAGCTAGGCGGGATTGTCGCACGGAAGGTCCAGTGTTCAAATCCTGGGTAAGCCACTAATGTCTGTTGTTTTTCTGTTGTCTAGTGTTCTACTTCTTTATTTCTTACGGGTGCCTGAAAACATATCTTTTTGTTTGTTTCATATTAATTTAAATTTAACCGCATTTTTCTGCACATTTATCTGACCTCTCATATCCATTTAACGTGCAGAGAGCATGGTTCCAATGTTTTTTAATGTTGTTAAATTTATAGAGAATTTTCGTTAATGTCTCCAAGAATTCGATAAATCGTTATCTCTGTGAATCCTTAGTTGAGTAATGACGGATATAGAACTTGTGATGAACATTATTAGGGCTCTAGGCTTATCCTTGATTTTCAGAATGGTTAATTTAGCTGCTTTAATATGCCTTTAGATTTATTCCATCTTCTCGATATTTGCAGCTCTGGTTGGCGACCCTTCTGCATATATATATATATATATATATATATATATATATATATATATATATATATATATATATATATATATATAGATCCATTCAGCCTTTGTGTCACCGTGGGGTTTGCCCAAGCATTATTCACGCTATTGTTAAAGTGAGATAAACAGCTAGGACAGCTCACAAGAGAAAATAAGGAATGAAAATAATAATATTGCTAACTGACAACGGTTCAGAATACCGGCTTACGTTAATTAATAGTGAGTGATTATCTTGAATTGTAAAAAGAAAGTTCGAGAACAAGAAAAAAAAAAGGCTCGACCAATAAATTTAAGTAAAAAGATTTGGGTCAGCGAATCAGAAGCGTGGCGAGAAAAACACACCACGCGAAATGACCAGAGGTCATTAGATGACAGTGAGTCTTGAGTTGTGCTTCAGGAAGAAGGTGTGATCGCTGTGCGGACAAGATGAACCTTCTGTGGTTTTACAGATAGGGTTTATGTGAATATGTTTAGATGTCCAGCCATCACTAGCCATGTTATTCTATCGGGAGATAGTATTTGATTCTGTAGTTTACAGTTAAGGTGTATTTCTGAAAGGAGATCAGCGTTTATGCTGTGTTTTTGTAAGTATTGAACTATGATTATATTTTGCACAGAGTAGAATTTTGTTTACAGGAGACTCTTGCAGAAGCACGATTTGTCAGTTCATTACGAGAACTTTACGACTATATACCAAGAAAACGAATGGTTATAACGACTATATGTAAAGTAACCAAGAGGCTGTAGACATATGAAGGAAACTAGAGATATTATAGAGGAGCCATATTGAACAAGGCTCGAAGTGTCCAGTATTGTACATCATTATCAAGAAAAAGTGAATGTCGACTTTTATAGAAGAATTTCAAATATGCTCTCTCACTAGTAAGTATCAGAATGGTGTACATACAATTGTTTTATGCATGAAATGAATTTTGTTGCTAGGAGCAGTTATAGAGACCTGTCTGACCAGTTCGTCGAGGAAGATATTTAAGTAACCAATCAAGTATGGAATGATAATAAAGAGCATTGGTATATGAGGAAATAGGAGCAGGTTTTGGGAAGATTAAGGAAGTCTACGGAGAAAATAATAAGTTAAAGAGGAATACGGAAGTTAGGAGACATAGAATTCATGTATAAGTTAACCTGAAGTACAAAGACCCAGTAAAGGCCTCTATGCGAACTCTATCATTTGAATAACTCATTATATGTGTTGTTTTATTAAGTTATTAAACGTTTTTGAAGGATCAGAGTGAATTTGATTCCATCTTTATGAGTTGCTGATTGTATGCCATGTACATTTAAACTACCACTATACGAAGTCACTATTAACATCAAAGAAGGAACTGAACGAACCTGAAGTATACAAGAAAAGGATTGGAGTATCATCCAGGAATTTACACCTCTGGCGGAGATGGCCAGTAATGATATCAACTAAATAACTTGGAAGATAAAAAGAGAAGTTGTAAACTTAAATTACGTCACTAGGCCTGCCATCTGCCACCTAGTGAGATAACACGCAGTACCCAGTAACAGCAGCGCGGTCACATTTGCATACGCCTTTTCAGTTTATGAAATTAAATATCTATGTGATTCCTTCTTGCATCTCTTTGGCTGCCTTTTTTCATTACCCCCGTTACGCTATCACTTCTGGAAATTGTGTTCTCGATGGTGGAATTGTGCTGCTTATCAGCAGAAGCTGAGCATGCCTACAACAAGGATGTTCATTTGCTTTTTGTGCAAGCTGCTCTGAGTTGTCTACTGTGACCATATCCTGTCAGTCTGTAACTCACTGGAAGATATGTAAGTCTTTTAAATTGTTCTGTTAGTATTCTGTAGCTTCTGTTTTATCATCTTGTTCAGGTCGTTTTTGGAGCTGAGTTCATTGCTTTTATAACAAATTATTCAGCCTGGCTTTGTAATTTGTCTGTTCTGGTAAAGCTAGATTTTGAAGTGGTTTGCCAGACTGTGATTGCATGGCGAGTGCATGTCTAACATTTCTTGTGTACAGCAGTTTCAGTGTTCAGTTGTTGGAATCTGAAGCAGATACTGCTATTTTCTTTCGTTGTTGTTTTTTGTTTTGTTTTTGTGTAAGGATCTATAATTGTGGAAATTTTATCTTTTGATTTTAACAGATAGTATGACATTTTCCGTGTTAATCTGTGGTCCAGCGTAATTTCAAGTTCGTTTCTTCCAACAGCTCATGTCAGTTTAAATTCAGTGCTACTTTTCCCCCGCTTGTTTAAGAGTGTTATAACTTTTTTGTTGTTTTCTTGTCTTTTATTTTCAGTAGCCATGCTTGATTAGATTTAAATAGTTCCTTTATCAGACTGTTTGCTGTTTTAATAATTTCCTCTGCTGTCCATAGTGTTTGGTCGTCAGCGCACAGGGAGCAGTGAGATCTTCTTTGGTATTTTGTCCATAGTGTCAGTGATACGACCAGAGCCGTATATGTTTGGAAACAAATATTTTCTGCCTGTGACTGTTCTCGTCCGCTGATGGAGTGGTTGTTCTGTTTCTTTCTGTGTTTTTATTTGAAATTGTTCCACAAAGGCGTCTTCCTGCATTAGCGCTAAGGCGGTGAACTCGAGAGAATGGTGCAACTAGGCCTACAGAAAGTAATCTCAAAGCTTGTTGCAGGGCTAGGAGAAGCTGTGCATATATTGCAAGTATTAATGTTACAACAATGAGAAGAATCGCAGAAATTGTTGTTTCTCCTCTTATTCTAACATTTCGAAATCGCTCACCTTCAGGTGGGTCCTGGTTTTGTTCATCAAGAGAAATGTCTTGGCCTCTATCGTCTTCTTCTTCTTGACAGCCCGGTCTCGCCATTTTGTGTTGTGCATTGTGATTCCCGCGGATTGGCACTATCACAACGAACGCAGAACTACTTCAAGGAAACTGTAGTCCAAGTTGTCATCTGTTGTCCAACATTCCTGCTGTCATTCTTATGTTATGTCCGCGCTTCCATTACACATATAAACATAACAACACATGTGTCGATGTAAGCACAGTTTCATCGAGATGTTGATGTCAGTAGTTACACAGCCAGCCATTTCTTTGCAAAATTCTTGAAAGAAATTAGTAATAGACATTACACCACAAATGCGTTGATAAAACTGAAACAGCACATTAATATTCACTGTTTCAAGGACTACAAACCACAATACGCAAAAGAACAGAAATTGTATATAATTACTCGTTTATTCTTATTTTAAGCCGTACTATACATGGCCTACTTGCCGTAAGGCAACTTTGAATCGCGACTAGAAACTTTTGCACACGGCTCAGCTACATTGATCCTGGTTACGCGTGTTTACATTCCCCCACTGCGTGCTACGAGATGAAAAAGAAATTATGAAAAGCATGTTATCAGCACGTGTTAGTGTAGTTATTATGTGCTGTGAGAAGAACTGCATGTTAAATAAGTTGGAGGAAATGTGCGGTGGTGTTTTCCTTCTTAATGCATTTAAGCTGTTTTTCTTAATCAAAATTTACAGAATGCACCACCAAAGTAAATGGGATATTTGTGCATGAATACAAGGTGGAAGATGCGCCTAAAATACAGAACAGAATAAGCAGAAGACAAAAACATCTAGTAATCAATCAACACCCTTTAGTTTCCTAAGATGCATACGCCTTCAACAAACATTTGCCAAGTCCTCCTGTCGCGTGATAGGAAATTCTATACAGAGCGATACAACAGGAGGCAATCTGATCATCAGAAGCATCCCCCCGTCGATAAAGTGTTTCGGCCCCTTAATATGCTTTACACTCTAAAAGGAAGGGGGGGGGGGGAGGGGGGCGGCGGGTCCACAAAGTTCATAACTCCCAAGTGTCAGCTTCCTGTTGTCTGATGCAGAGAATTGAACCCACTTCACCTTGGTTGCAGCTTTCAAATTCAGTCCTATTTTCTACCAGATGGAGGCAATTGTGAAAGTAACCCCTAAGTTGAAAACAAATTACTGTCTCGAGTTCCATAGCCCGTTGCGGTTGTTACACAGCCAGCATGATGTCATTTTCGCAGTTTCGCTGAACCTCTTAAGTGCCCTTGTTCTTGACTATCTCCTCAACCCCAACAGTATCAGTAGATCATACACTAAGGCAGCCACGAGACCTCTTGCACCCACCTCAACAGCCATCAGCCTTGCAGTGAACCCATCGCGTCTCAAGTCCGCGGCCAGATCATTATAGTTGGCCACTGTGAACGAGTGTTGCTCGTCCAATCTGGGATTCAAATGGCACGGTCAACTCAACCATTATAATCTGGTGCAATTCCAAGTCCCTCCTGTCGCGTACAGTTAGCTCAAGATATGTCCACGTCTTACTCATTATTTTTACTTATGTCCCTAACTCTATTGTCCATGTGTCCTTTGGTCTGCCGCTACTTCGCTGGCCCTAGAGATTCCATAATAAGAATTACCTGGTAATTCTATCAACAGGTTTCCTCAGTGCGTGTCCAATGTATTGCCACTAACGTCTTCTCATCTCTTGTTTTAATGGTACTTGTCTGGTTCTAAAAAGATGCAGCGTAAACAATACAGCACAGAGGAGCTTGGACTAAAAGCTACACGTCAAACAATAATGTTACATCATTATCATTATCCTTCGTTTATGGTCCAAATGGAGCTTGGGTTTAAACTGTTGCTTGTATTTCTATTTGGGTCATATTTTTCAGTCCTGCCCACGAGATCTTTACTTTGGATAGGGTGATCAAATGATCCATTTTCTCCGGATTTGTTCTCTTTTCCACCTCACGATTGAGTGTTCCGGCGGCTACTTTTTAAAAAAAAATTGCATTTAGTCCGGTTGTCCGGCAGATTCGGAAAAAGGTAGAGAAGACGGCCATGTAAGATCTCTTACTATCCGGCAAGCCCCGTGAAGTGGCGCGGGTTTAGTACCAATTTTACGGCTCGCCAGTTCAAGTGGCGCGCGACGGTAACGATAGCTAAACTAGCGCGTAAAAACGTGGTTTTAGCTCCCGTATAGTAAGTTAAAAGTAGGGCTGGGATCTTTAACGAGGAATTACTCGATTCATCAGTAATATATATTTTAAATCGATTAATTGATAAAATAAAATTTAATCCATTATTCCATTGTTAGCAATTTATTTGCTTTTTTCGTAAATGCGAGAGCATTTGTACGTTGGAGGTTTGTGATATGGAATTTGGCAAGTATGGTCAATAATAATAAATTGTTTGCTTGTAACTTTTCATTATTTTCATTACACTTTCAAGTTGATGGTGCCTTATAACAAGTCAAATAAATACAATCCAGATGTGAGTTTAAAAAAACGTTATTTATTATTTTTTATAATTTATAAAATTATTCGAAATTGATTGATTAATCTTTGGTGCGAGAAATTCGATTAATCGATTAAAATTCATTTATTTACTTGTAGCCCTAATTAAGTTTTACATTTTTTTTCAATAGATGACCTTACATGGAGAACCAACATGGGAAGATGTGTGAACTTCTGTGCATAATTTAATTGATAAAGATGTTGCAGGTGACGACCCTTCGTGCGGTGATCAACTTTACAGTCTTATATTTGTTGAACCAATGGGTTTGCCCGGAGTACAATGATGTTGATTCTCTTCAACAATAACAATATGTGTTGAAAGTAACGTAATTGATGAAGAAGGATTCATACAGTTGATCCCCATCAAGGCCAGCTCCTTGACGTGGAGATGGGGCTCAAGTACAGCCATCAGCGGCTGAAAAACCAAGACTGGCCAGGCCCTCCTAGACTCGAGCAAGACCACAGTCTGCCCTAGCAAGTCAAGGTGCTGAAGACGGAGGCAACCAGCCAAGAGGCGCACCACAGCAATCAGGATGCCACGCACATGCGCTATGGGAAGTATGCCTATATCTGCAAAACGTTATGGCACTCGCCCTGTGACGGACACCCAGGCAGGCGCAGTGCCGGGCCCTCTGCCTCAAAAGGGCCCAACCCCTACTACTGGGGGTCCTTCTCAATTGCCCCGTGGAGCCAGGAGGCATGAGAATAGAGCTACTGGCCAAGCAAAGAAAAGACCATTTAAAATAATGCACTGGAATGCTGAAGGCGTCAATAGTAAAAAAGACGGCTACAGCAAAAAATTAGAGCTCGAAAATATCTTGAATGAAGAGCAAGTAAATGTATGTTGCTTGCAAGAAACCCACCTCAACAAAGACATAGCCTTCAAAATCAGAGGCTACCAGTGCTACCGATCTGACCGAATAGACAGGCGAAAGGGTGGAATACTGACACTCGTGAGGAATAACATCAGTGCATGTCAGCTTGAAACATATATGGAGGGGGTGGAATACCAGATGCTTCATCTCAGGACAGAAAGTTCTGAATTCCACCTGCTCAACTACTACTGTCCGAGCGACCGCCCACTGGCACTAGATACAATCCCAGCAAAAGAAAGACTGATTGTATGCGGAGACTTCAACAGCCACTCACAGAGCTGGGGCTATGATCACATGGACAGGAGAGGTGAGGAGCTTGAAAACTGGCAGGATGACAATGGGCTTATCCTGATTAACCAGCCAATCGACCCACCAACCTTCTACTCGAGATCATGGCACACCACCTCTACACCAGACCTGGCATTCCACTCACCCAGCTTGGAGTGGAACACCACACGCATTGTAGGGAAACAACTTGGAGGCAGCGACCACCGGCCAGTCTTCCTAATTGTGGAAAATGAACTTGTCAAGGAGAGCAGCACTCTCTCTAGGTGGAACTACAAGAAGGCAGACTGGACAATGTACCAGCACCGTACTAGTATACTGGCTAGAGATCTGACTGTAGACAAAGACATCAATAAGCTAGTCGATGAATTCAGCAGATGCATATTACAGGCTGCTCGTGAAACAATACCTAGAGGGGCTCGTAAGCACTACAAACCATATTGGAATAGTGAACTAGAGCAGCTGCACAACGACGTGGAAACATCTCGAAAGCAGGAAGAGACCAGTCCATGCCAAGAACACCACAATAACTACCAGCAAGCTAAGGCCAAATTTCAAAGGGCCAAGTTGCAGGCCAGGCGAAGAAGCTGGAAGGAGAAAACAGAGTCCTTGAACTTTGAAAGAGATACGAGGAAACTGTGGAAGCTGGTAAAGCAACTTAACGATGAAGGTACAGAGAGAAACTCAAGGATTGCTCTGTACAAAGATGGAAACATCCTCATGGGAAAACAGGCAGCTGATCACTTTGCAGACTCCTTTGCTAAAGACAACAACATCGAAGTTAGCCCAGAGAAGCAACAGGAGACTCGTGAGAAACAACACGCAGGACGAGATGGAACCATACCTGAAGTTATGGAGGCACCAATCACATTCAGAGAACTGGAGCTTGCAATATCCAAATTGAAAATGAGAAAGTCGCCAGGAGTTGATGGAGTGTCCAATGAAATGATTAAGAACTTGGGAACCGCAGCAAAAACAAAGCTGCTGCAGATCTTCAATATCTGTTGGAACTCAGGCAGAGTTCCACAGACCTGGAGGGAAGCAATCATGATACCACTCCTAAAACCAGGAAAAGACAGTTCCACTGCCTCCAGCTACAGACCAATCAGCATTACAAGCTGCCTCTGCAAAACAATGGAACGTATCATCAACCTCAGGCTACAGTGGTACCTTGAAAGTGAAAACCTTCTTGTACCACAGCAGGCGGGCTTTAGGCAATGTTACTCTGCAGAAGATCAGGCAACTTACCTTTCCCAAGAGATTGAGGATGCGTTCCAAGATAAGAAACTGGTACTAGCAGCATGGATAGATCTAAGGAAAGCATTTGACAAGGTTTGGAAAGAAGGGCTTCTGAAGAAACTGAGAAATTGTAGAGTGAATGGTAAGATGTACAAATGGGTGAAAGCATACTTGCATAACAGAACAGCCCGAGTACAACTAGATGGCCTCAAGAGTAAGAAAATTCTACTGCGTCATGGCGTCCCTCAGGGAGGGGTTCTGTCACCCACACTTTTCCTAGTCTACATCAACGACCTGGTTGCTGAACTACCACATGGAATGAAAGTGGCAATGTACGCTGATGACCTGGTAATATGGTGCACAGATGAGCATGCAACAGTGGCCACCAAACTGCTACAAAGAGCTATAGATGCCTTAACCTCATGGGCAAATAGATGTTGTGTCAGCATCAACACAGACAAGTGCAGCACTACGCTCTTCACCCTCTCTCCCAAACAAAAAGCTGGTGTCATCAAGATAAACGAAGAGCTCCCGAGAGAAGATAAACAACCCACCTATCTCGGAGTTACATTCGATGATAGGCTGACATGGAAGCAGCACATCAACAAAGCAGCAACAAAGGCCAGGAGGAAGCTAGCCATCCTGAGAAAACTAAGTGGAACCACATGGGGAGCCAGCGGGAAAATACTTAGTAAAGTTTACCAGCAGGGCATACGACCACACCTGGAATATGGGTCAGCTGCGTGGTGTCCAGCATCAAACACCACATTACAAGAGCTAGATAAGGTGCAAAACCAGGCGCTTAGGGTCATCACGGGGGCAATGAAATCAACGCCTATAGTGGAGATGGAGAAAATGGGAAGGATACATGCACTGAGAGAACGCAGAGACACGAAAGTGCTAACACAGGCAGAAAAGTTCCTCTGTATGCCGAGCCATCCAATGAAGGACAGATTCCAAAACCTAGCAATGGGGCGACTGAAAAGAAGCAGCTTTATCCACCAGGCCAAACGATTTCGTAGACAAACCTCAGACCTGCCTGAAGTTAACAGCCCTCTAAAGTCTGTGCCAGAACAAACCCCTTGGAGAGAGGAGCATGGACTACCAGTACACATCCACACAAAAGTGAAAGGAATATTCGACAGGGATGAACAGAACAGCGTGCAACGTAGGACAGTCACTCTCAGTTTCCTGGATGATGAATACCCACAGGACCTCTGTGTCCGAGTATACACGGATGGGTCAGCACAGAATGCAGTAAAGAATGGAGGAGCAGGAGTGTACATAGAATACCCAAACAACACTAGGGATACGGTCAGAGTACCAACGGGGAAATTCTGTAACAACTATGATGCAGAAGTCCAGGCAATCAAGGTGGCAACTGAGAAACTACTGAACACCAATCTCGGTCCACAGCCTGTAGTATTCCTGACAGATGCAAGATCAGCACTCCAAGCACTTCAGTCCAGAAAATTGCCAGTTATACAGGCCCTACTTTCTGAACTGTGCAACCAGCGCAGGGTCGCCATGCAGTGGATACCGTCTCATTGTGGAATACCAGGAAACGGGAGAGCAGACGGACTGGCTAAAGAAGGTGCTGCAGACGAACAACCGGATGTACCAGTTACGTACCATCAGAAGAAAAAGATGATCAAATCTATCAGAAAGCCACCAACATCAACGCAGGATGACTACCAAGCTATGAACAGATCAGAACAAATAGTCATTCTGCGCCTCAGAACAGGACACAACCGCCTCCGCAGCCACATGTATACAAAATTCAAGATTGGCAATTCAGCCATGTGTACATGTGGACAGGCACCCCAGACAGCGGAGCACGTACTGCAAGATTGCCCCGAATATGATATATTGAGGCAAACCCACTGGCCCAGAGAAATAACACTGGAAGCAAAACTATATGGACCTCTGTATGAACTACAAAAGACAGTGAAGTTTATACAAGAAACAACATTGCAGATATAAACAATATATTTCAAGCGAACGAAAGAAGAAGAAAAATACAGTTGATGGCACACGAAAATGGACCTATTTAAATACAAAATTAAAACAATCAAGAAATGTTGAATTTCATTCTGAACATTTACCGATTGCGTAATATTTCGTTGCGGTGCGTGGTCACAGGTCAAACGTGAAGAGGTTTTTTTTAACATTGATGGAAAGCCAATGGATAAAATACAGAAACAGGTTCAATGTGGGATCCGTCAAAGACGTGTCATGCTCCCAATTAAAATGATTTAAAAGAGAATCCTAAACTGTTGAAAAATGATAATGACAAATATAATTTTATTAACACTGATTTGGTTTGGTTTGGATTTAAGGACTATCTTCATGGCACACGAACAACTCCATCAGTGCTCCAATCTATTCCTTTAGATCACACAATGAGGATCTCAGCACAGTGGACGAAATCCGTAGCACCGGCGAGGATCTCAGTGTGTGTATACAGGAATCACACATTCTATAAATATTTTTTGTGGTGGATAGGTTTCCTAATTTTTAAATTTTACCAGGGTGTTGGGATTCGCTTTGTTGTGTGAAGCAACTTTGATTAAATAGTTTTTATTGGAGTTTTTTGCACGACTTTGTATTCCCAACTGCATGGATGAAATTACGTGAAATGGAAAGAACGATTACGTATGAGTGTTTCAAGACATGACCGTGACTGAACGGAATACATCAGTCTCAGCACCGTTGTTGTGCTGTGATGTGTTAATTTTTTAACGTGGCACAGCCACTTATGTATGTGAGTTTTCATATTTAATAGTGTCCGTCAGTTTACAAGGCAGGATGCCTTAAAGTCTGCACGGTTTTTATAAGCTATTTACATGACAGAGTTCACAAGATCTATCAATAGATAGGGAGCTACTATTGTATAGAGCTTGTTATATAGAATATTTGGCAGACAGAAAAAGTGTGTATCAAGGCACTAGTTTCATGCCATGCATTATCCTCTGTCATGAAGTCGGTAACAGATACTTTACGGAGTTGTTTACACCTGGATGCCTAGCAAAACAAGGAACGAGAGGGCAACGTTGTCACATGTTCACTACTTCTATAACATCTGGACGGTGAGCTTAACAGCCCGACTTCATCCTGTGCCATCTCTTCACCAGTTCTCTTTTCTGAGTCTGGAATACTATCCTATATATCAAGTACTACTTGATACTATCATCTCTCATCTAAATTTACCATCTCGCCACATCCTCAACTAAACATAATTGATGAATTTGCCAACAGTTGAATGTCGGACGCATGGAATGGACAAATGTATACCTTAATGAATCAATCTCTTGTTGTAATAATGAATGGAGTGAAATCCTAGTTCAACCATTGTGTTGTTAATAAATATTTAAAGTATCGTCAGCTCATTGTTTTGAAGGTTTACTCTGGGAATGTTGATTGCCAGGTTTGGCTTTGCATTATTGTTTAAATATAAACATTAGACAACTTGTGCTTACTGAAAGACCTATGAGCAAAAATATAATATGAAATGCTTCAACAATTCAAAGGAATTAGTCGAGAATGAAATCAGCTACACATATTGAAAAGACATCGTTTAATAATTGGCAAAATGAATGAATTCTGCTGCCATACAACGAGGCGGCCTTAATAACTGGGAAATAAATCGAAGTTTATTCTCCAACACAGGGCAGCGGCCTTACAGCCTATTGTTTACGATTTCCAACTGCCGAGGGATTTTTCACGTGCGCAATTTGCATGCAGGACCTCCTATTTTTTTCGCCCCTACGCGAGACAGCTAGGGCATCCGATCTCTCTACCCAAGACAATAGGGGGGAACTACATCATCATAAGGAACTACTAGTTCTGAAAAAATGTATTCTTCTTTCTTAGATCATTAACCACCGACCGTCAAAGCAGTCAGTGGCCATCACGCCTAGTGGCGTCTTGTAGGGCAACAACAAATTGATTCCACTTTGCTCGATCGGTGGCTATCCTTCGGACAGTGCCCCAACTCTGGTTCATTCTTTGCATCTCAGCCTCCACAGTCCTCCGCCAGGTTGTTTTTGGTCGTCCTCTCTTTCGTTTTCCTTCAGGGGTCCAAAGCATAGCTGTTCTTGTGATGGCATCGGGGTCTCTTCTGAGGACATGTCCAACCCAGCTCCAGCGTCTGCCAGCTATGATGGTGTGCATGTCTGATACTTATAAATTTATTCATCTCAAGATAATGCTGGCACACCAACTGATACCGGGCATTTCGCTAACTGTTATTGTCCAACTGTTGTTGTTCCGAGCTATGTATAATAGAATAAGCCACGCCCACACAGGGCTATTTATCATAAAGGTATATGTGCTACTGTTCTCTTGTCACAATGTGTAGAATGTTGCAAGTGGGTGCGTGTTATGGTAGACACTCACGCCACAGGCACGTACATACGAATCATGGAATGTGGTAAACGCCTGGTGACATTTAATGACGATTTATTAAGTCACGACATAATCACGTTTACATTCATGTACAGTGTAGATCACAGCACGAACACATTGAACAATAATCTCAGCGCTATAATACTGCACACAGCAGTTCACATAAATAATGGCCTAAAGTCCTCACGACTCAATTCTGCGCTATAATACTGCACACAGCAGTTCACATAAATAATGGCCTAAAGTCCTCACGACTCACTTCTGCGCTATAATACTGCCCACAGCAGTTCACATAAATAATGGCCTAAAGTCCTCACGACTCACTTCTGCGCTATAATACTGCACACAGCAGTTAACATAACAAGGCCTAGTGTACTCACAAACATCCATACTGCAGCTTATGAAATATGCTGTACACACAGCAAAATATAAGTCGACATTTTTCAAAGCACTACGTAGGCATACACCATCAAAAACACACAGCGTTGACCACCCCGGTCCAACGCTCCGAACATTCTCTCTACGGGATCACACACTCGTCCCGCCCAAACAGTCACGGGGCTCGGCTGTTTTAGAACACAGCTCTCTCAATACATGCAGCATAGCCGCGAGCTAAACACAGCTCACTACAACTCAGGGATAAATTCCTCACAAGCGTGGCTCAACGCTGTGAGTAGCGGTCATCCGCTCCGTTCTCAACATACGAGAAGCTATTCCTATCATAAATCTAAATAAGCCTCATAGCCAAACAAGGATTCAAGCAACGTAACTCAAAATCTACCTTGTCCAAAAAACATATTCAGGATTACTGCCCTTTCATAGGATCAACTCGCAACAGTTTCCCACACACCCGGGGGTAAAAAATGATTCTATCTTTTTTTTTGAAAATTAACTCCCAAAACGAAAAAAATTAAAAGATAATGAAGTTCTAACATATGTTTTACAAAATTCATCTTATGATAAGTCGGAAATAGTATATCTACAAAATATTAGCAGTAAATGTAAAGTAAATAACAATCATCCAACGTAATCAAGTAAGAATACTAAAATTAATCTATTAGAAGACCAAGCTAAGTATCTCAAAATTAATCTATTACAGAACTAAGTTAAGCATATACAATAAAACTCAAACAAGCAACAAACAATAATAATAGAAATGACAATATCAAGCAAACGAAGTATAATTCGAAAAGAAGTAAAATATGAAATCATCATATGAAAAACAACAAATAATATCACAATGTCAAATCATGTAAAACAAATACAACTATCCCTGATCTAAAGTTACATCATTACTTGGACAATACAAAGAATGAAAGTCTAAGTAGCGTAACAGAAAAAAGTATACACGAAGCATAAAGTGAGACAAAGATGAAACACGGAAGTATAAACAACATAACAGATCATGCTGAAAAGACAACAGAAAAGATGTAAAGGGATGACGAATAGTCAACAAAGACAGAGGAAAGTAAAGATGCACATGTAGAAAAAGATAGTAACGATACATTATCATAACTATCTAAATTAAACACCATATTGTCTAAATTAATACAATCATAATCAAAAATTACAACACAAAATGCCAAAGTATATCTATACTAACAACACAAAGTAAAAAACTTATGACAAAAAGAATAATAAGTAATTTAACCAAATTATAAAACTTATACATAACTAATAATAAATTATACAAGATATCACACAAACAAAAATAAAACGCTATCAAAAGGTTTGCACTGACTCAAAGTCACGCGCTAAATACAGAAAAATACATCAAACATTAAGAAACAATTTCAAGGAACTAATGACACTACACATTACTAACCATAATATGCAGACTAGCATTGGCGCAGAAAAAATATTACAACGTTCGAAAAAATACATTTTCCAAAAAATAAAATACAAAAAAGTTTCGTAGCACTAAGTTGCATAAAAATAGTATTTCATTTACAACCAATTCAAAGCTATAAT
Organism: Oreohelix idahoensis; assembly: GCA_024509875.1. Classification (NCBI taxonomy): domain Eukaryota; kingdom Metazoa; phylum Mollusca; class Gastropoda; order Stylommatophora; family Oreohelicidae; genus Oreohelix; species Oreohelix idahoensis. Next base: position 296,305 of record JAMPIV010013503.1, read on the forward strand.
AAATAAACTAGCAATGAAATAAACTTTAAGAAAATGAATTACATATAAACAATCTATCTCTAAACAGACCCACATTAACAAATGTAAGTATTTTTTTTTCAAAAAATATACATCACATAAAACCCATGAGAAAAAATTCCAGTGCTCAAGAATTAACTAAAAGTAATTGTTGCACCATTACAACTAATGAGTTTGTGCATAGGGCTGGCAAACTCAACATGTACAAAAAGTTATCCTAACAAAACTGCTACAAAAACAAAAAACAAAACAAACAACTGCAAGTTCAACAATGAAATATAACTAACAACAGAAACAAAAAATCATGGCAATCAAATGATGCATTAAATATTTCAACGAAATTACATGTTATTGCGAAACAAGAACATATCATTTACTATACTAACAAATACAAAAGAAAATATTTACTGTTTTAATATAAAAAAAAATCAGATGCAAATCTCTAGCTTCCCTGTCAACATGTCCTGACCCTGAGCAAGTAAAACATCAGATGCTTAGTGAGACGCTGAAAAGGTTACACTTGATCGAACACACGGATGCAAAGTTGACCTACTTTTCTCACCGCTAATATGTCACAGGAGCCTTGACTGTTATCGTAAAGTCGCTTCTGTCAAAATATATGAATGAAAATTTCCATGTTAATGAATGGTGAAATCTAATGAGAAAAAACGTAGAAGTCAAAATGACAATTACCCAGCACTTTGGTCCGTGTAAAGTAATGGACTTTTCACAATGCCATCAGCTCTTCCCCCTTAACATGTAGACATCACAGAAGACTAGGGGACAACTTGACCGCAACCCTATGTCATCACTTTGTAGGCTGAAACAAAGTGTTACATTCACAACACCGAGACACTCTCTCGCAATCAATAACACTATCAGCAATAGTATTTGAAACTCCACTGTTATTGTTACCTGGTTTATCTCTAACACAACTGACTCTGGGCTCATGTTGAGCAAAGTTAGCATACTTGCGCTTATTATTTGTTACATGATGAAAATATTTATTACTACAGTTGCTTTGTTTACAAACAATGACTCTAGTCTTTTGCTGAGCCAAGTTACTCTGGTGATGTAAAGCAACACCTGGAGATCTGTTATCTCTATTGAAATTATTGTTAATTCCTTTATTATGACAAATGTTATGTCTATAACCCAAGTTAGCATTGTTGTTGTTAACATATCTTCTTTGACAAAAATGTCCACTAGAAAGCACTTGCTTTCCAGTAGCAAAATCGTCACTAGATTGATAGTTTTTCTTACAGTTATTTCTACTATAACTTACAGAATTCTTCGGATCAAAATGTTGAAATCCGCTAAATTGTTTACAATTCCTTGGAAAATCAAAATTACCACTTGATAAACTCCCTTGGTACTGTCTAATCTTGTGATTATATATCTTACCATAACTGTTCACCTTTTCACCTATGGGAATATGTTTACCAATCCCGTCAAACTGGCTGTGCTGAGTTTGACAAGTAACTGGACCTTTAGAATGTTTATTTTCCTGCCCATAGTGGGTTTCATTCCTGGAAAAAATAGTACTATGTGTCGTAATTTTTCATCTGAGAGAGTTCTGATGGATATTGGTCCTTTTAGAGTGTAGAATGATAGTGAAGGCTCTGTGAGAATACGGATTTAGGAAAGTGAGGTAGTAGATTCACAAGGGCTGGGGAAGAGTAAGAACAGTCTCTTATTACGACAATATTTGTCTCTCAAAACTATTCCTACCACTCTTCTGAACAAACAGTTGTTTGTCAGTTCCAGTCGCTCATGCGCACACACCGATTTGGTGATTCTGACGCACAACGTACATGAATACACACTACGATAACAAAATATGGGAAATGTATGGATTTTGGGCCAGCCGACACCAAATGCTAATAAAGTTTTTAATACTTTTATTATCATAAATTCAAGTCACAAGTAAGTATCAATTTACAGTCAGAAATCATGGGTTACAAAATACAAAATGACTGGGGGGGGGGGGTTGAGGAGAAGTATCCAATGCACCTTTTCCCGCTTGTATTTACTAACAGAAAAGACCCGGTCCCAAGGACGAGAAGGGGGGGGGTGATGATCAGAGATAGGCAATTTAACCCAATGGTAAATTTATTACTCTGAGTCAAGGGGGTTACAGTAATAAGAGGTAAAGGAAAAGCTAGGGTCATCAAATGTTTTCCTTTAATCAACGAATTTTCCCGGGGGGGGGGGGATGCTCACAGTTAAATAATCCCGCTAGGAGAAATCCCGTACAATTAATACAGTACACCTTAATACTAGGTTGAACTAATTATAAGGGTAAAAAGATTAAATCTCCTTTTTCATTAAAAAAAAAACACGCTTGGCTGGCCAGCACACAGTCACACACACACAGACTTACCAAATGGTGAATTCTGGCACTTCATAGGAAATACAAAAAAAAGCACTAAACCTTGGCTTAGGTAAAAGTATTTTCTTTTGTGTACAGCCATAGATTAGCGGGTTGTTGAAGTTAACAAAGTGTCCCGAAATCGCTGGACGTTGAAGTTCAACGGTACTGTTTGTTTATTAGATAAAGTTCCTAAAGAATGGCACAGGCACTTGGCTAGGTGGGAGGAATGGTGTGGTGTCTAAGATTGGCACAGCTGGTGGAGATAACTTTCTTTTGCAGTAATGTCACAAACTACAAAACACTGAGGTAAGTTCTTCAGGGGGTGGTAAAATCCAATGATTATGCTTGACAGACAGTGTCAGGGAAATCTATGTTCTTCTTCACAAATAGAGCAGTGAGTAAAATATTGCTACTGTTGACTGTTCTTCTTCCAGTTTGATAACTATAAAACGACTTTATGAATTGGGATTTTAAAATAGTCTTTGGGTTTGCTTTGTTTCTGTATACTTCAGATAGCTGAATCCCAACAGGATCGCCACAAAGATTAAATTTCAAATATGTTCATAAGTCACTGGAGTAATCGAACTGAGTCGGCAAGACTCTAGATATATATTATGGCTGCGTAATGGCTGCTTTAAATGATGTTTCATTGCTGCTAAATTGCTGGGATGCGAGGTTCAAAAGATCATTCTGGATGCAATAGAAAAAACATGAAATACAATAAAATCATATTAAAATCTAACGCGCGATAAATTTACAGTTTAACTATTTTCTGCACTCGCGTCTTCAATTAATAAAGCAAGAAAAAAACTCCCCGTGAGGTTAATAGTTGAAAGCATATCTATTTATACAGAACTAAACTGTATTAAAGTTATAATTCCCTTAAGCGGCTATTGTATTAGGAAATAAACTTATAGATGTAACATTTAGTTGGCACTAGAACTTTAAGATGGGCTTATTTAATAAGGTTAAATTTACACCACAATCCCGTGAACTAAATATGAAATAACTAGACCACTGATCACTCGAAGCTAAAGTATTAATTACCGTCTGCACAGAAAAAGAATTTCACTCCAATAGCCAACAATTTAGATGAAATCTAACAGGAATTTAGCTATATGCTAGTGAATCTTAGAATTCTGTCAGAACGAATGATAACGTTGCCCTTTTCAGATTCTGTATTTATCTATTAGAAAGGCAAGATAAATGGTACGTGTGAAAATTTCGCGCCTCTTCAGTTCCCAGGGAACGTCGAAGTTATTTAGCTGCCATGCTAACCACGATGGCCCGACTGGCTTCCGATCTACGTTCGTCTCAGGCTGCTCGCACGAGGATGTGAAATTTCGGCGAGACTAGCCTCGTTCGCGGTGAGTTTCCTGATTCCTCAGATCGTATCCGCTACGCTGAGCGTTCCGTCTTTCGGGCAAGTCTGCCGGTGGCCACAGAAGTGCGAAGTCTGCAAGAAGCTTTCTTCTGACCTCTCGTGTCCGTCTTGCGAACGGTTCAGTGTTCGTACGGAGATGCTAAACTTCTGCTTCTCTGTTCTGGGGATCTTCTTTGACTGCTTTGATCATAGCCGCTACTCTTCGTTGATGAAAAGTTACAACAATACTGATGTTCAGGGATTCTAATGTTATTGTGACAGGGGCTAGGTGTACCTCACACCCAAGACCCGTGCTCTAAGAAAATTTATAAAGGATCGTTTGACAGGGGTTGCAATTATTGGTTGCTTGCAACCCTCTCAGCAGCAGACTTAACAATTCAAGCAACCCAAAGCCTTATGCAGATCAACATTTAATTCTACCGAACAGAACCGAACACCAAACAAACAATCAAACAAACACCCAGTCAGTGTTCATAGACTGTCTGAAAAACAATAAATAAAACAATGTCTAAGTGAACATCAATAGCATGGATAATAACACTTACCATACAGAAAACATGCGCCCACCTGATATCATCAACTATCTCACACACTCATGCGTGTCGTCCAATGCGACTAGTATGGTGTTGTGCATGAGGCTGGCAATCGCACCGGGTAACATAGGTTGCTACCGAAACCACTACTGCAAGAGCATCTGAATGCTTCATGCTGAGACAAACCACACCGGTGGCCCCATGCTCCCTCAGGAGCGGAGAAGAGAAATATACATCTCCAAGTACGCCCACGTGCTCTCACAAACCATGTTCACATAACAATAATAATCAACTGGACATAAAATAATATTCTTCAATACATGTACAACAAATAATCTCAATAATGAGAATTAACTACTACCTCTCAACCGACCCACATCAATACTCGTCCCTGCACTCTGAACATGTCGTAAGTGACGACTGGTGCGCCTGGGCACAAGCGTGTCATATATGACCCCTGATGAGATTGGGAACTCATCACATGAAACACATTATTACAGAAACAACCACTGTAATAGCATAAAAATGCTTCTGTTGACTTGTGGTGGACACCAACCGCATTGGTGTTTCTATGCTCCCCCCCCCCCCAGGAGCAAACAGAGAAACACCTGTTTCAACTTGCCTTACGCAACCAAGGAGTGGCTCTCATCTCACCAGAAATCTAAATGACTATTCTCCCTTCAAAGTAACCACTAAAGATAAACAGTAGAATAATCAATCATCGTGAAATACGCTCAATTCCTTTACATTAAAGAAATAAAATATAATTATTCTCGACTTAAACCAAACTGGAACTAAATACACAGCGTGTCACCTGGCGTAACATTTACCCCGCGGTGCGTGTTATTCCGACTCGCTGGCGTCGCTTTTTATCACCACGAGGCTGCTATCTTGCTATCGTTAATCTTATCTAAATTCCAGTGAAATAGTCTCACACTATATCTGCCTTTCTGAAGAATGAAATAATCGCTCTTAAACTTTCACATCTATCTATCTACCTATTTATCTCACTAAACATTAAAATAGCCACATCGATATAATTTCAGAATCCTAGACAACTAATGCTAATTTAAATTAACTCACGTGCTCAAGGCATTTACAGCTTGGCTCTGTCTAGGCTCGTCATTTCTCTTCTGGGCGGCTCTCTCAAACATAGACCAGTTTCACCGCTTGCTATCCCTTTTATAAGCCCTGGTCTAACCACTCAACTTACTGCGCGCTACGCGTATTAATCTGCGCCACACGCGATTATTGCTCTAGAATGCATGAAAACACAGATTTACACAACTATTCTAGAGCAAAAACACAACTAATATGTAGGCTTTATTATGGCCTTGTAATAAATCTGCTTGAAGATAACGGGGTGAACAGGCACTAAACCACAGAGACAATATGGCTGACCAGATGGGTGAACCACGGAGACAATATGGCTGACAAGATGCCGCCAGCGCCGAGAATGACAGATCTCAAGATGGCGCTGTCACATTATGAAAAGCTAAAGTCCCTTTAATCATCCATCAAATCAGGGAAAATTCACTTGACAAACTAGACGTACGTCACAATCGTCCCCACTTTTAGACATGAAACCATTTTTCATGTTTCCTTCTTGACAATGGAGGTGACCTGATTGGGGACTTTAGGATGAGTGGTATCTTCAGTTTGCTCTTCTTCCTCTGTAGACAAGTTTCTACTCAAGAAGTCAGCTCCGACATTCTGTTTTCCTGGAATATATTCCACTTTGAAGGAAAAAACGCTCAATAATAATGCCCAGCGCATAATCCTTGCGTTGAATTTCTTATTGGCACCAAGGAAAGCTAATGGAGCGTGGTCGGTTTGTACTGTGAAAGAAGTACCATACAGAAACTCATGATGGCGTCTGATGCCATGAATCAGCGCGAGACATTCTCTTTCAACGACACTGTAGTTGCGTTCAGCCTTGTTCAGTTTCCGACTGCCGTAAGCTACTGGGAATAGCATATTGGGGTCACTGTCCTCGGCTTGCAACAATGTTGACCCGATGCCCTGACCTGACGCGTCAACTCTCAGTACGAAAGGCTTCTTAAGGTCAGGTAACCTTAGGATGGGGTATGCCGACAACTGTCCTTTCAAAGTGCTGTATGCATGTTCGCACTTTTGATCCCACATGACCTTATCAGGACAACCTTTCTTGGTGAGGTCAGTCAGAGGTGCCGTAAGTCCGTTGAAGTTCTCGATGTATTTCTGATAATATGCGCATAGTGATAGGAAGGAACGCACGTCTTTCTTCGTTCTGGGCCTTTTGGCTGCAGCTATTTTCTCCACGTTCTTCTGAACAGGCCAACTACAGCCGTGGGAAATAGTATGCCCCAAGAAGTCTAGCTTTTCAAACCCGATGAGACATTTGCTAGGTCTGGCTGTGAGACCAGTTTCCTGTAGTCTCCCGAGGAGCATAGCAACCGTAGCAATATGTTCGTCGTAGGTTTCCGATGCAATTAATGTCATCCATGAAATTATGGATGTGGGGACTTTGCAAAGGTCCTAACAGCTTCCTCATCATTCTGGTGAACACTCCTGGTGCGTTATGCAATCCAAACGGCATCACATTAAATGTGTAATGTCTTTCACTAGTGCTGAAATCTAGCAAAGGTTTAGCTTCTTCCTTGACTGGTATTTGATAATAACCTTTACTGAGGTCAATCTTGGAGAAAATCGTTGCCTTGCTGAGCTTGGTGAACAACTCAGAAACAGTTTGGAGAGGTTCGGGCTGGAATTCCGTAACATCGTTTAGTAACCGGTAATCTATACACAGCCGAACTTCCTTATTGGGCTTCTGCAACAGCACTACACTTGAACTGTAAGGATATGTAGACTCACTGATAATTCCTGCCTGTCGCAGCTTGTCTATTTCTCCGCGAAGTGCATCAGCTTTAGCGTACGGGATGGGGTAAACTCTGGTTCGAACAGGGGTCTCGTTTGTTAATTTCATGTCAAATTCGATGAGATTTGCTCGACCAGGTACATCCGTTAAGACTGCACTGTACTGTTTTAGTAGCGCCCTGGTTTCTGTTTGTTGTTCTGGTGAGAGATTGTCGCCGAACTTGACATCTTTAAAGGATTCTGTGAGTTGCAGTGGATACTCCATGCAACCATCATCATCTTCCTCGTCTTCCGTTGCCATGGCGACAGCCAGGAGATGCTCGGAGGATGGCACTGGTCTTTCCAGATCTTTCTTAAGCAGATTTATGTGGAAGACCTTCTCCTTTCCTTTAATAGAGATCTTGTAATTAGTACGTGAGATCTTTTTAAGGACGGTAAACGGCCCTTGCCATCCGATGCGAAGTTTATTGCTTCCGGTTGGAAGTAGCAACAAAACTTTTTCCCCTGGTTGGAGCTGTCTCTCTTTTGCAGCTTTGTTGTATCTTTTAGCATGTTTAGCGCGGGCTTTCGTAAGGTTTGTCGTAGCTAGATCCCATCCTAGCTTTAACCTTTCCTTGAGCTCAGATACATACTTGCTTGCAGAGACGACTGTCTCGTCAGCCTTTTGGTCTGTCAGGGACCGAAGTAAGGCTTCTAGTGGCCCCTTAATAGGTCTGCCAAATAAAAGTGTAGCAGGCGGGAATCCCGTAGACGCTTGGGGTACCTCTCGGTAGGCGAATAAGGCAGCCGATATATATAGGTCCCAGTCTTCCGGTTTCTCCTGACCCAGCTTACGTAACATGGTGGTGAGGCTGCCATTAAAACGTTCCACGAGCCCATTTCCGGCCGGATGGTAGGGACTTGTGTGGATATGTTTGGCCCTCAAGATCTTAAAGATCTCCTCCATTAACAGGCTACGGAATTGGGATCCATTGTCCGTCAAAACCTGTTGAGGGAATCACAACCGTGTAAAGATTTGCACGAGGGCTTCTGCGACGTGCTTGGAATCTGTGCATGTTAGCGGTACAGCTTCGGCCCACATGGTGCAAGTGTCGACTAATGTCAGGATGAACCTGTTCTTTCTTTTGGTCCTTTTCAGGGGTCCAATGATGTCGACAGCAACCCGTTCAAATGGAGTCCCCACAATTGGCATTTGCCCCATGGGTACTGGGGGTGTCAAGTGCTTGGGTGTACCCGTTGGCACTGGCGCAGGATTTCACATACCTGATAATGTCAGAGTTCATTTCCTGGCCACCAATAGTGGGTTTTTATTATAGTGCGTTTTGTCCCAATTCCGCTAAAAGATCTGGCTTCTGTACTGCGTTGGTACTAGGAGCTGGTTATTCCCCGTGTCCGGGTTGCCCGTTCTACGATACAATACGCCATCCTTAGAAAAGATGTCTCCGTTGTGTCTGGGGTCCTTAGCCATGGGCAGTTTTCTAAAGCAGAGCTCCAGAGTAGGGTCCTTTTGTTGCGCCTCCTTCAGTTCATTCGGCAACAAATTTGGCGCAGGCTCCCTCTCCTTCTTGGCTTGCCCTCTTGTGGTTACCGCTGCCACAATCGGCTCCTTTGGTCTCCCAATAAACACATATCTACATCCCAGGATAACTGGGTAGATAGGATCATCCATAATGGCAGCTTTAATAACTCCTCTGACAAAGTCAGAGTGTATTTCTACCAGTGCGATAGGAAGCGTCCTGGGTGCATCACTCCTGAAAACTCCACTAAGTTTGACGGTTTCCTCTGTTTCCTGACCGGGTTTGACTAGGTGCCTGGCGACATTACAATCAAAACTTAATCCCGTGTCAAAAAGACAAGTAGTAGAGGTACCGTTCAAAAGTACAGTTCCTCGCGTTGAGGGTCGGTCCCCCTCAGGTTGAGAATCACTGACATTGACTCTACCTTTCGAGACTGTATGCAAACATCCAATGCGGTTCGGACCGGTTTGTTTGCCCTGATCAGACGTTCCTGTTGTAGGGGTCTTCCCTTTTCCTTGACCTTGGTGGCCGCGCTGCCACGTAGGCTTGGTGGGTTGATCAGAAGTATTATTTGGGGGGTATCGGGTTTTGTAGAATTTCGATTTTTCCTGGGGAGGTCTCTGGTTATTATTATCTCGTTGGTTATAATGTTGAGAAGGATTGGAAGAATAGGATGACTGCTCTAGATTTTGTTTTCGAGATCGCTCATCTGCGGGTTTACGTTTAGTGCTGGGAAGCTCGGCCATTGCATTGCTATAGCGTTCGGCCTTATTGAGGATGTTCTCAAGCCTGACTGCCCCCTGTTCAGCTAAAAATCTACGGGTGTCATTAGACAAAGTGGATTTTATCTGTTCAACAAGAACAATTTCTAGAAGTCCCTCATATGAAAGAGGTAATTCAGATAGTTCTATGCACTTTGTCAAATAGCCCGTGAGACGTGAAGAGAACTGCGGAAAAGTTTCCGTGCTCTCTTTCCGGCTGTTTCTGAACATTTGCAGAAATTTTCGGGCGGTCATCTCAAACCACTCTAGCAAGGCCTTCTTCAGCATGTCGTAATCATGTTGGTTAGTTCCCAGCTTTGTGTATAAGTCATAAGCATTGTCTTTCAGTGACGTTGAGAGTTTAAGTGCCCAGCGGGAACTCTCTAACCCATACAGATTTGCGAGCCTCTCGAATTTTTCTAGGAAGCTGTCAATTTTTTCGTTAGGGCTAGGAAAAGACTCTAAAGCAAAAGACATCGCGGTTAATTGGGCAGATTGAGTACTGGAGAGGTCCAATGACTGAGACTGGGGCGATGACGGCTCTCCATTATTTGAAGTAGAGGCACTCCGACTCTCTAAAGCCTTGAGCGCTAATTCGTTCTGTCTTTACCTCTCTCTTTCTCTCTCTCTGCGGGCTTCCATCTCTGCCTCAATTTTCTTCTGCTCCAATTGACGATCGTCCGCTTCTTTCTTCTCAGCCCTCTCTCTTTCTTGATCCGCGTCATACTTTTCCAGTTCCTGGTTGACAAACGCGTTTGCAGCTTCTGGCTCTAATCCTGCCTCCTTCGCCTCCTGTCTCAACATGGCCCTCATCCTAATTCTCTCTGCCATGATAAAGAACCGGATGCTTCTAAGACTAAAAAATAAGAAGAAGAAACAAGGAGGGAAAAAAACTCAAAGTATAAATTTACTTGTGTTACCTACTACCTTGTACTGTGCTAACTTATCGCTGCTATTATCTGGCAATTAAGGCTCTAAACGCAAGCGACTAATGCCACTAAAATGGTAAGTTACACTGGAAAAATTTACTGTTACTAAAAGTAGAGAAAAATTTATGAAAAACAATTTAAAGGAAAAAAAAAATTTCCTGAAAATTTTAATTCTCCACTAACCGAACTCCGCCCTTCTGAAGTCAATTAAAGAGTAGAGACGATGTTAACTAGATTTTAAAAATAATTTAGAACAAGCGTCTTTAGCTTTGCTCAGCTCTTCTAACTTCAAAAACCTTTTGTGACTGAAGACAATCACGCTGGATATTGGTCCTTTTAGAGTGTAGAATGATAGTGAAGGCTCTGTGAGAATAAGGATTTTGGAAAGTGAGGTAGTAGATTCACAAGGGCTGAGGAAGAGTAAGGACAGTCTCTTATTACGACAATATTTGTCTCTCAAAACTATTCCTACCACTCTTCTGAACAAACAGTTGTTTGTCAGTTCCAGTCGCTCATGCGCACACACCGATTTGGTGATTCTGACGCACAACGTACATGAATACACACTACGATAACAAAATATGGGAAATGTTTGGATTTTGGGCCAGCCGACACCAAATGCTAATAAAGTTTTTAATACTTTTATTATCATAAATTCAAGTCACAAGTAAGTATCAATTTACAGTCAGAAATCATGGGTTACAAAATACAAAATGACAGGGGGGGGGGTGAGGAGAAGTATCCAATGCACCTTTTCCCGCTTGTATTTACTAACAGAAAAGACCCGGTCCCAAGGACGAGAAGGGGGGGGGGGTGTGATGATCAGAGATAGGCAATTTAACCCAATGGTAAATTTATTACTCTGAGTCAAGGGGGTTACAGTAATAAGGGGTAAAGGAAAAGCTAGGGGTCATCAAATGTTTTCCTTTAATCAACCAATTTTCCCGGGGGGGGGGGGGAATGCTCACAGTTAAATAATCCCGCTAGGAGAAATTCCGTACAATTAATACAGTACACCTTAATACTAGGTTGAACTAATTATAAGGGTAAAAAGATTAAATCTCCTTTTTCATTAAAAAAAACACGCTTGGCTGGCCAGCACACAGTCACACACACACACATACTTACCAAATGGTGAATTCTGGCACTTCATAGGAAATACAGAAAAAAAAGCACAAAACCTTGGCTTAGGTAAAAGTATTTTCTTTTGTGTACAGCCCCAGATTAGCGGGTTGTTGAAGTTAACAAAGTGTCCCGAAATCGCTGGACGTTGAAGTTTAACGGTACTGTTTGTTTATTAGATAAAGTTCCTAAAGAATGGCACAGGCACTTGGCTAGGTGGGAGGAATGGTGTGGTGTCTAAGATTGGCACAGCTGGTGGAGATAACTTTCTTTTGCAGTAATGTCACAAACTACAAAACACTGAGGTAAGTTCTTCAGGGGGTGGTAAAATCCAATGATTATGCTTGACAGACAGTGTCAGGGAAATCTATGTTCTTCTTCACAAATAGAGCAGTGAGTAAAATATTGCTACTGTTGACTGTTCTTCTTCCAGTTTGATAACTATAAAACGACTTTATGAATTGGGATTTTAAAATAGTCTTTGGGTTTGCTTTGTTTCTGTATATTTCAGATAGCTGAATCCCAACAGGATCGCCACAAAGATTAAATTTCAAATATGTTCATAAGTCACTGGAGTAATCGAACTGAGTCGGCAAGACTCTAGATATATATTATGGCTGCGTAATTGCTGCTTAAATGATGTTTCATTGCTGCTAAATTGCTGGGATGCAAGGTTCAAAAGATCATTCTGGATGCAATAGAAAAAAAAATGAAATACAATAAAATCATATTAAAATCTAACGCGCGATACATTTACAGTTTAACTATTTTCTGCACTCGCGTCTTCAATTAATAAAGCAAGAAAAAAACTCCCCGTGAGGTTAATAGTTGAAAGCACATCTATTTATACAGAACTAAACTGTATTAAAGTTATAATTCCCTTAAGCGGCTATTGTATTAGGAAATAAACTTATGGATGTAACATTTAGTTGGCACTAGAACTTTAAGATGGGCTTATTTAATAAGGTTAAATTTACACCACAATCCCGTGAACTAAATATGAAATAACTAGACCACTGATCACTCGAAGCTAAAGTATTAATTGCCGTCTGCACAGAAAAAAGAATTTCACTCCAATAGCCAACAATTTAGATGAAATCTAACAGGAATTTAGCTATATGCTAGTGAATCTTAGAATTCTGTCAGAACGAATGATAACGTTGCCCTTTTCAGATTCTGTATTTATCTATTAGAAAGGCAAGATAAATGGTACGTGTGAAAATTTCGCGCCTCTTCAGTTCCCAGGGAACGTCGAAGTTATTTAGCCGCCATGCTAACCACGATGGCCCGACTGGCTTCCGATCTACGTTCGTCTCAGGCTGCTCGCACGAGGATGTGAAATTTCGGCGAGACTAGCCTCGTTCGCGGTGAGTTTCCTGATTCCTCAGATCGTATCCGCTACGCTGAGCGTTCCGTCTTTCGGGCAAGTCTGCCGGTGGCCACAGAAGTGCGAAGTCTGCAAGAAGCTTTCTTCTGACCGCTCGTGTCCGTCTTGCGAACGGTTCAGTGTTCGTACGGAGATGCTAAACTTCTGCTTCTCTGTTCTGGGGATCTTCTTTGACTGCTTTGATCATAGCCGCTAATCTTCGTTGACGAAAAGTTACAACAATACTGATGTTCAGGGATTCTAATGTTATGAAAAGCTAAAGTCCCTTTAACCATCCTTCAAATCAGGGAAAATTCACTTGACAAACTAGACGTACGTCACACTATGTTTATTCCCTGTTACAAGTTTATCAGAATCTGCAACAGTAAACACGTGATTGATTTTATGAGCCTTTACTTGCAATTTCTCACATTTTTCTTCGTAATTAACAGAACTGACTGAAACACAAGAATCTTTATTGGTTTGACTTACTTACTTACTTAGTCGTTCCCCTTCTACTGTGAGGTGTAGAGGTTTGGAAGAGAGAGCGCCAGACTATTCTATCGGCTGTCTTCCTCCTGGCCTGGTTCCATTCTAGTCCTCGGTCCTTCAAAGATTTTTTAATGTTGTCCTCCCAGCGGACTCTGGGTCGTCCTCGGGGTCTGGATCCTTGGCTCTTTGTTTCCCATGCTTGTCGTGGTAGCCGAACTTCTCCCATTCTGCAGACATGGCCAAACCATCTTAGTTGGGACTGTTCTACTTGGGTCTGTAGGGGGTGGCATTTTAGGCCTTGACGTATCGTCTGGTTGCGTACCATGTCTCTTCTTGTTACTTCAACCACCTTCCTCAGATACCTCATTTCTGAGATTTGGATCTGGCTTTTATGGGTTGTAGTCATTGCCCATGACTCGCATCCATATGTCAAGACTGGGACATAGGTGGAGCGGTATACAGCCATCTTCGTTTTCTTACCAACCTCTCTCTTGCTGAGGAATCCTCCATTTATGGCCTGAAAAAGTCTCCCAGCTGCTGCTTTTCGAGTGGCCAACTCTTCTTTGATGCCTCCCTTTCGGTCTATAATAGCTCCGAGGTATTTAAAGTGGTCGACCTGCTCCAGGACCTGTTCTCCAAGCTTAATCTGATGTCTTCTTTCTTCTCGTGATATCACCATGGATTTTGTTTTAGAGCTGCTTATGACCATCCCTCTCTTCTCCAGCTCTTCCTTCCAGACTTGCAGGTTGGATTGGAGATGTGCCTCTGATTTAGCAATCAGGGCAACATCATCAGCAAATGCCAGCTCTGAAATATAGACCTGTCTCATCTTCCAGTACTCCACTGAATACTTTCTTGTTCTCTCCTTACATGCCTTGATGACATCGTCCATAAGGAGTGTGAAGAGGTAAGGTAATAGGATATCACCTTGTCTTACACCAGTGGTGGTCCTGAACTCTTCTGACTTATGGTTTGCTGTCCTCACATAATTTCTGCAAGACTTGTAGAAGCTCTGTATAGCATGAATCAGAGGTGCTGGAATATTCTTCCTTGCCAAACAGTCCCAAAGTTTGCTCCAAGGGACCCTGTCAAACGCCTTTTCCAGATCTATGAAACAAAGATGGATCTCACTCTTATACTCAAGGGCCTTTTCACTCAGCTGTCTGAGTGTGAAGATTAGGTCTTGAGTACTTCGGTTTGCTCGGAATCCGCACTGGACCTCATCCAATTGTGGCTCAGCTAGGCGTCGGAGTCTCTGCTCTAGGATTCTAGAGTAGATTTTTCCAGGGACACTGAGAAGGGATATGCCTCTATGGTTTCCACACTGTCGATTGTCACCCTTTTTGAAAATTGGTGTTATGATGGCGATCTCCCAATCCTTTGGTATGGTCTTGTTGCACCATGCTGCCTGTAGGACCCTTAAGAGTAACAGGTCGCCTGATGCTCCCATGTACTTAACCATTTCTGGTGTTATACCATCATGCCCTGCTGCTTTGCCCATCTTGATTTTCTCCAGTGCTGCCTTCAGTTCTTCCATCTTCATGTCATCTTCATCACCATTGGTTTCCTCTTCTGTGCTAGTGGTTATCATTTCTGATGTTTGACCTTGCTCACCATCAAGGAGTTCTGAGAAATATTCTTTCCATCTTTCCATTACTTCCTTCGGGGCAGTAAGCAATTTGCCTTGTTTGTCCTTTATAAATTTGAGAGGGCATTGTTTTTCCTTCCTCATGTTCTTTAGGGTCTTATAGAACAATTTCTGGTTTTCTTGTGCATCTTTTTCTAGCTTTTCTCCAAATTCTTCCCAGGACTTCTGTTTTGCTGCTAGCACTTTGTTCTTTACTTCTGTTCTGAGTGTCACATATTCTCTATATTTTTCCATTTGTCCTGTTGTGTTTTCAGCTCCTAAGTATTGTTTCCATGCCATTATTTTTCTCTCTTATTTTCTCTTTGACTTCCTCTGTCCACCAAGGTGTCCTCTTTCTCTTGTTCCCAAGTCGGACTTCACCACATGCTTCTGCAGCAGGTGAATTTATGATATCCTTGAATTTAATCCAGAGGGTTTCCAAGTCATCAGGTTGTTATTCTGTGTTGCTCACCGCTGCAGCAATAAGCCCCTGATATAACTGGTCTTAATTTCTGGCTCTCTCAGCTTGTAGGTCCTAATGCTCATTTCTCCTGCTCGTTTACTTGGTTTCTTGCGTGATGTTGAGCAGTTCCTAGGCTGAACAACTCTTTCAGTTGTTCGTTTGATTGTTAGCAGGTAGTGATCACTTCCAATCTCTGGCCCCCTCCAGACTCTTGCATCTCGGACATATTTGAATGAGCTTCTCCGAACAATGGCATAGTCGATCACTGACTTCTCATTCTTTGTTGGTTCACATCTAGTGTATGCATGTATGCGCTTATGGGGGAACTTTGTGTTTGTAATGATCAGATTCTGCTCACTGCAGAATCTAAGGAGTCGCTTTCCATTGTCATTGAGAGTATCTTCTCCATATCTTCCGATAACTCCACCCCATCTAGCATGGTCATTTCCAACTCTGGCTTTAAAATATCCGAGCATGATAACTTCATCTAGGCAGTCATCCACTGTCCTTTGAAGCAGCTCGAAGAATTCCTCCTTGACCTCTGCTCTCTCATCCTCATTTGGCCCATACACTATGACCAGGTTGACTATGGTTTCTCCTTCTTTTAGTTTCACAACCATAATGCGCTCTGAAACAAAGTTCCACCCCTTGATACTATCTTTTTGATTTTGGGCCACAATGCAACCCACACCCCCTTTAGCTCTTTCGGATATGGGTACACCACTGTAGAGCAGCGTGTTGCCATTGAGATCCATGACTCCTTGTCCTTTTTTCTTTGTTTCCGTTATAGCCAGGATTTCTAGTTTTGCTTTCCTCATGTCTTCCACCAGCTCCTCTTCCTTCCCATTTATACTTCTTGTGTTCCATGTTCCATAAGTCGTAGTCCGTAGTCCGTTCCAGTTCGTCGCCTTTAGAATCAGTCCGGTTTTCTCTCTTGTGTTACTCGTAATCGTGGTTTAAAGCAAACAGGTGATTGGCCTGTTGTGCCTTTGCATGGTGGAGGGGCTGCCTCCTTACGGCCTCCATGCAGGCCGCCCTCCTCCTTTTTCATCCAGGCTTGGGACCGGCATAGGCGGATATTGGTTTGACGCCAAGAATTATTAACAGATTCATCAGTAACATCAGAACTTGGAAAGTTGTATTTCCCACGAAAAGATCTATATTTACCATCTATGGCCTCTCTATGAGCAAAAAGTGTATGGGGCTTACTTTTCGCAACTTTCTGTCTATCACTGTCAACATTGACAGAAGAGCACATTTTTTTATTCAAGACAATGTCAAGTAGGCCATCT
The DNA here is from genome assembly GCA_024509875.1 of Oreohelix idahoensis. Lineage (NCBI taxonomy): Eukaryota > Metazoa > Mollusca > Gastropoda > Stylommatophora > Oreohelicidae > Oreohelix > Oreohelix idahoensis. The sequence continues at coordinate 313,039 of JAMPIV010013503.1, forward strand.
ACTCGTTTCCTGACCTGAGCAATCTCAACATCTTTATGTAAGATCTGTTCATTAAGTTTCTTATTTAAATTCTCAAACTTAGCTACCTCCTCTTTCTCAGCCGTCAACTCTACCAATGCCTCCTTCTCGTACTGTTCTTTATTTGCTCTCAACTGAGTTAACTCTAGTTGTAGTGACTGAATCTTAATATAATCATTGCTATTATTAAGCTCATCAATCTTTTCCTGAATCATCGCATTCTTTTCTTCCTGTTGGAGACCAAGATTCGCAATATCATCCATTAAATCAAGAAGTGTTTATGTATAAGACCTATCACGTTTATCGGTCTCAATATTAAGTTCTCATACATCTGTTTCTTTCGTTGGGTCTCCTGTGTAAGGTTTTCCACCTCAACATGCTTAACTATCATCTCGACCTCCAAATCTTTGATCTTACTTAATGCCGAATTCAAACTTGCTTGCACACCAGCAAGTTCCGAATTTGATTTATCTAAATCAATTGTTAGTCTGCACACTGTTTCATGTAGCCTATTCATTTCAGCAGTACTCTTTACACAACTGTCCCTTTCCTGTAGGGCACTCCGTTTGTTCTTTCTTATTTGCGCCTCATCTTCTAACTCCTTTTTCTGATCATCAGACATGTCGTTGCGCACTATCTTACGTATACTCTTCATTATCTGATCGCGTTCAACACCCATATAGTGGTACGAAAACAATCGAAGATCCATAACCAGTAACTCCGCTAAATCTTTAGCCATCCTTAGATGAGGAACAGAATGAAAATTCTCCTCAGCAAAATACTTTAGGGCTCTTGACGCATTGACCAAAAATCTGTCCATCACATGTGCTTCAAGCTCTGTGCCTTTTAATCCTTGAAAATCTCTTCCTTCTTCAAACAAATATTCCAATATAGGCCACATATCCTCAGGATCTATTTCGTCATCATCCATAGTGACTTACTTATTGAGATCACTGTATATGTATCAATGAACCTTCTACTCCTGACAGCTAAATAACCATACAACCAATTGCAACTATTCCTAATTACTGTCAGATCAATTTCTGTTCAAAGAACCTTTATATGGTCATATCCATATCATGGAAGTCAACATATGTCAATAGCCATAAATTACTTATGCATTAAATTCTACTTATATGTCACTATAGACATAAACAACAACAACAACAACAACAGGATAAAAAATGCATAGAATTCAGAAGGCCTGATGACATGCGTGAAATGACACAATTTACACAAGAAAAAATCACTTATCATTCAATATTCCGTTCCCTTCCGCCAAGACCTTAAATATCACATAATTCTGACGCTAAAACAGTCTATCGCCGAAAGGTACTGGATCTAGACTCTCTTCCCTTCAGGTCCTCGCTTTAGTAAGATATGTGCTCAAACACTGCATAGGAGCACATGATGATCGTAACAGGAACACAGCAAATCGCAACTTTTGACTTGAGGTATATGTGCAAAATGACTGGTACTACTGCACATACACTCGACTTGTACACGCTATCCTTCCGACGTTGGATCACCTCACAAACTGCTGGCTCGCTACTTGATAATTTCGCTGCACATCTGATAGCAAATGTAGACTACAGACGTTGTTGTTTTCCACAGGCACGACACAGGACGTATAAACCGGTATAAAGCTGATTATTACCACGAATAAGGCGTTTCCCAAATGCGCCACACAGGCAGACTACAAACTAGGTCACGGTTTGAAGCACAGGAGATTCAGGCCACGTATGAAGTGCTCTCAAAACGAATGTTGCGGGTGTCAGAACCCGAAAAACAAGTCCACCAAATGATACAGATATGTAGACTGTATCGATAACGATATTATTTTTCCGACTGTTGAGTATTCTCTCACGTTAGAGAAACTCTTATCACGCGAATGTCATATCCATTCGTTCCAACTTGATGACTGGTCCACCACTGATACTTATAAATCTATTCATCTCAAGATAATGCTGGCACACCAACTGATACCGGGCTTTTCGCTAACTGTTATTGCCCAACTGTTGTTGTTCCGAGCTATGTATAACAGAATAAGCCACGCCCACACAGGGCTATTTATCATAAAGGTATATGGGCTACTGTTCTCTTGTCACAACGTGTAGAATGTTGCAAGTGGGTGCGTGTTAGGGTAGACACTCACGCCACAGGCACGTACATACGAATCATGGAATGTGGTAAACGCCTGGTGACATTTAATGACGATTTATTAAGTCACGACATAATCACGTTTACATTCATGTACAGTTTAGATCACAGCACAAACACATTGAACAATAATCTCAGCGCTATAATACTGCACACAGCAGTTCACATAATTAATGGCCTAAAGTCCTCATGACTCAATTCTGCGCTATAATACTGCCCACAGCAGTTCACATAAATAATGGCCTAAAGTCCTCATGACTCAATTCTGCGCTATAATACTGCCCACTGCAGTTCACATAAATAATGGCCCAAAGTCCCCACGACTCACTTCTGCGCTATAATACTGCACACAGCAGTTAACATAACAAGGCCTAGTGTACTCACAAACATCCATACTGCAGCTTATGAAATATGCTGTACACACAGCGAAATATAAGTCGACATTTTTCAAAGCACTATGTAGGCATACACCATCAAAAACACACAGCGTTGACCACCCCGGTCCAACGCTCCGAACATTCTCTCTACGGGATCACACACTCGTCCCGCCCAAACAGTCACGGGGCTCGGCTGTTTTAGAACACAGCTCTCTCAATACATGCAGCATAGCCGCGAGCTAAACACAGCTCACTACAACTCAGGGATAAATTCCTCACAAGCGTGGCTCAACGCTGTGAGTAGCGGTCATCCGCTCCGTTCTCAACATACGAGAAGCTATTCCTATCATAAATCTAAATAAGCCTCATAGCCAAACAAGGATTCAAGCAACGTAACTCAAAATCTACCTTGTCCAAAAAACATATTCAGGATTACTGCCCTTTCATAGGATCAACTCGCAACAATGTCCTCCTGCTTGCTCCGAGTAAGCAGATCTTGGTTGGTGATGGTATTCGGCCTAAAGATGCGTGAATTTTTCTTAGGCGTGTTGTGTGAAAAGAGGATACTTTCGACATTTCCTTCTCTGTAACTCTCCAGCATTCCGCACCATAGAGAAGCACAGAGAGCACACAGCTCTGATATAATTTTAATTTTGTGCTTGTGCTGTATTGAGAGGACTTCCAGATGTTGTTTAGGCTAAAAAAGGCTGTTCTTGCTTAATTCATTCTGATGTTGATGTCTTTGCCTGCCCCGCCGTCTGGTGTTACTATGCATCCTAGGTATGTGAAGGTGTCTGTCTGTACCAGTTGCTGATTCCTTACTGATATGGGCTCAGGGCTGCTCACATTGAGCGTCATGACCTCTGACTTCTTTAAATTGATGTTCAAGCCCACCTGCTGGCTATACTTATTAAGCCTATCCGTTTTTTCCTGGATGTGTTGATGTGAATGTGCTAGTATTGCAATGTCATCTGCATATTCCAGATCTTCCAATGTAGAAAATGTAGTCCATCTTATTCCTCTTGGACTGCCCTCTGTTGTCTGGCGCACCACCCAGTCTATGACTGTTAAAAATAGAGTTATTGATAAGGGCCATCACCGTTGTCAATACCTTGTCGAGGTATGGCGGCTTGCGTACACTGATTACCCCCAGAGCTACGCCAGCGGGAGTTTTACTCCTGGAAGGTTCTACCAAGCTGGACAGGTTTGCGCGGGCAGGGGTCAGACAAAAGTAGACACCCTGGTCCTCCAGGTTGGGGGTTTTAGCATAGGGCTGACACCCCTGTCTATGTAAAAAAAAATCGAAGTTACGGAAACAACAACGAATGAAAAAAAGGTACATCGATTATATTCCATGTACTGGAAGTGAACCCAGTACGTTTAGAATTAGAGGCGATGGCATACCTCTTACCCACGTCGACCCCATAAAACTGATTATTACGAAGTGAATTTTTTAATGTTAAATGATTTAAAGTATACTTTATTAATATTTTCTAATACATTAACCTACATGTAGTCATTATAACAATGCATTAAATCATCATCATTCCTTTACGTTCCCTGTGGAACATAGAGCAAAAACAGTTGCTCTCCATTGATTTCTATTCTGGGCTGTCTTTTTCATCTGTGCCGAAGTCATTCCAATTCCCTAGCCTCCTCTTCAACAGCTCTTCTCCAAGTTCTCTTTGGCCTCCCGGCTCTTCTTTTCCCCTGTGGGTTTCAGTCAAGGGCAACTCTGGCTATGCTTGATTTTTTTTTTTCTGAGTGAATGTCCTATCCATCCTCACTTTCTTACCTTAATTTATGTCTTTATTGGCTGTTGTCCGCATCTTTTCCTTAGCTCTATATTTGTTATTACATCTGGCCATCATATACGAAGGATCCGTCGGAGACATCTATTTACAAATGTGTGTAGCTTGGAGGTGATACTCTTTGAGACATGCCATGTCTCTGAGCCGTACAGCAAGACTGACTTCACATTTGAGTTAAAGATTGTAATTTTGGTTCCTCTGGATATCGATGAGGAGTTCCATATTGGTCGAAGGGCATTAAAAGCACATCTGGCTTTATTTATCTTTGAGCAGACGTCACCAGCAGTTCCCCCTCCTTTGTCAATGTTGCTCCCTAGATATGTAAAGTTCTCTACTTCTTCAATGACATGATCATTGATCTTCATCGAGTCCGTCTGCCTATTATTTATCCTCATTTCTATTGTTTTATTTACATTTATGTGCAGTCCCATCTTTGCTGCTTCTGTTACTAATCTATTTGTTTTCTCCTGCATATCTTGCTGTCTGTGTGACAGAAGGCACAAATCATCTGCAAAGTCTAGATCCCCCAGCTGTGTGTTAAATGTCCCCTTTTTGTGAAAAACAATATGTCACCCTAACTTTGGCTTCCTTTACTACACATATCTACAGGCTTTCCTTCACCTTCCCACTCTGCTCTTTCTATGTGGGTTGTAGTCAAAGACTAACTTACTTAGTGGCTCCTCTTCTACCTTGTGATGTAGGGGTGTGCCCGAGAGAGAGCGCCATACTATCCTACTTCAGTCATCATTTTGATCTGGTTCCGGTCCAGTCCTCGGTCCAGGGATTGTCTGATGTTGTCTTCCCAACGAACTCTGAGTCGGCCCGGAGGTCTGGATCCCTGGCTCTTGGTTTCCAATATTTGTCATGGTATCCACCCTTCTTCCATTTTACAGAAATGGCCAAACCATCGTAACTGGGACTGATCCACTCGGGTCTGCAGGGGTCGGTTTTCGTGGTCATGACGTAACATCTGGTTGCGAACCATGTCCCTTTTGGTTACTTTGACGTAGTCAAAGACATGTCTTCTAAATCTGGCTGGCTGTTTCTGAGGCTTTGTCTTAGTTACAATCACGTTACTCGTGTAATTCTAGTTGTATTGGTTGTTGTTTCGCTGTTTTACAGGTCTATAATTTTGTTACTAAACCAGGTTTTTGGTTACCCAGCGGACGTGAAAGAGACGTCTGTTTCGTCCAATGTTTGAACGTCGGAAATGATATTTTTAGTGACAAGTCAGGTTTCTGAGACATAGAATAGGACAGTCCTTACGTTTATGTTGAAAGCTTAATTTTATTTTCCCGGGAAGAGCTACAGAGCTTCAAACAATGACCTGCACTAAAATCGCCAACAACGACCACCACTAATATCATAACAGTTGATCACCCCTAACACAGAAACAGTGACAACCACTAACACCACAAACCTGACTATCCCTAACATCACAACAGTAAAAGCCATTAACACAACAAAGTTGACAACCACTAGCGCCACACCAGTGACATTCACTAACAACACAAAGTTGACAGCCACTAACATCACAACAGTGACAACTACTAACCCCACAAAAGGGACAACTACTAACATCACAAAAATGACAACTGTTAATGTCACAATATTGACACAATATGTTAATGTCACAATACTGACAACCACTAACATTACAACAATGACAACCACTAACACCACAACAGTGACAATACCTAACATTACAACAGTGAACACCAACACCATTAACACCACAAGAGTGACAACCACTAACATCACAACTAAGTCACCCACTAACATCACAACAATGACAACTATTTACATGACATCAGGGACAAACACTAACATCACAACAGTGACAACCACTGACTTTACAAACATGATAACAACTAACACTCAAATGTTACACAACAGTAACCCAGCATAACAGTGAATGCCACTAACACCACAACAGTGACAACCACTAACATCACAGAAGTGACCACAACATCACAGCAGCGACAGCCACTAACATCACAACTGTGAATACCACTAAACTCACAACAGCGATAACAATTAACATCACAACAGTGATAACAACTGATATCACAACGGTGACCAACACCAATATAATAACAGCGACAACCACTAACATCACAACAATGACCACCACTAACATCACAGCAGTGATAACAATTAACATCACAATAGAGACCGCCACCAATATACCAACAGCGACAACCACTAACATCACACCAGTAACAATCACTAACATCACAACAGTGACACCCACTAACATCACAACTGTGACAAATACTAACATCACAGCAGTGACAACCACTAACACCAAAACAGGGACAACAACTAACATCAAAATGCTGACTACCACTAAAATCACAACAGTGAGAACCACTAATATCACAACAGTGACCACTAGTAACATCACAGCAGTGACCATCAGTAACATCACGCAACTGACTTCCACTAACATCACAACAGTGACCACCACTAAAACCGCAACAGTGACCACCAGTAACATCATAACAGTGACCACTAGTAGCATCACAACTGTGGCCACCACTGATTTCACAGCAATGACCACCACTAACATCACAACAGTGACAACCACTAACATCACAACAGTAACAACCATTAACACCACAACAGTGACCACCACTAACATTACACTAATGAGAACCACTAACATGACAACAGTGACAACAACTAATATGACATCAGTCACCACCACTAACATGACAACAGTGACCACCCCTAAAACCACAACAGTGACCACCAGTAACATCACAACAGTGACCACCACTAACATCACAATGGTGACAGCCAGTAACATCACAACAGGGACCACCACTAATATAAATACAATGACCACCACTAACATTTTTTTGGTTGTTCGTCCATCACGGGTGATGAAGACCACTCTGTTCATCCAATTATTTAAGAATATGTTAGGTTAGTCTATGGGTACGAAGGTGACTGAAGAGCCCGATGCGGGCCTGGAAAGATCTTGGACAGTGTGGGCAGGGAATGTTTGCTTCATGTGAAGGTTTTATTTCACGGTCCTTTCTAGCTTGTCTCCGCTGTTCCGCTGCTGCTCTTCTGGATGATTCACATGCTGCTGCACCTTTACGAAGAGATGTGCGCCAAGCAGTTCGGTCTTGCGCAGCAGCTTCCCATGTGTCTGGGTTTATGTCAAAGGTTTTTAATGACGTCTTTAACGTGTCTTTGAAGCGCTTCTTTTGGCCACCATGGGAGCGTTTACCCTTCTGCATCTCACCATAAAAGAGTATCTTTGGCAGTCGATGGTCTGGCATGCGGACTACATGACCTGCCCAGCGAATTTGTGACTGCATCAGAATAGTATCAATACTAGGGATACCAGCTCTGTCAAGAACGGCGGTATCCGGGATCTTGTCTTGCCATTTGATGTTCATTATCTTCCTGAGACAGACTGTATGGAAGTGGTTTAGCTTCTTTACGTGCGCCTGTATACAGTCCATGTTTCACATGCATATAGCAGCACTGGAAGCACCGCAGCTCTGTACACCTTCAGCTTTGTCTGTAGACTAATGCCACTTCGATGCCAAACGTTGGTGTATAGTCTGCCAAATGTGCTGCTGGCTTTGGAGATCCTGGTGTTCACCTCATCATCAATGACAATGTTCTGGGATAGTGTGCTACCAAGGTATGTGAATCTGTTCACAACATTCAGTTTCTCACCATTAACCTTGATGACTGGCTCAGTATAAACTGTGCCAGGAGCTGGTTGGTACATGATTTCTGTTTTCTTCGTGTTGATGGTAAGCCCAAAGTTGGTGCACGCTTCGGAGAATCTATCCACACTATGCTGCAGATCAGCCTCTGAGCCAGCATTGAGGGCACAATCATCAGCAAACAGAAGATCTCTTTTTCTTATATGTCGACCGCCGAAGTAGGGTACCCACCAACCGCGGTAAGCTGGTTAGGTAATGGTGAAGCAGGCAATGTTTAGGGCACCTTTTCTAGCCCCTTCCTCATGCCATGGAGGTGAGCAGTGCTTTCCTAAAGAGGGCTGCTCAGACACTCAGGGGGGCTGCCGAATCCCACTGCTGCTCCGATCAGTGGAAGACGACCATATGGCCTGAGCCGCCTGTGTGTAGGTCTGCGACTACGACTGCCAGCGTACCCACGCCTGCCGCTTCGCCGCTCGCCCATCGCCACAGGACTTGTTGTGAGTGGATGGATGAATGGATGAAAGAGTGACTTGCGCGGTGATTTGGATTAAAGTGAGGAAGAGTTGCGCAATTCGTCGACCTCACTCTCTCGCCTGGGTCCATCTCAATCCAGTGGCAAGACAAGTCAAGACGACTGGAGATGAAGTCAGGTGCAGTGGATGACCAGGGCTTTCTACGTGCCTCGTCGTGCTCCTTACGCTCCACAGCGCGTTGCTGGTAATCGCCGTCATGCCCGTTGAACCAACAGGTGGTTTCTTCCGCGCAGTCTATCGAATCCAGTCTTCGCATGCATGGGTAAACATAATAACAGTGAGAACCACTAACATCACAACAGTGACCACAACAAAAATCACAACAGTGAGAACTACTAACATCACAACAGTGACCACCACTAACATCACAACAGTGACCACCACTAACATCACAACAGCGACAATCACTAACATCACAACAATGATTACCACTAACATCATAACAGTGAGAACCACTAACATCACAACAGTGACCACAACTAACATGACAACAGTGAGAACCACTAACATCACAACAATGACCACCACTAACATCAGAACAATGACCACCACTAACATCACAACAGTGAGAACCACTGACATTTCGTCAGTGACAACCACTAAATCACAACAGTAACAACCACTAACACCACAACAGTGACCACCACTAACATCACAACAGTGACAACCACTAACATCACAATAATGATCACCACTAACATCACAACAGTGGCTACCACTAACATCACAACAATGACCACCACTACCATCACCACAGTGAGAACAACTAACATTATGACAGTGACAACCACTAAATCACAACAGGAACAACCACTAACACCACAACAGTGACCACCACTAACATCACAACAGTGACCACCACTAACATTACAACAGCGACAACCACCAACACAACAAAAATGATACCATAACAGTGGTCACCGTCACTACCACTATCTAAACCAACACAATCAAAATCATGCTATTTGCCAGCATAACCATGAGTACCACCAACACAACAGAGACACTACAAGTATGACTACTACAAAGATTCCAACCACAACAGTGACCACACCATTGCCATGACAACCACTAATAATACCATGTCCACAACTACCACTCCTAAGCCATGAACACCAAAACCCTGATCATTACAAACACAACCGTAATTACCACTACCACGATAGTTATACCTCTGCCATGACATCTTCACTTTAACCACGCTTACTATCACACCCATAACCACCACAACCACCAATGTGGTCATCATTACCACAACCGTTGCCATTACTAACCGTGATTCTCTTCTTTCTTCAAGCAACGAGTGGTATAGGCGAACATGTCTCTCCACAACGTCCTGCCTCCAGGATTGTTTACCAGTTCTGTTGTTGATTTCTTTCATGCCATAACTGCTGTTCAGTTTCTTCTCTGTTTGTCATCTTCTATCTCTTGTTTCCTTCGATTTTTCCTTTTGGGATGTTGTATACCCACTTTCCTCTTTATGCATGTTATGAGAAAAAGAAGAATAAGAAGGAAAAGAAAGAAGAAAAAAATGAAGAAGAAGATGAAGAAGAAGAAGGAATAAGAGAAAGAAGAGTAAGAAGAAGGAGAAGACAGAAGAAGAAGATGGAATAAGAAGATGATGAAGAACAAGAAGGAATAAGAAGAAGAGGAAAAGAAGAAGATGATGATGACAAGAAGAAGAAGATGATGATGAAGAAGAAGAAGGAATAAGAAGAAGAAGAGGGTGAAGAAGAAGAAAGCAGAAGATGATGATGAAAAGAAGAAGAAAGAAGAAGAAGATGAAAAAAGATGATAAAGAAGAAACTAGAAGATAAAAAAGAAGATGATGATGTTGAAGAAGAAGAAGAAAAACCTTGATTACCACCACCAAAACAATGAAACCATAATTTTGGCCTCTGCCACGGCCACATACACAACCGTGGCCAGCATCACCATAACCACCATCACCACCAGCACCACCATACCCATGACCACCACTACCACATCATTGTCCACCTTCACCACAACAAACATTACGATCAACACCTACAACACGGACCACCCTTATTATACCCATGATCATCACCATGACTGTTACTACAACAATTACCACCACTACCAACCATCACATCTGGGCGCCTCTCTCACTTTCTTACAATCTTAAGGGACAATCTCAAAGCTGTTTTTTTTTTTAAAAATATTTATTTGCTACAATGTTTTCATCTGGCACATCATCATTGGAAGTGTACCCTTTCGCGACGTTCAATGTTTGCCTGGCACACTGGACACTGGTCAGTGCTGAGGGAACATTCTATACACAGCATCACGTGACAGCATGGAACAGTGCAGATCTCCTTCGCTTTCATATGGCACATAATACACATTATTCTGTCCCACTGTGAATTCCAGTCTAACCGTAGGCCCATGGCATATTCTGAAAGTATGCAATCATTTGAGAGTCTGTAATAAACATACTTCAATGAAATTTTAATTTTATAATTAAACAAAGAGAAATTCTAAATTCCGTATATAAAGTCCGTATATAAATTCCGTAAATACGGAACCTAATACCGAAGTGAAAACTTCATATAAAAACAGACGACGAAACAAAACAAAATAGGTAAGGGTAAAGGTAGTTGTAAAGTGCAATCTTTACTATCTTGCAATATAATACATTTATATACTTATTATGTTCGCAAATATTTTGTAAACAAAGTATTTCCTTTTTTAAGTGCTTAAGGAGAATTCATTTTTGAGTTACTTCCCTTGAAAGTAGTTCCGTCATCTTCGATCGGATTCCGCGGACGACTCTAGGCCCACTGCGATTTATTCTTTGCCTGGGTAGGAATAGATTGTTCTTGCTTCAGTATATCTATGGCCTGAATTTATACGTAGTGTTTGTATGAGTAGGACGAGTCTGTCTTATATATGGATATCTTTACATTTCTAAGTCGAACTATGTTGGTTGTCGCTAGAAAAGGTCAAAGGCTATGCAGCGGAAGTATCGCTAGCAGGGGGTGTGATTCATGGCTGTCATCCTGTCGGGATGTCGAATTTTGTTGTAGCGGGCTTATCGCCGAAAAAGTGATCTATAAGTAGATGGGGAAAAGTGATAGTCATTTAGACATGTTGTATGTACTTTACCCCAGTGTTTATTCTCTTTGGCCAAGGAATGGCAAAGTTATATTTCGCATAGAAAGGTAAAACCACAATTTATTATGAACTTGGGCTTCGCCATCGTTGTCGATAAGCAGATGCACAGTGGTACTTTTGAAAAAAATATTTATTCAAAGGAAGATGACATTCCTATGTATCAGCACTAGATTATATGATATTATTCAATTACCTCTATGATAGAAGCTATGAAGACATGAGGACATTTAACGAATGACCAATTTTGGTCTGTATCCAATAGTGAGTGAAGCTCACGAGAGAAGCACAGCCATGTTGAAATCCATATACTTTGTATTTATCGAGTGAGAAAAAGGGATGCCTGTACTATCGCTCGATGAACCAAGAGATCACTGCTACATGTGAGAACCCATGTCTGGGATTCCTATATCTTTATGAAAAATATATATATTGAACTTTACGTGAAGGGATATTCGCTAGACGAGGTTAGGTCTAGGAGCCTTCCTATATATTGGTTATGGTCTGACGTGCCCAGTCAGTAAAGCCAGATGATTTACATGATGGAACTCTGAATGCTTATTTACGAATGCTCCATTATGATATTTGCCAAGCATGAATGCTAACCTAAGATGATATTCCTGTGATCAACATTATGCTGTCTATGTCGACATTTGTTCCTGTAACCATACACGTACTGTCCCAGTGTGCGTCCCATTAAATGTTATAAAAAGACCACCGTAGTTCCAGTACTTCTTGAATTCGAACAGTGTGAGTATGAGTGATGTACTACCAACCTGTCAACTCTATCGAATCATTCTACCATTCGCGTTCTGACATTCATATACACACTCATTGTCTACACTCACATTCTTGTCGGAGCCTCATCACGTTCCAGGACAAGATGACCTGTATGACCAAAACTGTGCTGGGTTTAATGAGTTGACAATCGTTACACTTTACTACACCAGTCCCAACATCTACATTTATCAACTGGTGGACATTCACGACATTTAACAAAATAAAACGTGATTTAACAACTACTGGCCAGTATGAGTTTAACAACTGGTGTGCCAGCTTCCTGGGTCAACCTGCACAGTGACCATATTGAGAAGTAAACTACTGAGACCAGACGTTCCTTGGGGTCTGTTACGACACACAAATACATCAACAGTACAACTCTACAGTGATGTCAGCGTGACCTGTCCTGTCGAGAGTATGCAGTAACTAGGTCAGCGTTTGTTGACATTTGGTTCGTTGGACATTTGCCATACAACTGACAGTGTTACACAGCAAGCTTGGTTGAAACATAGAACATTACACATCAGGACTGGAGAATATTTGACAGTGTTTGCGAAAGGGAATGTTATTGAACTGAGAAGTCCTACATCGATTGTTATCATTCACATCAACGATGGAGCTTCTATTTCTGTGTTGAATTTAAAATAATTAGACCAGAAGTATTTGTTTAATAAAGTACCACAGTACTGTACTATTAGGCAGTGTAACTGAGCCTTCTTTACAACACATTCTTTCTGCAACACTCTATTTACATCATATTGCCATACTATTTATGCATTTATGTATTTATGTTTAAATATTTATATGTGATATTTGTTTGTATCCAGCGGGTTGTTGTGTTGGTTGGGCGGTGTCACACAACAGAGTATCCCACGTAATAGAGGGTCTGATGTGTGCGTTTCTATAGGTGCAATTTTCTTGATTGAAAATTTGCTGCGACAGCTGTTGCTATTAGTGTTAGCTGTGAAGACTGTACTCATTGTTGTTTTTGTAATATTCCTCTGTTCTTTAGTTTGTTTTGATTTGTTTGTAATTTGTTGGTCTACCCTATTCTATCTTTCAGTTCTATTCTCAATTTATATTTATATACTGTGGCGTTATTTGTATTTGTTATCCTCTTGCGGTTTATCTTTTATTGTTTTTCCCATTTGATTTATTTCATTTCCGCAAATGTTTTCATGTTCTTCTGTATAACTGTTTTGTTTTGTGCCTGATCGACATACACTATTTAAAATATAGTTGATCATATAAATTGATGTACAAGAATCAACTGATAGTTAATTGCTATTACTAAAGGTACACAGTTGATGATATAAAACACTATTTCTGGTGCACTGCACTTTATATTATAGAGTGAACCAGCAACTTATAGCTGTTATTATATAAGGATTTATACAAGACCTTTGTAAGGCTTGTTTCCCACAGTGATTGGGATAGTTAAGTACTATTTTCCACAGGTTACAAAGTTATCATACAAGGTCTTTGATTAAGACTAAGAAAGTGTATTTATTTACTTTTGCAAATTACTGATCTTATTAGACAAGATGTCTACATTAGATTATTTTATCACACAAGGCAAGGCTCTTGATAAGACTGGTCAGCAATTAGAAGAATGGGCAGTTGCTCAATATGACAAAGCATTAGCTGCAGAAGAGAGAAAACTTGCTGCTGCTGCTGAAGAAAGAAAAGCATTGATTGAAGAAAAGAAATTAGCAGCTGAGGAGAAAAGATTAGAAGCTGAGGAAAAAAAATTACAAAGAGAGGATGAACAAAAGAAATTGCAGATACAGACTGATGAAAAAAGATTCCAGATGGAAATGGAAAAAGAGAAAAGAAAAGATGAAGCTGCTGCAGAAGAGAAAAACTTACAAGCTGCTGCAGAAGAGAAAAGATTACAAAGAGAAGCTGAAGCTCAAGAAAAAAAAGCAATAAGAGAACATGAACACCAAAAAGAACTTTTAGCATTTGAGTTAGAAAAGTTAAAGTTAACAAACATAAGTGATGGTAATCAAGCATCTGGTGGTAATGGTAAACCCTTTACTTACAAGGTCAAGGTACCAGCGTTCAACCCTTCCAGTGATGACATAACATTCTGGCTAAATAGATTTGAACGCTCTTGTCGAGCCCATAATGTGGACAAATCACAATATGCTAACCAGTTATCAGAAAATCTGAAAGGTGATTCTCTGACTAGTTTAAGTTTGGTTGAAGAGGCTGACAAAGATAACTATGATGTTATTAGGGCAGCCTTATTAAAGAAGTATCAGTTGTCTGAAGAGGGTTATCGGAAGTTGTTTAAGACATGGTGCCTGAGGCAGGTGTAGAATTCTCAGAATTCATTGCAAGGACACGTCTTACATTTGATCGTTGGATTGAGCTATCCAAAACAGAAAAGACTTATGAAGCCCTTATGGACTTGATACTCAGAGACAAGATTATGTCAAGTATAAATAAACCTTTCCTCGAATTCTTACATGAGCGTAAACCTAAGTCTCTAAAAGAAATGGAACAGTATTGTACCCAATACGTCACTGCACATCCGGACGTAGCTATTAGCAACAGTAAGGTTAAAGAAGGTATGCCAGTTGCTTCTGCAACACCATACAACCCTAATCACTCTCACAAATTCCAAGGACCTCAAAATAGGTTTAATAAAAAAGGTAACTATTACAGTTATCAGAACCAAGGTAACCAATCATTTCAGGGTTCTTCTTCGAATACCTGGAGAAGAGCTGACAGCCCTCGATTCAGGGGTGGTCATAATTACAGGAACTTTCGCAAAGGAAGTCATTCTAGAAACTATCCAAGTTTTCCTTCATGGAGACAACAAGATCATAATTACCGAGATACTCATTATAATGAATATGATGATAGTAACCAAAGGAGCTATGATTCAAACCCGAGTAGGGGTTATAATGGTGGAAACAATGATAAGTACAGAGGCAATAATAACAGAGGTAGAGCACAATTCAAAAAACATAAAGCTCATTACCAGGCGAACTCTGCACAGCAAGAGTCCCACGAAGCCTATAAACAAAATAAAGATAATGATGACTCTAATAATATGGCATGTGCCGCTTTTGATTTTGGGAGAGCATCTCAGTGCCCCCAATGCAAAACATTATTTGAGCCAACCACAGTGTCTACTTTAAGCTGTGGCCATCCTCTTCCCGCTCTTCCTGCGTCAATCGCGCATGATGGGAGAGGTTCTCTTGTCTTACACAAAGGTTTAGTAAATGACAATCCAGTCTCAGTACTTTTTGATTCTGGATGCACAACTTTCGGGGTTAGGCAGTCACTCATAGATCCTTTTCATTCTACAGGCAAAGTAGTCAAATGCGTAACATTTGGCGGCACCATAGAGAAATACTCTACCGCTATCATTAGGATTGCTACTCCTTTCTTCACAGGAGATGTACACGCATGTCTTTTGCCGAATCCGATCGCTGATCTTATCATCGGTCGCATTCACGGAGTCAAAGAATGCACTCCGGAGCAAATTTCCGTTTGGGAAAATCAAAATATGCAATCTGCTAATGCGGTAGTCACTAGAGCTCAAGCTCTCAATATGCCTGAAACTTCATCTGTTGAAGATAATGAAGTGCATAACCAAGATGATCCCTTGGTAATTTCTCGTGACTCGTTTATAAAACAACAAGAAGAAGATCCGACTCTTAAGAAATTCTTCACTCTTGTAACGAAAGGTGATCCGAATAAAGATTCAAATTGTAAATCTTGGATTACAATGAAGAATGGCGTACTTGTACGTATGGTGCAAGACTCCACTAAGTCAAGTCATTCTCAGATTCTTGTACCCAAGAATTTGAGAGTTAAGATCTTACAACATGCACACGACTCTCAGTGTGCTGGTCACATGGGTTTTTCCCGTACAAAGTCAAGAGTTCTTGCGGCTTTCTTTTGGCCTTTTGTGAACAAGGACATACGGATCTATTGTCGATCCTGTAAAGTATGTCAAGAAGTCAAATCCAAAGGTCCTCGTCATGCTGCGCCTATTCAGGCTGCAGATATTCCTATTCGTCCATTCCAGAAAATGGCGATAGACATCATTGGTCCATTCAAGATCAAATCTGCTAGAGGACATCAGTTTATCTTAACGTGTGTAGACATGTGCACACGTTGGCCAGAGGCTATCCCTCTAAAGAGCATTACTACCGCTGACATTGCAGATGCTCTTTGGCTTATATTTTCTCGGCTGGGATTCCCCGGAGAAATATTATCAGATCATGGCACCCAACTGATATCGGATACCATGTCTCAAGTAATGTCTACTCTACAGATAGAGAGATCTTTGAGTAGCATCTATCATCCTATGTCCAATGGGATGGTCGAGCGACTAAATAGAACACTTAAGAACTTATTAGGGAAGATAACTGAGGATCATCCTCAAGATTGGGATAGGGTTTTACCCGCGGCCCTCTTCGCGTACAGAGAGGTCCCCAATGAACATACAGGGTTTTCTCCCTTTGAACTTGTCTTTGGCGCGCGACCGCGCGGCCCAATGTCTTTGCTGCATGATCTTATAACAGCTGACAATATTGACGATGACACAAAATCTTCTTACGAGTATGTCATCGCGCTGAGACAGAAGATTATCGAAGCATGCAAATTGGCAACGTCCTCTTCTGAATTTGCTAAGCAGAAGGCAAGACAATTTGCTAATAAGAAGAGAACTTTACGACAACTTTGTCCTGGTGACAAAGCATTTGTTTTGCTACCTTGTCGTGAAAATAGACTCCTTATTAGTTGGAAAGGTCCGTACGATATAATATCGAAAATTTCAGATGTTGACTACATCGTCGATATTAACGGGAAGCATAAAACCTTCCACATCAATATGCTTACGGAGTTCCATGAACGTCCTGACTATCTACAGCCTATTTTCCAGGCAACGGACGATTCTCATGTCAAACATGGTCATTACTCATCACTGTCTGTAATACAGGATGAGGAAACAAGTTTTTCGGATGTTAATCTTCCGCTTCCAATGATCCCACTTCATTCTAGTGAATCATGGAAAGACGTTACTGTTTCTCCTGATTTGTCTCTAGGAGAACGGCGACAAGTTTCGTCTATGTTACAAACATTTCAGGATGTCCTCACTGACATCCCTGGACAAACTCATGTCATTGAGCATGACATTGTTCTAACTGAACATACTCCAATTAGGGTTAGACCTTATCCTATCCCTATACATTTCCAAACACAGGTTGAAAAGGAGTTGGATGAAATGATAGATTTACAAATAATCGAACCATCCACTTCTGCATATTCTTCGCCGATGGTTATTGTTCGAAAAAAAGACAATAACATACGTCTTTGCGTTGACTATCGCAAATTGAATCAAGTTACGAAGTTCGATGCTGAACCTATGCCTTTACTAGAAGAGCTACTTACTCGTCTTTCTAAATCGCATTTTTTTCACTAAACTTGATTTGTCTAAAGGATATTGGCAAGTTCCATTATCCGAACGCGCCAAACCTCTTACCGCTTTCTCTACTCCCAGAGGCCTTTTCCAATGGAATTTTATGCCTTTCGGCCTTATGAACGCACCAGCTACATTTGTACGCATGATGCGTCGAATCCTATCGTATCGGTCAGATGTCATTGCTTATCTAGACGACATCTGTCTTTTCAGCGATACTTGGGAAGATCACTATTCAGGGTTAGTTGAATTATTATCAACTCTGCGTGAGTATAACCTGACAGCAAAACCATCCAAAGCTTGTATTGGCTTTAGCGAAATTGCTTTCTTAGGCCATCGAGTAGGTCACGGTTTCTTGAAGACAGAAGACCATAATATCACTAAGATACTTAACATCTCTATCCCTAGGACTAAAAAGCAAGTGCGAAGTCTTTTAGGTCTCATACAATTTTATGGACGTTTCATTCCGAATCTGTCCTCTATCATGGCACCTCTCTCTACACTATTAAAGAAAGGGTCGCCTAACATGGTTCACTGGTCTCATGAATGCCAATCTTCACTAGAGAAGATCAAAACTATGTTTTCATCACCACCTATTTTAGTGTTACCTACAACAGATAAGACATTTGTTCTTCGTAGTGACGCTTCATCCACTGGGATTGGAGCGGCACTAATGCAAGAGTACTCTGGAACTCTGCATCCTGTAATGTATATATCCAGAAAACTTAATGCTGCAGAAAGGAATTACTCGGTTTTAGACCGTGAATTATTGGCAATGGTTTGGTCAATTCTCAAACTCCAAAGATTCCTTCTGGGCGCGCATTTCGTAGTGGAAACTGACCAAAAAGCTCTTACGGCTATCCAAAGTAAGAACTTGAAGAGCTCGAGATCAACTCGATACGCAATCGCTCTTCAACCTTTTCATTTCTCTGTACGAGCTATCCGTGGTTCAGAAAATGTGATGGCGGACATTCTGTCCAGATGCCCACATGATGCCACTTAACTGTTAAATATTGGATCTTTTTAATATGTATAACTTTACAACAGTTATTTTTTGTTTCTTTACTAAGATACACATTTGTAATTTAATAATAGAATGATGGTATCGCTACTTAGCGGTTTATTGATGTTTATTCACCGCTGTTCTTTGATGATTGTTTCTTCATAAATCATAAATTTAAGATTATAGTGTGAATTTTTGGTATGCATTGTATAATTACCAGAATTGTATTATACGTACATCACACCTTCCTGGAAACATTTATTCGTAGAGAAACAATTTCTCTCAGATTTTGAGATATATTCTCACCGGTCATATTAGGAATTATAGTTATTCCTGATATTTTCATCTGCGCAGTATTCTTGCGTTGTGAGCCTATTCTACGTTGCTCCTAGATGTATTTAAAAAAAAAAATTTTTTTTTTTTTCCCGGGAGGTGTGGTAAGACTGTAAAGTGCAATCTTTACTATCTTGCAATATAATACATTTATATACTTATTATGTTCGCAAATATTTTGTAAACAAAGTATTTCCTTTTTAAGTGCTTAAGGAGAAGTCATTTTTGAGTTACTTCCCTTGAAAGTAGTTCCGTCATCTTCGATCGGATTCCGCGGACGACTCTAGGCCTACTGCGATTTATTCTTTGCCTGGGTAGGAATAGATTGTTCTTGCTTCAGTATATCTATGGCCTGAATTTATACGTAGTGTTTGTATGAGTAGGACGAGTCTGTCTTATATATGGATATCTTTACATTTCTAAGTCGAACTATGTTGGTTGTCGCTAGAAAAGGTCAAAGGCTATGCAGCGGAAGTATCGCTAGCAGGGGGTGTGATTCATGGCTGTCATCCTGTCGGGATGTCGAATTTTGTTGTAGCCGGCTTATCGCCGAAAAAGTGATCTATAAGTAGATGGGGAAAAGTGATAGTCATTTAGACATGTTGTATGTACTTTACCCCAGTGTTTATTCTCTTTTGCCAAGGAATGGCAAAGTTATATTTCGCATAGAAAGGTAAAACCACAATTTATTATGAACTTGGGCTTCGCCATCGTTGTCGATAAGCAGATGCACAGTGGTACTTTTGAAAAGAATATTTATTCAAAGGAAGATGACATTCCTATGTATCAGCACTAGATTATATGATATTATTCAATTACCTCTATGATAGAAGCTATGAAGAAATGAGGACATTTAACGAATGACCAATTTTGGTCTGTATCCAATAGTGAGTGAAGCTCACGAGAGAAGCACAGCCATGTTGAAATCCATATACTTTGTATTTATCGAGTGAGAAAAAGGGATGCCTGTACTATCGCTCGATGAACCAAGAGATCACTGCTACATGTGAGAATCCATGTCTGGGATTCCTATATCTTTATGAAAAATATATATATTGAACTTTACGTGAAGGGATATTCGCTAGACGAGGTTAGGTCTAGGAGCCTTCCTATATATTGGTTATGGTCTGACGTGCCCAGTCAGTAAAGCCAGATGATTTACATGATGGAACTCTGAATGCTTATTTACGAATGCTCCATTATGATATTTGCCAAGCATGAATGCTAACCTAAGATGATATTCCTGTGATCAACATTATGCTGTCTATGTCGACATTTGTTCCTGTAACCATACACGTACTGTCCAAGTGTGCGTCCCATTAAATATTATAAAAAGACCACCGTAGTTCCAGTACTTCTTGAATTCGAACAGTGTGAGTATGAGTGATGTACTACCAACCTGTCAACTCTATCGAATCATTCTACCATTCGCGTTCTGACATTCATATACACACTCATTGTCTACACTCACATTCTTGTCGGAGCCTCATCACGTTCCAGGACAAGATGACCTGTATGACCAAAACTGTGCTGGGTTTAATGAGTTGACAATCGTTACACTTTACTACACCAGTCCCAACATCTACATTTATCAACTGGTGGACATTCACGTCATTTAACAAAATAAAACGTGATTTAACAACTACTGGCCAGTATGAGTTTAACAGTAGTCCAATACCAAATACTGCCGTTGTGGAGTGAGGTGTTAGAGACCACTATACTAGGTCCAGCATAGAGAGGTGGGGTGTCCAGTTTCCTTCCTCGCTGCCATTTCCCTCCCTAACTCAAGTGCAAAGTCATGTACCCATTTACAGGTGGGCAGACTGAAGCGTATCGATACCGTGAACCAAACCCGATACCTTTGCCGCGAGAGACCAGCGCTCTAACCACACTGCCAATCAGGCAAAACAGAGTTTAAAAAACAATGTTAGTTTCTTGATCCTTTGTACAGGCTTTTCTTTAGCTTGCAATGTATGTCGCTCTCTTGTTCCTCTCTTGTCACCTTCAAATCGAGCAATCGATTTTTCAATTACTCCCAGATGAGCAATAGCTCTGAAACTTGGCACAGTTATGTATTCACCATGACAATACAGTAATCAGTCGTAAAAATAATAAAATGAATAAAATTAAAATTAATATTATTATTTTTTTTTTGCATTGTATCATCACTGAAATGGGAATAAACTGCAAATAATCTACGAGTATTTGAGAAATATTGAAACCCCCCCCCCCCCCCCCACACACACACACTATAGCCACGCGCGTGCACAGACATACACACAACTGACAATTATATTTTAAAAAATGTAATTTACAACTCTTATCTAAATTTTCTGGCGTCTGTGGCCTAATGGATATGAACGCAGTTTCATAATCCAGATATACCAGGTTCGAAACCTGCTGCAGGCGGTTTGGTAGCAGATCGCTTTGTGTGGATTTTTAACAATGGTATAAGCGCCGTACCGTTCAGAAAGCAATGGCAAACTACTGAATGAAAATATTGCCTAGAAAAATCACAAACAGCCAATAAAAGCTGGGGTTGATTGCCACGTCCTGTAAAGGATAAGCAACTAACTTATCTAAATTTTTAAAAAAAAATTAAAAAAAAAATATTAAGTTTCCGTGTAATATACTGAATAATGAAATCCACCTCCTGTGCTCTGGACTCGTTTATCGCAAACTGATAATGTCATTGGCGGATCGATTACATTTGTATTAAATTAAAAAAATAAATAATTCTAAAAGGAAGAATATTAAAAAAATGTAAAAAATATTTTAAACACATGCTTTTAATGCACTAACACGCCACACATAATTTTTCAAGGATTTTATAGCTTGAAGTCAAAAAATGTAACATCAAATTGACAAAAAGCCTGGGGCGCTTAAGCGCTTATCATATATTTTATCCATAAGTGTGTAATGAAGTATAAAGCAGAAGTTAATTTCATGTAGAATCGGCGTCACAGGCTTTTTGTCAATGTGATGTTACATTTTTTTACTGCAAGCTATAAACTCTGAAAAATTATTTGTGGCTTTTTAGTGCATTAAAAGCCTGTGTTTAAAATATCTTTTTATAAATTTTTTATTTCACCTCTTCTCGTAGTTCTTTTTTCATGGCGTTTTTTAAAATAAAAACTGAGTAGTATTGTGACCGCTTGGCATACACTACCATTTATACGTGTTATAATGCTACACAGAATAAGAATGGCAGACGTTAAGCAGTTAAGGCGTTTTTTGCACAAAACGCAGTATAAATTTTAGGTTCAGATAGCAGGCACGACGAAGAGAGGCAAAGATAGTGCAGTCCCAGAAAATAATATTGAATGCGTGTTTTGAGTGGAACATTTTGTGAAGTGAGAGTTGCTATTTTAGTTTTTTTTCCATTGTTGATGGAAAAGAGAGATGTCACAAAAGTCGAAAAATAGAAAGTCGTGTGCAAATTGTCGAAAACAGAGAGACGTGTATAGATAATTGCAACGTGTGGAAAAAAGAATGAGACGTGTGGGAAAAGGCGGGAAAAAGACAGGAGCTGTATAAAGAGGAGAGATGTGGGCGATAGACATGATTAGATAGACATGATTCGATAGACATGATTAGATAGATAGAAATTTTTGTTAGGCAGTTGTAGCGTTAGATGAACTTCGTCTTTGAGATTATCAAGACAAGTTTTTAAGTTGACAAGTTTTTATATTATTCTGTTGGATACATTTTTCCATGTGGATATATATTTTTTTCCTTGTGGATATACTATTTTGTTGAGCGCAGTAAACGATCAAATCATTGTGAAATTTGCAGTGCTTGTCTAATGATGTTAATAAACTCTGATTGAATTTTCTACATTGCTGTGTTTTATTTGGAACGTCACAGTTGGATTTTTTGAAAACCATTATACGATATATTGCTTATCACTAAACCTAAAAGGGTAAGAACGAACCTGGGAAGAAAAATAAACTTCAGTCAAGAATTTCCATCTCAGGCGGAAGGCTGTAACCACTTGAACAGAAACGTATAAAGGATTCGCTGTCATCAATATATTTACCTGCGCACATTCAACATGACCCGGCTACACACGTCTTACATTAGCGCCGTGACCAGCCCTTTTCGTTAGTGAAAGCATACTCATTTTGGCGCTCGAACAGCCACTTTTTTTCGTTAGTGATAGCAGAGAGGCCTAATCACTAATCGCTATCATGGATCCACAATCGTTGCAACAGCAGCTTTACCAGCAACAATTACTGATACAACAGCAACAACAACAATTGATTAATATCCAGCAACAACAACAACATTTGATTAATATCCAGCAACAGCAATATGATTGTCAACCATACCATAGAAAATGGGAAAGAGACACTGTCAAAACGAGCAGATTGGAGTAGTCTAAATAGAAGACACTATCGTATAGCAGTAAGAAATTTTATTGGTCAAATCAGGAAAGGAATGACACTGCAAATAAATAACATCAACATAGGGGAGCAACAGAAGTGTCAGTTAACAACCGAGAATGGTTGGAAAATGAATGTAGAGCCGGTATTTCCCATGGAGAACCTTCTCCAACCACAACGCAAATATATGGGAGAGGACTCAATAGCTGTCATACTACAACAAAAGCATGCAGCACATCAAAATGCGAACAAAAATGCAGAAAAAGCTTTCCGGAAGAAACAGCGTCAACACGATAAAAACACAAAACTGGAACAGTTTCAAATAGGAGATCTAGTTTACTTCAAAAAACACGCTCGACATTCTAAATTTGAATACAAAATGGATCGTGGCTTCAAAATCTTAGAACAGACTACACCAACAAATTGTATCCTGTGGCACGAAGAAAGAAAAATCAGGACGAAAGCCCACATTTCACAAACCAAGAAAGATAATCATCGTCCTGTTTCCCAGCTTATCCTCACAAATACCAGACCGATTCGCAAAACCACCCTCCTTTATCCCCCCACATCACCCTCTACATCTGATGTGTCACATTGCGATGATGAAAACTCAAACCTCTCTCCTCACCCCACGCACGATGCTATCGACAGACTACGTAGATGTCGCGACACCTCTACGAGTGAAGATGACATCCGTTTGCAGAAGCTACGTGGGAGAATTCAATCAAGAAATTGTCGAGTTCAAGCAGATAATTGCCAACAAAACTCGTCGTTGTCCAGTGATAGCAACACATCTTTACATGCAGAAAAAGTACAGACGTACTGTACTTCAAATCACACGAAACCCGGTACTAGCTGTCACCACTCACATTCGCGTACAAGTAGCGAAGACAACATTCCTCTTAACATACTACAGCAACGACTAGCCCAACAGCACCAGACAGTACAACATACCGACACCCATATAGATACACCACAACCTTCGGATACAGAGTTATCACCTGCCTCATTAACTAAACGAAATGCTTGCGTTCCTACTTCGATGCAACGAGATGAGTCAGACCTTGACACTGACGAACAACAAAATGATAACGAGGATGATAACGAGAACATCGATGATAATATGGATGCATCCATTCGGTTCGCCTCGAAACGACCTTATTCATCTTCATCAGACAACTCGGTACCACTGACAAAGCATGGCTACAGGATGATGTAGGGCTGCGAGAAGTTGCTAGGAGATTAGGAGTTGTCCACTCTGTCATACAAACTCTGCGTGATCGTTATAATGCAACCGGCAGTGTCGCAGAACAACGCAGGTCAGGACGTCCAAAGTCTACCACAAGACGACAAGACACGCTGAGCCATGGCTAAAATGGTAAATGTTACAAACATACCCACTGCCCGTTCCTTCCGAAAAGTGGGTGAAATGTGTTCACCATAGTCACGACTTGCACGTGAAAAGCAAATTTCAGCAATGTTATCAACAGGCTTTGCCATAGGAAGCATTTTCAAACATGCATTATTTCCCTTTCCACCACGTACATTTGATTGAACTTGGAGGTACACACGTAACACAGATTTGATTTATTGTCAGATTAACAAACATTGTTTAAGCATGCAACAAAATGCAGCAAAACTTTTTTGACTGAGTGTTCAGGTTTTAAAAAAAAACAGCTTACCGTAAAATCTCGCGTATAATACGCACAATTTTTACTTATTTTTGCCCGCTAAAACTCGAGTGCGTATTATACGCGAGTACTAAAAAATACGTAATTTTTTATATCGAAAGTAACCTACATTGGAAAGTCTGTCAAGTTTTTGTCACAATTTGACAGTGAACATGGCGCAAAATTGAACATGCCATGTGTTTTCTTATGTGTCAGACATTGTTGCAAAACGCATTTCGCACTCTTGGTCTTCAATCTGTTTTGATATTGCTTGGGTGTGAAGTTTGACATTTGATTATTTTGAGCTCTAAAAATGAATTCGAGAAAACGTTGCACTGCAGTAGAAAAGCTATTAGTGGTAAAATATGCAGAATCTAACGGCAATCGGGCAGCAAGTCGACATTTTTCCGTTAACGAGTGCAACATTCGATTATGGCGAAAAAAACAGAGGCGCTGCAAATGTTGCCTAGTAAGAAAAAGGCGAATCGTGGGTCACCACCAGATCTTCCAGACCTAGAAAAAAACATTATTGGAGTGGGTAGTGGATAGAAGGCAACAAGGCATCGGTGTTTCATGCATTGAAATCCGACTTAAAGCTCTGGAACTTAAAAAATCTCGTTCAGGCACAACAGCATTTAAAGCGTCATATGGATGGGCAGTTCGTTTTATGAAGCGACATGGTCTTTCAGTTCGTCGAAAAACTACTATCGCGCAGCATCTTACATCTTCTTTCAGTTTTTTAACAAATGTTTCATAAAATAAAATCTAGAAAAATTATGATGCGTATTATACACGAATTTCCATTTTTACCAGAAAATTTTGGGCTAAATCAAGCATGCGTATTATACACCAGTGCGTATTATACGCGAGATTTTACGGTAGTTGAAATGACCTAAAAATTGAAAGTGGCCTTTAACTTTTTTTGAGCAGTATATAATGCCTGAAGTTGACATCATGGCAAGTTGGACACACATTAGGGAATAAGGCCAACTGAATATATTCGTAATTTGTGTCTTCTGTGAGCCCTGGAGATGCTTTCACTGCATCTTCATTTGTTCATGTTTTTTTTTTAAATGTTTCAATTTCTAGTAGGTCAGAACTTTCAAGACAGTCTGAATATCTTCTCCGTAGTCAACATCTAGGTCTAATATTTCGAACTGTTTTATAAATATCTTTGGTCTAGCCTGTCCAACTAGTCAAATATTCTCATAACGACCATTCTAAGTATAAAACAAAACATTGCTAGTGGAATAACGTGGATCTCAATAAACTATAAACAGTGGTATACTCTGATCCCACATAACTTTATGATACATTAAATAAGAGCTATTTTTAACATCTCTCAAGCCACTCAACGTATAAATTGGCTACCTGTAGTCTCAAAAGCAATATGTGATTCCTGTATTCCGCTGACAGACACTGGGTTTGGACCTCCGACGTTGATCATTTCAGACTGACTCGTCAGTAGATTAATTATGCTCATGGTAGACACCAAAGCATCTGTGTAAAGGAAATAATTTTGTTTGTTTGTTAATAAAATAACTCAAACATACACTCGTGAGATACACATGATCATATGACCTGTCATGGGCATGTACACTCTTTAAGATATTCGTACACATACTCACTAATACCAACAAGATCATGTAACCACTCTGAGACAGACGTGAACAGATGTGCAGTTTAACATACTTCTCCAGACATGCAGACTTTCTCACACACACGCACGCACTCACCCACGAGTTCAAACACACGTCAAACATTCATAGAAAAATTCACTTATTTTTATTCATTCATTACTTTTCA
This sequence comes from Oreohelix idahoensis, assembly GCA_024509875.1. Taxonomy (NCBI): domain Eukaryota; kingdom Metazoa; phylum Mollusca; class Gastropoda; order Stylommatophora; family Oreohelicidae; genus Oreohelix; species Oreohelix idahoensis. Next base: position 340,182 of record JAMPIV010013503.1, read on the forward strand.
ACTACCTGCGAAGCCTAGGCCGCCTACAGTTTAATGCCACACCTACCCACCTGTGCTATCCGTTCAAGACCTTTTCATTTGTAAGTTATCAATTTTAGGTCAGTGTCCAGTTATCTTCGCCTTGTCTTTTTCGGCCGTCCTCTTTTATTTGTATCTGGTGTTTCCAGAACAAGAATTACCTTGTAGTCCTTTAAACTGATTTCCTTAAATTGCATCGTATCAATGCCAACTCACTTAACTTTTCTCACCCTTTTTTTAACTAGTATTTTACTGTTGTTCCCAATAGGTCCACATTGGTGATTCCCCCATGCTAGTTACATCATTCTATTTCTGCTAAAGCATCCACTAACGAAAGTCTGTGAAGACTTATTTCTGTGTGTTTGATTGTTTGCCTCTTGATATCTGTTTCTCAAAGCATTCAAAGCTATCGTCAAGCAAAAGGTGGTTTAGTGTGGTTTGGTTTTTGAGGATATCATCATTGCACACAGACAACTCCATCAGTGCTCCGATTTCCTCCTTTAGATCACACAAGATGGATCTCAGCACAGTGCACGAACTCCGTAGTGTAACAGGGTAGACTATTAAGTAGCTACAACTGTTAGCCTTATAGTAAAGTATTTTATGAATGACTAGTTAGATAAATAAACTACTAGTCAAGATTCAATGACATCATCAGTCATGACACACATGAACCCATGATGTCATCAAACCTTGTGTGGCCTCCATACAAGTCAGACCGGAAAACATTTAGATTAGAGAGAACTTTAAACAATGGTTGGTCATCATCACATAGAAACAATAATTTCAGACTAGAGGATTCGTAGTTAGTTAGGTTAAAGATTATTTCAACAGTCCACTAGCCCCCAAGACCAATCATTAGAAAGTTTCCGGTCTTAACTCCAATAAGAAATACTTCCTCTGGCGAGCCATAGCACCAGACCAGTATAAAGACTGATGCATCTTAGTAACCAGTCAGAGCTTGAGACAGTTATCTCAAAGCTAGAGTCAGAACATCATAGGGCGTTCTTTGGTTTAGGTTTGGAGCAACCTGGCGCTACGACTACTAAAGAACAAAAGCCCTTGACTCCTACGTTTTGCTGTTCTTTCCCGGACATTAGTGTTAGCTTAGCTGTTAGCTAGGCTAATCTTGTGACTTTTGTTTGTACTAATTTGGTTTTATAACCAAGAGGTAAGAAAAATGTCAGCACCTATTGTGCCAGTTATTGAAATAAATACAGATGAAGATTTGGAAGGAGGAGTCCTTCACAAACCAGGGACACTGATAATCACTGTTACCGGCCCACAGGCCAATAGAGCATCTTATTCGTTGTTAGCGAATATCCTGGCAGGGCCTGCAGGAGTGGGACTGAGTGGCATTGCCACATTATACAGGTTTTCTGGACCCTTTAGGTGGTACGCCACTTTAACTGCGGCAGCGCAGATTAAGCACTATCAAGGCCTACATGGCAAAAAGCTAGAGTGGTCCAATCCACAGATGACCGTGCATATCGAGCACCTGGACAAAGAAACGTCCAAGGGTATCCTGCACTGGATACCGCCAACAATGAAAGCAGAGGCGGTGAGGAGGATCGCTGCGGAAGTGACCGGAGATAAGAATGCTGAAGTCAGCAGAATTAAGACGGCATACGACATGTGGAACTTTTCCTACAGGCCGTCCAAACAACAGGTACCGCACTTCGCGCACTTGAAGATGACGGATGACAGAATACAGCGAGTGTGGGTGGCCCTGCCCGGGCGCAGAATTCAATGTGCGATATGTGGGCTTGATACGCACTGGGTCAGCCAGTGCCCAAAGAAGCGGGCGGCCCCCACTCAAGCCAAACAAACAAGAGAAGAAGAGGCAGTGGCAGACAAAACTCCAGCGGAGCAGAGTAGGGCAACTGACTCCCCCGCCCCAGAAAATACTGAATCGGAGTCTGAAAGTGAGAAGAACACAGAGGCAGAATTTACAGATGTGCTGTCTAGAAGGAATGCGAAGAACAGGAAGAGGATGCTATTGCAGGCAACAAGGGCTGTAAAGACGAAGGAGGTGAGGTTAAACTCCCCCAGCAAAAAAAAACCTTGCCCCCATCACCCAAGGCGTCGACATCAGAACCCTCCCCCAGGAGCGTGTCAACACCAACAATTGATGAGCCGAAGCAAACTGAGTCCGAAGATAAAGAGTACCCCGATATGACAGAGGCGTATCAGATGGAGGAAGAGGCGACGCTAGAAGAACCCCAACTCACCTGGGCGAGCATGACAGAAGACATTGACTTGATGATGCCACAAGCCAGTATATTTATAGACGGGCAGGAGTTTGAACCAGTAAACGCATGAGCTTACACCCACGAGTCTTTTTTCCCTGCGCTGGGACCCAGCGTAAGATGTCCAGCGTCAAGCGAGCAAGAGGTGTGTGCTCCAGATGGCAGATGACAAATGGTGCAGGTGAGGTCAAGATGCATCCCGTGGTCACCCCCCCCCCCCCTGTGAGTGTACTGACGTGCTGGACAAAAATATACCAATGCGTGGGAGAATGCACTCTTTCCAGTCGGCAAGAAAGAAATTCGCAAAAAGCAATGTAATTTTAAAAGTAAAGGATATAAATAACTATAGTTTAGGTGCTTTTTTACAGTGTATTTTAGGAGTTGTGTTGATTGTAAATAGTTTTTTGCTGTTTAGTTTTTACATAACACGGCACACACATTTACACTTTTAAAATGCGCAGTTTTAATTAGGCAACCAACCCTCCCCCCTGTCAGGGCGAGAGGGACTGACAACGCAGCGTTGCCTGCGCTGGGCCCTAATCAGCAGGGCACAACGACCTTTAGCCAGCGACCAGTCACTAATGTGTCGAGTAGTCATTTTACAGACAACGGTCAGCCCTTATGCACCGCTTTGTCAAGAAGTGCAAACATGAATGTGTTGAGTGGTTTAGTAATGACAGATAACGGTCAGCCCTTATGCACCGCTCTGTCGAGTAAACTACGTGGAACAGGTACACCCATTACAACATGTGATAAATCTTTAGATAGTACTTTGCTACCGAGTAATTCATCTATGGCATGTAGCCAGCCCCAGACCACTACATTGCCTTGTAGTTTAGATATGGCAAGTGGCCACTCTGCCACTTTGCCAGGTAGACAGTTTGCAACAAGTGGCCAACCCTCAGATACCACTTTGTCAAGCAGCCTAGTTCTAATATCCCTCAATATCAACGGTTTGAGGAATAAGCTGGAGCACATTATCAAACTGATTAAAAAAGATAAACCTGATTTTTTGTTCTTGCAACAGGCAGGTATTACGTCCGACCTTTCTGCCAGTCGGATTGTAACTAGGTTAGGACTTAAACACGGCTGGTTCGCCCTAGGCCCCAGGCATAGCAGTGTCGCCATCTTACAAATTAACGAAGATTGGGACACAGTACATTATAGGACAGACGGTTGTGGCAGAACCGTCATAATTCAAATACAGAGCAAACACAATAAACATGACACGCACACGCTCATTAATATATACGCACCCGCAGTAGACACTGACCAACCCACATTTTACGACGGACTGTATGACACTATAGATAAGCACTACAAAGGAAATAGAATAGTGTTAGGGGGAGATTTTAACTGTGTTTTGGCCAATTTAGACAGTAGTTCCTTAGGCCCCGTATCTCAGAGAAAGAAAATTCAAATACCCCTATCAATACGACATTTACAACCCATTCTTGACAAACATGACCTAGTAGACGTTTACAGAAAACTACAACCGAACACACAAGCTTTCACATTTCACGACAAGACAAACCCATATTTTAGACAGGCCTCAAGACTGGACAGGTTCTACGCATCCAATAATTACAATATACACAAAACTTACCATATAAAAAACACGCTTAAATTTACAGATCACCAAGCAGTATATACAGTTCTAAGTACGGGACACACATATACAAAATTAAAGAGATCCCCGCATTGGAAATTCAACAATAACTTGCTAACAAATACCTTCTTCACAGATACAATAACACAACTCATTCAGGGTTACACACAGGATATCCCCAATAACAACATTGCAGAATATTGGGACCTGCTAAAAAAACACAATAAGGGACAGAACACAGACTTTAGCAACAACAATACACAGGGCTTTTAAGAGGGAACAAAATATATTGGAAGACGCAATAAGTTTAACTAAACAGATAGACAAATCTAACCCACACATTCATACTTTAGAAGAGAAATTAGACCTGTACAAACAACACACATACCAAGGGGCTCTCCTTAGGTCAAAATTAAATACTATTACACAAGAAACACCCAGTAGACAATATTTAGCGATTGAACAAAATGTACAACACAGCAGATGGCTTAACGGCAGAATTTTACTTTTTCTTTTTCCCAATTTTAGGCCCCCTTTTAATTAAAGTATTTGAGGAAGCCTTCCAGAAAGGAGAGCTTCCGAATAGTTTAAATGAATCCTTTATTACTTTAATACCTAAAGATAATGCTGACAGAAAGTCAATAAAAAATTACAGGCCTATTTCGCTTTTAAATACTGATTATAAAATCTTGGCCAAAGCTCTTACTCTGAAACTTAAATTATTCATGAAGAATTTAATACACGCTGACCAACAATGTAGTGTACATGGTAGGAACATTTGTAGACATACACACTTCATAAGGGATTTCATTACATACACGCATGATAGACAGTGTCAAAGTGCAATACTATCACTAGATCAGGAAAAAGCCTTTGACAGGGTATCACATTCCTTCCTACACAAAACTTTACAAGCAAACAACATGGGTACTTATTTTAGAACATGGATAGAAATCTTATATAAAAAACCCCATAGTAAAATATTAATTAATCACAGTTTAAGTGACCCAGTTAGGCTGACACGATCAGTGAGACAGGGTTGCCCTTTGTCTCCCCTGTTATACGTTTTAACACTAGAACCAGTGCTGGAAAAAATAAGACAAGATGTAAACATCGCGGGGACTTTTATACCCGGGCAAGGGGAGAGGAAATCATTAGCGTATGCTGATGATACTTTATTCCTTCCAGCAACTGTAGATTCCATAAGAAAGATATTAGAAACCTTTACAGAGTTTGGATACGCTAACGAATCCAAACTAAATATTCAAAAATCTAGTTTAATGGGATTAGGTAAATGGGCAAATAAGACAGATTTCCCCTTTCAGTTAACGCAAGTTAACAAAATCAAAATTTATGGGATAAACTATTCTTGTAGCCCCCACGACCCTAATACAGAGACATGGGTAAAGTTAGTAGATAAAATTCAAAACATGTTAGAGAAATATAAATACAAGACAGCTACTATTTTTGGGAGAAGTATCATAGTGAACTGTTTCATTATGCCTAAAATAATATATACAGCAAATATCCAGATTATGCCAAAGTCAGTGGTAACTAAAATAAATGTACTAATTAGGAATTTCATTTTTAAGGGCACCTTTAAAAGCATTAAACATTTAACCCTAATACAGCCCAAACATAAAGGGGGGATAGCTTTACAAGATATCAACACTAAAATTAAAGCTTTAAGGATTAAATATATAGGGGAGATAATTAAAAACCAAAGCTTGTACCCCCTAGCACATTACTATATCGGACTTAGGCTAATTAAGTTACACAAACTAGAAAACAACCAACCACATTCCTTTGACACCCCACCACCTTTTTATAGGATATGCATAGAAAATCTAAAAGGATGAACAGTTAATAAAACAAGACACTAAACTCATATACAAACTTTTAGTAGGAGCACAGGAACCCCACTTAGGTACTCGAATAAAACGAGGGTACAACCTTTTCATAACAGACTACACACAAAGCTTCACAAACATCCATGCAATAGACGTCAAGCCACAAGCCAAACAAGTTACATTTAGGTTACTGTACGGTTTAACACCTATCATGAGTAAGCATTCAGCAATGAAAGCAGGCAAGGCGCCACCAAGGTGTAAACTGTGCAGTAACAACACAATAGAAACAGAGGACCACTTGTTTTACACATGTAAAACAGTGGCCCCCACATTAAATAAACTAAGAACACTGATAGCTTCCAAAACACCGCAATCACTCAACATGTATCAAGCGGTCATGTTGAATACTTTACCGACTTTACCGAGACAGACGGAGCTTAAACTCTTAACTTTATTAGCAGAATTTAGATACTTAGTGTGGATATGTAGAAATAGGGCAGTACATGACGGCATACATTACGACAGCAGAATATTTTCACACATATACGAACAAATAACACAAAACATAATAGAACAGATTTGAAACTTTTGTGTTGTTGTTTAAATACTTAAACCTTTATTGACCTTTCATCTGTCATGCAAAGCAAGGTAGCTTTGCTTGTAAATATTTCACGTCATGTAAAAATCATACTTGAGGCCTTTGGGTCATCATGCAAAGCAGGTTGCTTTGACTGTAAATAACCTTTGTTATATACGTCTTCATAAATCATCTTATAGTAGGGTGTCGATGTTCATAGCCTCATTTGTTTCACCATCTATAATAATGTTGGTACTCACTATGATATTGTTTGGGATATTGCTTGGGATATGGTTGGGATGTTTTGGGTTTTAATATGGCTTTTGCTATGTATCCTTTTGTTATAATATTGCTGACTTGTTGTTATTACTTACTTGGGGATAGGGGGAGGGGGAGGGAGGGGTAGTAGTTCACACGATGTACTATTTAGAATGTATATGAATTTTAACTCTTGTAAATACTATGGATGTTGTAAAATATTGACCCAATAAAGGTTTTTATTAAAAAAAAAAAAAAAAGTTCTTTGGTTTAGGTTTGGAGCAACCTGGCGCTACGACTACTAAAGAACAAAAGCCCTTGACTCCTACGTTTTATCTAGAGACCTCCTACCGACCAGGAAGGTTAGTGAACCAGCGCTAACCCCTGCCACGATTATGTGAGTGGTTCATTCCACTTGAAGTAAGTTCGAACTAGTTTTGATTGAAGTCTCGAATCGTATTTTATTTCGCTAGGATTTCCGCAGATCATAAAACGACTAGAGTATTGAGGTGCCGTAAGCCTTTCGCCTTGGAGGCTAAAGCTGGCAGTTTTCATTTTCCTCCCCACCAGAAATTTATCTCGAGCTGCCACTGTTTATTTGGAATTCGAAACGAAAATAAAAGAACATCTTCTATAACCATTTGGACTTATCAAATGCTCTGCACCATTGAAAGTTTCCATTGACTGTTCGAGTTGCTAATTACTTACCACCCCTGCAAGATCAATACTAAATCCGTTACGGCACTTACGAGTTCTACCAATTACCGGGGTTGTTCCTCCCTTCTGGAATTATTAACTCTGGTGATTAACCAGTATTTACCAGAAGAAACACTATAAGAAAAGTCCTGGGATTATTTCCCTTATATCAAGTAAAATACAGAATTACATCCCTTCCACAAAATCCACTATCACGATAGACACTTGTGGCAGTGCCGGTATATGCAGTATTTTCAGTTTACTTTACAGAGAGCAGATGTTTAACTGGCCTAATCACCAGAGATCTAGATTTCTCTCCTAAATTTGTGTTACCAGGTTCGATTTTCTTCTCTTAGGTGTTGATGTAGCGAATTTAATTGAAATGGATAGATTTCTTAGCTTAATCTCAAAACTGTAGTAATTCACCTTTTCAACAGCGTTCGATTTCATGCAAAACTTTTAATATCTTTCAGCATGAAACTTAAATTTCAACAAAGTCTGGAATTCAGAACATTTTTACAATAATAAGCATAATAAAGTTTTAACATCTCATCAGATGCTTTCATCGATGCAAAAATCCCTTTTTGCATCTTTGTCTCATAGGCCTACTCAATTGTCAAATATGGCGAACTTTCTCATTCCACCGTGTTCCTTCCTTTAAGTTACCGTCTTATCTTAGGTTCGACGACATTTACCCATCTCTTCAGATTTGTCCTTGTTTTCTTTATCATCATAAGTATTCCTTGAGCTAAATACTTTCCAACACAAGGATATTTTCTGCTCTACACGGTTTGAGGTGTAAGACTAGTTTTTGCAAATTGACTCAAATCCTCGAACCTAGTTCTGCTGCGACTAGGGTTGGGAGCTCTATTCAATATATACATTGAATGATAGTCACTACTTACGCAAGTAAGAAATATAAAACCACTCAATGTCCTGAAATGCACATTTTATAATAAATGTTGAAGTTGACTTCCTCAAAATAAGAAATATGTAGAGCTGGACCAGATACGACCTCTTGAGTTGCGCTCTTTCATTCTACTGCCAGATGGCGTCCTGTTCTATATTCCCCGGGGTAAATCTGAGCTATCCGATTGGTTAGGGGAAATCACCCAATTATTAGAAATAGCGTGTAGAAGCGACTCTACCCTAAATATGTGACACTATAATTTTTTTATATTCTGTTTCTCATAAAATATAAAATTATGGGGTGGTCTGTGCTTCCTCCGTCTTGTTGGAGTATAGCCTGTTTCCAAAGGAACAACTATGTACACGGCCACACACTGTCACACGAGCCTGGACTTTTAGTGCCGTTCCCGTCTACTCCTTCCTATTCACCCGGTCACATAGATTGACTTTTGGTGCCGTGACCTTTCACACACCAGAGATTGTCATTTTTGGTGTGGTACAGCCTATGCATGATAGATCCAAATATGCAACAGCAGTTTGAAAATCAAGTACAATTGCTCCAACAACAAAATCTGTTATTACAACAGCAGATACATGACCTGCAACAACAGCATGCGTTGAGTCAACCATTGCCAGATAACGCTGAAGTTCCTAATAGTTCTCTACAAGCTATTGCTACCACCCTTAGCTTGGTTACACAGAGTGCAAATCTGCACAACATCAATAACATTGTTAAGCCTTTTTGTGGCGATCCGTCCACTTTTCGGCAGTGGTTACGTGACATTGAGAAATTTACTTCATTGATTCCATTAGCCACTGATGCCGATCGCAAACGTGTTGCCTTCTTATCATCTCAGTCACTTGTCACTGACTATCTACGTCGCCGGGCACAGTTATTTCCAGACGAGACCTTCGCCTCTCTACAGAAGGAGCTCACCCGCCGTTACTCTTCCGTTAAGGACCACCAACATGCTTGGACTTTGCTTCGCGGACTCCATCAGGACCGTCACGAGTCGGTTCAGTTTTATGCCGATAGGTTGTTAAACCTGGCTGAAGATGCTTTAGTGGAACCTTCCTCTGCATCTACTGATACGGAAAACCAACTTGTTGGCATTTTTATCGATGGTCTCCAGTCAGATGCGCTGAAACTTCATTTAATAAGGGAAGACCCACAGACAATCCTTGATGCCATACAAATAGCAATAAATGAAGACAATGTGAAGAAACGGTTTGCAAATAGACTTGGGCGTGAACCTCGTGCACACGATCACACAGATGAAGAGCCAATGGACATCAGTCATTACCGTCAGTCTTGGCAGCAACCATCCATTTTACAGCCGTGCGATACTCCATTGCCGGGATCTTATCGTCAACGGTTTGTTCAGCGTACTCAACACCGACGTCACCCATCCGCACTACAAGTTCAACAAGTAGCTCCAGTCATATGCTACTTTTGTGGTTTGGCCGGACACACATCAGAAAGTTGTGTACAGAATCAACATAATCTTAACAGGACCTTGAACAACGCAAGATCACAACCTCAACACCCGGTGAATGATCAACGTCAGCCGCACCAGCTCTCATGGTTACCATCCAACCCCATACAACCACCTTGTGTCTCTCCACGTTCATTCAACCGTGGACAGTTCCGCCCCCAACCTCTCATGGGCCAGAGAAACACATTCCGCCACCCGATAGATAGGATCGCGTCGTGTGGCTTTAACCCACTTCTTTTGGGCACTAGATCCTCTAACAAAGCAAACACATTTCGTCACTTTCACAAGTCCTGTGAAAGTCCGAAAATTTTTTCTTCCTCTTCTACGGTCTCTCCGACTTCCATCTTTTATATCTCTCCTCCTTCGGTCACTCCTGACCCTTCTTCTTGTCTAATTGCCATTAATAAAAAGAATTATCGCGCTCTTGTGGATACTGGTGCTACTGTTAGTTTAATAAGAGAACAGTTATTTCGCCAGATCCGCAAACACGTCCAATTCTTTCCTTCTTCCACTTCTTTAACTTCTGTCACTGGACAACCTTTGCGTTCTATTGGAACGGCTATCATTCGCCTCCAGATTGGATCTCAATCTCTTGTGCATCCTTTTATTGTTGCTAGGGGGATGACTAGGAATTTCATTCTTGGTCGTGACTTCTTTCTTCATCACAAAGTGCGCATTTACTTTGACTTGAAACAGATCCGCGTCAATGGTGAATTCATCCCTCTTCAGGATGATATCCACATTGCGTCTCTTGTTAGAGTTATTGCCCCTGTCACCTTAAAACCTCATTGTCTTACTATCGTTACTGGTCGGGTCAAACGGTCCGACTATATACCCTCAGGTCATTCTGCTTACGTGGAACCTCTGCCTGACTCAGACATCATCGATGATCCCTGTATCCATGTCGTCGATGGCATTGTCACTGTGTCCACGTCACGTGACTTTCCCCTTATGCTCCTAAATTCTTCAGGAAAACCTCTTACAATACCCAGAGGTACTATTGTTGCCCGTGTTACCAACCACTCCCAACTGTCTTCTAAACTCCCAACCCCCCATACATGTTCTCTCAATGCTCCCTCCCTTCTGCATACCTGTCCTCCGCTGGGAAATGATAGACGATCTTCTTCCTTCAAGAAGCCTTCTCCTTGGAGTTTGAATACCATTAATGCTGTTATACATGCGCGTTTACCACATGGTAACTACCCTCCTCAGCACTACTTATCTTCCTCTCCTACGTTTTCTACGCCACCCCCTCCTTCACATTGGATGAAAAAAACGACATCTTCTCCTCCACCTCTCCTTCCACAAATTTCTCCTTCTCTCTCCTCCTCCATGAATGTACCACCCACACGCCTTGCTCAATTAATGGAGCAGGTGACAACTGACTCCCCACATGCCAGTCGCATTCGTCAGTTCGTCAAGAAAAATCATGATATTTTTGCTCTATCAGACATGGAACTGAAGAGAACCAATACTGTAACAATGGAAATCCATACCACCACTGAAGAGCCTGTCTCACTTAAGCCGTATCACACGCCACTTAGGAATAGGGAGATCGTGGAGAAATCGATTACGGATATGTTAGCAGCAGGTATAATTGAGAGATCCCGATCCTCCTGGTCTTCCCCCATTGTAATAGTCACTAAGAAGGATGGTACTAATCGCTTCTGTTGCGATTATCGGGCCTTAAATGCCATCACCAAAGTTATCTCATACACCCTTCCTCGGTTTGACGATATCTTGGCAACCGTTGGCAAATCTAAGTGGTTTACTACCCTAGATGCCCGTTCTGGATTCTGGTGCATTCCGATGTCACCGGAAGCCAAAATGAAGTCCTCTTTTACTACACATATTGGAAGTTACCAATGGAATGTCATGCCATTCGGTCTAAAGACCAGCCCTGCCACGTATATGTCCCTCATGGACGAAGTACTGAAGGGCATGCAATCTTACGCCTTGGCTTATGTTGATGACATCCTGATTCACACTCCAGGAACCCTTGAGGATCATTTACTCCATGTGGAGAAAGTTTTTAACCGATTGAGAGCACATAATGTTATGCTCAAGTTAAGCAAATGTGCCTTCTTACAGACAGAAGCTAAATATCTTGGCTTCATAATCAACCAAGATGGTGTCCGTCCGGATGATGCTAAAGTGCAGGCCATCCGTGATATGCCTCCTCCTACTTCTGTTCGCCACGTTCGCGGTTTCTTGGGCAGTTGTTCTTACTATAGAAAACATATAATCAATTTCTCTCGAGCTGCTGAGCCTCTTATTGCTCTTACTAAAAAGTATGCTCGTTTCCGATGGACTGACGCCTGCCAAGATGCTTTCAATTATCTTAAGTCTTCCCTTACTAAGATTCCTCGTTTGGCATATCTAGACATTAAACGTCCTATGATTTTGTATACGGACGCTTCTTTTCGGGCCGTTGGTGCTTGCCTAGTCCAGGCCAACGTTTCGGCCTCTCCTCCGATTATTGCCGAAGTCCCAAACGAGATGCCTATTGCGTTCCTCTCTCACGCACTTAGTCGGTCTCAACAAAAATGGACCGTTACTGAGAAGGAAGCTTTTGCCATACACTATGCGTTGCAAAAGTTAGACTTCTATCTACGTGGTACAAAGGTTCTAATCCGTACCGATCACAAGCCTTTGCTCACTTGGCTATCCAAGACGTCTGAGCAACCCCGTAAGCTACAAACCTGGGCTCTGAATTTACAGAGTTATGATGCTACCATTGAGCATATTCCAGGAGAACATAACACTGTAGCTGACCTTCTGTCTCGCATTCCATATGATACTTGTACAGATCCCTCCTATTCTTCTCGGCCAGATCCTAAGGCGTCATCAGACCTTGACGATAACGCTAAAGAAATACTTGTCATTAGTGCTGACTGTCCCTCCTGTCATTTCTACTCATGACACTTCTTCCAGCTCTCCTGATGAGCTCCTTTTTCCTTCTTTTACTGCGAAGGAACAACTTCGAGAACCTGCGCTCCTGCAGATTCGCTCTCAGTTTCAGCGTGACCCAAAATCCGTTTCCAATTACACTATTCAGTCCTCTGATAACGTTCTGTACTGGATTAACCCTAAATGTCCAGATAAACTCCTCATCTGTCTTCCTATGTCCATGATAAACTCCTCATGAACTGTCTTCAATAGAGACAGCATCTTATCCCTCGTGTTCTCCATGATTTCCATGACTCTAATGGACACATGGGGCGAGATAAAACACGAGACATTATTTCTAAACGATATTACTGGTCTTCTCTCTATAAGGACGTTGCCGAATATGTTGACTCTTGTAGAACATGCAAGCAGCGCAACATGCGTCCTCTGCGTATCCCTACCCAACTGATGTCTCTGACACATTTCCCTATGGAATGCGTCAGCGTTGATCTATCTGGTCCCTATCCTCTTTCTCAGTCCGGTAATACCCATGTCTTGCATTTTGTAGACCAGTATTCTGTCTGGCCCGAATGTTTTCCACTTTGTGGCTCTTCCTCTGAAGAAGTAACTGAAATCTTCCTTAATGATTTTGTGCCTCGCCACGGCTATCCTAAGACTATTCTTTCCGATAATGGGAAGTAATTTACTGGTCGACCTTTCCATTCTACTCTTGCAGCCCTTCATATAAGACATAAGATGACCAGCTTCTATAGGCCCCAGTCAAATGGCCGCAATGAAAGAATGCATAAGACTCTTCATGACATCCTCTCCAAATTCACAGCTGATAATCCGCAGTATTGGGATTTTTATTTACCCCAAGCTCTTGAGGCTCTGCGTGTCAATGTGAATGATACGACTGGTTTCTCGCCATTCTACCTTTTGTATGGCAGGGAACCACGCCTACCTTTGGATAATCTCCTTACTCCACAGCGGAAATATATGGGTGATAATCCCATTGAGATTATCCTACGACAAAAACGTTTCGCCCACCAGCAAGTTCACAATAACGCTCTCAAGGCGTTTAAGAAGCGACAGCGTTTGCTTAATAAGGGCACTAACCTACCCTCCTTCCATGTGGGTGATTTAGTCTGGTTTAAGAAGCATGTCCGTAGCGATAAATTTGATCATCGCTGGCTTTCCGGGTACAAGATAGTTGAACAGACATCCCCTGTTACCTTCGTGATTTGGAATGAAGAGCGACACCACGAAACCAAAGCTCATGCTACCCAATTGCGACTAGATGAGCAACGCCCCTACACTGTCCCTCCTCCCGCTCTTCCGTCTGGCCGCCCAGTGCGAAATGCTACCCTCCAATATAACCATTTAAACTCTCCGTCCATGTCTGAACTTACATTTAGTCCTCCATCAGACAACATCAGATCTGCCCCCGTCTCACTTAACACTCCCCCTGCTCCGCTTACATCTGTCCAACCCCATGATTATGATGCTTCCTCATCAGATAGTGATAGTCCTACCAGAGATAATGCTTTACACAGACTCCGGTCTAGAGTAGTCCGTCGAGCTGCTGTTCCCTCCACCTCCAAGGTACCTTCTCCTTCTTCACCCTCCCATATGGTTGATCGTACGAGACGTTATCGTTCTTGTTCCACCTGTGGTGAAGTGGGATGTTATAAATATTTATAGGGGACTTAGTGTACTGACTGAGATCAGCTGTGAAGGTATCTATATCTATTAAGAGTAGTGTATTATAGATAACCTTACTTGCTACCACATATCTATATATCTCAGTCAGAATTATTCTGGAATAGTGTGATGACTACGTTAGGTGTCTAGGGTATGTGTATGATGAAGTGTAAGTCACAACAACAGACAGATAAACAATTTAATTTAATCCACTACTCTTGACAACACTGTGACACTCACATACATATAACACTCTATGAGAATATCTTAAGGAGTCACTGATAACTTTTCAAATAACAATATGTATTCATGGTTATCATAAAGGTATATGTGTCCTGATTCAAATACAAAGGAACCAGGAATCACAATCAATTTTAATTACAAGTATATGTACAGACTTTATCAATATGAATATTGTAGTGACATATATTATTAAAATATCCTATGTGTGTCAGTTGTGTAGTGGTAATATGAGGTAATACTGGTTTTGTTTTGTTCAAGCTCTGTTGGTATTTGTCATCATGACTTCAATAGTTTGTCTTTTGGGACTAGTATTGGAGATGTTTTCAGTTCCTGATATTAAGACAATTAAATTCCCCTCTGAATGTTATTTTTTACAAAGTCATTTCAAGATGAGGGGACATAATGTTGAGCTCAGCTGGCCAAATCAGCTTATCTTGCGTGATGGCGGCAGGAAAGGACTCCTCTGCTCGAATTCTCCCCTGGGCTCTGGAGACACCTCACTGATAGCTAAAAAAGACCAAGGAGTATGCTGTCCGACTCTGGATTCAGCAAAGCTCTGACCAGGTGCTGCTCAGTACCATCAAGACCACGGTCCCACAATTTCATGGAAATAAACACAGATACGTTGATTAGCAATGAATTCTGGCACAATTACTGGCACAAATTCCCATCTGCTTATGTTCCAGGCTTTTATTTAACACAAATATGAGCTGGCTTCAACGCACTGTTGCTTTATCAAGATTATTTGCACTAGTGGTCTCGAACTAACGCTCCTAAGTGAGTATATCAGCGAGTCTAGCCAATGAGGCCACGTTTCGACAAGTGTTTGAAAAAATGTTACCTTTTCACGTCTCCCCTAACAACGAAAGATAGTATTTATAGCCCGACCAATCGTGGTTAGTCTTTCATTTGTTGCGCTCCAATCAATTTGGAGTTTACATGGTAGGCTAATTCTGTAACGTAAGATTTTTTTTCAAACACGTTATAAAAAATTTTATGAGCAGAAATGATTCCATGCTGTCAGGCATCCCCACTATTTTATTTTGGGTATAATTTATTAATTCCTGGACTATTTGCGTAACGTTTTACATATTCTTTGTCAGCAAGCCCTAAGGAACCCAAATATCCAAATTTAAAAGAGCTACGTGGCTGCGTTCAAAATATGTATTTTCTACCTCCTGTTTCGAAAGATGTGCTGTCTGGGTACTGTTATGTTTTCAACCGTAAACCCATCTATTGTTATCTTTCCTAATAAGCGTTTTTTATGATTTTAAAAACCTAACTCTGGGAAGGGTAGTGAATTTATCACTGTCCGTCCGAAAAAAAGTTAGTGCTTGTAGTCTTACACGCGTGATGGCAGCATTTGTGTATCGCGCGAAGCGTGTTTAGTGTTCGGCTTTCTGCCTCTCCCTTCTCGCTATCCTTTTGTCCATCTGTCTTTTGATCTTGGTAACATAGTGTAGAAAAAGACATGAATGGAATTTAAAATTTAGGTCAACTTGCATATTTCAAGGTTTTTCTTAGAAAGGCAGCACATTTTATTGTGTGTTTGGGAAACGCGTGTATGTTGCAGAAGGCCTTTAATATCAACGTGAAACGTTACAATTTGCATACGCAGTAGAAAACAAGGGGATTTCGAGTACCGTCATTGTGACAGCACTGTTCTTTACCATTCTTCTTCCTTTATTTATTATATGTATTTATTAGGCTTTATATTTACTTGATAATTTATATATGTGGATTAGAATATTCCACGACACCTCCCCTCTTAAAACAGACATTATATGTCAGTCCTTTATTCTATATTCACATAGAGAAATTTATTATTATTTTTGGGGTTTACGGTGATTCTCATCACACGGATGGCGGCTTAAAAAATCCGCTCCCAAATTGGTTTTTCCAGATATATACTCAATGCTAAAATTATATGGAGCCAAAAGTAAAGACCATCGGAGTAACCTGGAGTTCTCATGCCTAGCCTGTGCTAGAAACGATAAAGGTTTGTGGTCTGTTTGCAACTTAAATGCCTTCCCATATAGATAAATATTGAATTTCTTTATCGCCCATATTACTGCAAGACATTCTTTTTCGCTAGTTGAGTAGTTGATTTCAGCTTTATTCAACTTTCTGCTAGCATATGCCACTGGGCTTAATTCCCCATCCAATGCATCTGATTTCTGTAGTAGAGTTGCTCCTAACCCAATATTACTTGCATCCGTCCTTACTATGAATTCTTGACTTAAGTCAGGTAATTTTAAAATGGGTTTACTTGTGAGCTTTTCCTTCAATTCTTGGTAAGTCATTTCACATTGTGGTGTCCATGTAATGCGATCTGGATGTCCTTTACGTGTCAATTCAGTTAACGGTGCACATATGGAATTAAAGTTTTTGATATACTTCTGGTAGAAACCACATAATGAGACAAAGGATCTCACGTCCTTCTTGGTTTGTGGTCTCGGGGCTTGCTGTAGTTTCTCTAAATTCTTTGGGTCAGGGGTCATGTTTCCCTGATAAACTGTGTGTCCCAAAAATTCCAATTCTTTACATCCAACGCAACATTTGGTTGGTCGGGCTGTTAAATTTGCCTCCCTAAGTCGATCAAGCAGCATGTTCAGAGAGTCAATGTGTTCCTCAAATGTTTCTGTTGCTATAAGGATATCATCCATAAAATTTGTTATACAGGGATTATTCAGAGGATCCAATAATTTTCTCATCATTCTAGAGAAGACACTAGGCGCATTCTTCAATCCGAATGGCAATCTATTAAACTCATAGTGTCCTTCTGAGGTACTAAAAGCTAGGTATGGTCTAACCTCAGGCTTTACTGGAATCTGATAGTATCCTTTACTCAGATCCACTTTTGAGAAATATTTAGCTTTATTTAGTCTGGCAAACAGCTGATTTGTATCCGGCAATGGATCCACCTGTCCTTCTGTAATAGCATTCAGTCTCCTGTAATCTATACAGAGTCTATGTTCTCCAGAGGGCTTCCGTAAGAGTACAACACCGGAACTATACGAAGACTCACTGTGCGAAATAATTCCTTCCTTCAACAGATAGTCTATCTCTTCCTTCAAAGCTTTCTCCTTAGCAAACGGAATCGAATATGGTTTCATACAGACAGGTGTGGAGTCTATTAGTTTCATATCATATTCCAATAGGTTTGTATGCCCTGGTCGGTCTGTTAACACCTCTGCATGATTATTTAGAACCTGTTGCACTCTCTCTTTCTGAGTTTTCGTTAAATGTGTACTGATTTTCACCTGTGCTGCTGTCTCACAGGGGTGTAATGGATATTCAAATGATGAAAGTGGTTCCTTTTTCATCTCCATGGCGATGGACAAGGTCAACAAGTGTGTCTCTTCTTGATGTTCTCTTTCCAAATATTTCTTCAGGAGATTCACATGATAGATTTTTTCTTTCCCCTTCTTATCTATCTTATAATTTGTTCTAGACACCTTCTCTAGAACTGTATATGGACCCTGCCATCCAATTTGTAACTTATTCTGACTCCCGGGCAAAAGAAGCAGTACCTTCTCTCCCACAGCCAAATCTCTGTCTTTCGCCTTCCTGTTATAATAGGCAGCATGTTTCTTCCTGGCTTGTTTCAAATTTTCATTGGCAAGTTTCCAGCCAGTTTTTAACCGAGTGGTCAGCTCATTCACATATTGGTATGAAGATGTAATGTTTTCCTCTGCCTTTTCATCAGTCCACGTTCTTAACATAGCTACATGTGGACCTTTAATTGTGTGGACCTATTTGTCCATGCACCGGTATGGTCTCTTCCACTCGAAGCTTTATAGTGATGATTTTTCCTCCCAGAATTATCATTCACAAAACGACCGCTACCAATTTTTCTTTTGGGGCTGTCTCCCCACTTAAAATTCTTGATGAGAGATTTCCTCCCTACATCCTCTTCCTCCAGTTTGTTTAAGTCCGATTGAGGGATTTTCGGCTTATCCTGGGGGTAAGACATCTTTTTGCACTCTCCGCATAGTGGCCATTGTAAAACAGTTAAGTGAAGCTTGTCCGTGAAAAGGGGCTTCCCATTCCATTTGGTCCACTTTATCAAATCTATTTTTCTTTTTATTATCAGGCCTAATTTTGCCCCGTGGCGTGTCCAGGTCCTGATCCATGTTCCCACTTGTGGGTGTTCCCTCATGTGCTATGCTACACCTTTCTACAAAATTCTCAATGTCCCATCTTGCTTTGGGCCAATAATAATTGTGAGCCACCTTTTGAATGATGGTACCTATTTTCTCATGGTCCCCCATCTGGTTTCACATGTAGGCTCCTTATTAAGTCTGCCCTATATCTTTTAGGAAGTACCAGCTGTCCTTGACCTTTGGATCTAGCTCCAGTCTTCCTATACATCAACTTGTTTTTTCATGTAAAAATCTCCCTTGCCTGGAGTTGTATGACAAGTTGACAATTTCCTGAAACAAGGCTTGAGTGTTTTATCCCCAGCCTGTGCCTTCCTCATCTCTTCTGGAGTGGTATCTAACATAATATCCTCCTCCTGTCTTGAGGTCGACCTGACCTGAAGGGTTGCCATATACACAGGTTTCCTTCTGCAACGGTCAGTGTCATGATTGTCCATCTGACAATTCTTACACCACCTTTTTTCCTTGGTTGAAAGATTTTCTTTCATTATATTTCCTTTCATCGAATTGTGGGAATTTATTTTTATTGTCATACCGTGGCCTATCAAATTGGTGCTTACCTTTATTTTGATCCTTAGGATCAAATTTATTAAAGTTCTGTGGTGCCCTAAAGTTATCCACTTGTTTCTTTTTATTACCTGTTACCTCTGCTTGAGCTGCTTGATACCTTTCAGCAACATTTAGCAACTCACCCAGCCTCTCTGCACCTTGTTCCATGAGAAACTTTCTCAGGTCTGGAGCCATGGACTCTCTTAATTGCTCTATAAGGACCATTTCCTTAAGATCTTGGGTTTTCCCCAGAGAAGTCCATTTCTCCAAGTATGTCTCTATTCGTGCAGAGAACTGGTGATAGGTTTCACCTGACAGTAGTTTAGCATTCCTAATTTTTTCCTATAAAATTCAGCATTCTTTTCATATCTTAACAAAAGAGCCTGCTTTAGCATGTCATAATTTTCCTGATCACCTCTGCTCATTTTTGCAAAAACTTCATAAGCTGCCCCACGAAGTCCCTGAGATAACTTTAAGCTCCACCTTTCTCTCTCTAACCCATATGTGGTAGCTAATAGTTCATATCTATTTATATAGCTCTCAATATCATCGTCTTTCTCAACAAAATGATCTAAATGAAAGTTCATAGCTGAGGTTGAGGCCCCTGAGTAACCGTAGCATCAGAGGCAAAGGGACTGGCACCATTTTCAGGAGCATGGCCTTGAAACTCAAACTCCCTTAGTCGTAACTCATGTTCCCTTTGTAATCTTTTATCTTCTGCTTCCCTTTCTGCAGCTAATTTCCTCTCTTCCCTTTCTGCAGCTAATTTCTTCTCTTCCCTTTCTGCAGCTAATTTCTTCTCTTCTCTTTCTGCAGCTAATCTTTTGTCTTCTCTTTCTGCTTCCAATTTCTTAGCCTCTTTGTCAGCCTCAATCTGCAACCTCTTAGTCTCAGCCTCAGCTTCAAATTGCAACCTCTTAGTCTCAGCCTCTAACTTTCTTTCGGCCTCTTTTTCTAATCTTCTTTCTTCGCGTTCAATAAATTTGTCACATTCCGTAGTGACATAGGCAACCATAACTTGCCCATCTAATCCTAACTCTTTTGCAGTCTGTACAGCAGCAGATCGAAACTTGGCCAGGTCCGCCATTGTCTATCAGGTAAGTTTCTACAATGTCTAACCAACAATTTAATCTCTAAATATATCTAATGGACAACACAGGCACCGTGAGCTCAACCTTATTTAATTCCACCCAGGATACCTTTTAATTCTTATATTCCCTGAAGTGAATTACCCCCAATATTTTTAATAGGGAAAGATTCAAAATCCCAAGAGCGAGACCCCAATATATGTGGTGAAGTGGGATGTTATAAATATTTATAGGGGACTTAGTGTACTGACTGAGATCAGCTGTGAAGGTATCTATATCTATTAAGAGTAGTGTATTATAGATAACCTTACTTGCTACCACATATCTATATATCTCAGTCAGAATTATTCTGGAATAGTGTGATGACTACGTTAGGTGTCTAGGGTATGTGTATGATGAAGTGTAAGTCACAACAACAGACAGATAAACAATTTAATTTAATCCACTACTCTTGACAACACTGTGACACTCACATACATATAACACTCTATGAGAATATCTTAAGGAGTCACTGATAACTTTTCAAATAACAATATGTATTCATGGTTATCATAAAGGTATATGTGTCCTGATTCAAATACAAAGGAACCAGGAATCACAATCAATTTTAATTACAAGTATATGTACAGACTTTATCAATATGAATATTGTAGTGACATATATTATTATTATTAAAATATCCTATGTGTGTCAGTTGTGTAGTGGTAATATGAGGTAATACTGGTTTTGTTTTGTTCAAGCTCTGTTGGTATTTGTCATCATGACTTCAATAGTTTGTCTTTTGGGACTAGTATTGGAGATGTTTTCAGTTCCTGATATTAAGACAATTAAATTCCCCTCTGAATGTTATTTTTACAAAGTCATTTCAAGATGAGGGGACATAATGTTGAGCTCAGCTGGCCAAATCAGCTTATCTTGCGTGATGGCGGCAGGAAAGGACTCCTCTGCTCGAATTCTCCCCTGGGCTCTGGAGACACCTCACTGATAGCTAAAA
This sequence comes from Oreohelix idahoensis, assembly GCA_024509875.1. Classification (NCBI taxonomy): domain Eukaryota; kingdom Metazoa; phylum Mollusca; class Gastropoda; order Stylommatophora; family Oreohelicidae; genus Oreohelix; species Oreohelix idahoensis. The sequence continues at coordinate 361,474 of JAMPIV010013503.1, forward strand.
AAGACCAAGGAGTATGCTGTCCGACTCTGGATTCAGCAAAGCTCTGACCAGGTGCTGCTCAGTACCATCAAGACCACGGTCCCACAATTTCATGGAAATAAACACAGATACGTTGATTAGCAATGAATTCTGGCACAATTACTGGCACAAATTCCCATCTGCTTATGTTCCAGGCTTTTATTTAACACAAATATGAGCTGGCTTCAACGCACTGTTGCTTTATCAAGATTATTTGCACTAGTGGTCTCGAACTAACGCTCCTAAGTGAGTATATCAGCGAGTCTAGCCAATGAGGCCACGTTTCGACAAGTGTTTGAAAAAATGTTACCTTTTCACGTCTCCCCTAACAACGAAAGATAGTATTTATAGCCCGACCAATCGTGGTTAGTCTTTCATTTGTTGCGCTCCAATCAATTTGGAGTTTACATGGTAGGCTAATTCTGTAACGTAAGATTTTTTTCAAACACGTTATAAAAAAATTTTATGAGCAGAAATGATTCCATGCTGTCAGGCATCCCCCACTATTTTATTTTGGGTATAATTTATTAATTCCTGGACTATTTGCGTAACGTTTTACATATTCTTTGTCAGCAAGCCCTAAGGAACCCAAATATCCAAATTTAAAAGAGCTACGTGGCTGCGTTCAAAATATGTATTTTCTACCTCCTGTTTCGAAGATGTGCTGTCTGGGTACTGTTATGTTTTCAACCGTAAACCCATCTATTGTTATCTTTCCTAATAAGCGTTTTTTATGATTTTAAAACCTAACTCTGGGAAGGGTAGTGAATTTATCACTGTCCGTCCGAAAAAGTTAGTGCTTGTAGTCTTACACGCGTGATGGCAGCATTTGTGTATCGCGCGAAGCGTGTTTAGTGTTCGGCTTTCTGCCTCTCCCTTCTCGCTATCCTTTTGTCCATCTGTCTTTTGATCTTGGTAACATAGTGTAGAAAAAGACATGAATGGAATTTAAAATTTAGGTCAACTTGCATATTTCAAGGTTTTTCTTAGAAAGGCAGCACATTTTATTGTGTGTTTGGGAAACGCGTGTATGTTGCAGAAGGCCTTTAATATCAACGTGAAACGTTACAATTTGCATACGCAGTAGAAAACAAGGGGATTTCGAGTACCGTCATTGTGACAGCACTGTTCTTTACCATTCTTCTTCCTTTATTTATTATATGTATTTATTAGGCTTTATATTTACTTGATAATTTATATATGTGGATTAGAATATTCCACGACACCACCTCTGAAGGTCCTATCCCTCCTCCTGAACTGTACTCCCGTATCCACGCCCGTGACGCGCGTTTAGCTGAGTTACCCTCCATTACTCCGGGCCCCTCTCATGCTCCGCCTCAGCATGATGTTATTATACCTCCAGTTACAACAACTCCTGTCGTGTCCTCCCCTCCTCCCTCTGCTCATATCTCATCTAACCCCGCTTTTCCTCCCTCTGATTATCTTCATCCACCTTCCTCCGACCTTGATACCGCCCTTGATTCCGACTTTTTGGAAGTTGAACCTGCCCTTCCAACCTCTGATTGTTTTCCTCCCCCTCCCTCAGATCTTGACAGTTACCCCGATTCTGCTTCTTCCGATACTGAACCTGATCTTCCTCCTACCCCAGCTCGTTTTACTTCTAAACGTCGTCATTCGACATCATCTGGCGATTCTGCTCCCCTTCCTAAGTACCTTCTCCAGCAGGCCGCCCATGTGCGTCCCCGTATTCGTCACTCCCGTGGTTATGTTCATTCTCCTCACCGTAGTCCCTCCCCTCCGCCTCCACCTCCACCTGTCACACCTCCATCCCGTAGATTACGCATTCCCCGCCGTTGTCCACCTACCATTCCACAGCCTCCACCACGAAGCTCTGTCCCATCCACTCCTGTTGTCCATGCCATTGTCCCTACACCCCAACCTATACAGCACGATCCTCGCCTGTCATCGCAAGACATCGTAAGATTAGAAGCGATGAATATTTTAGCGAAGTTGATTACGAATTGAACTGTACATACTTCAAGATGCCAGTTCCTGTCATGTCGACATTTCCAGCCCTGAAATCGTTTTCTCGTATGATGTCCTCCCTGATTCTCATGTTTTACGAAGCAAGTCTCTTGCCCAATGCTTCCGCTGCTGAATTGTTTGATCCTGATGTTGCAGTGAAGACCAACTGTTGTGCATCCCTGGACATCTCGGTTACGAACTTTTGTCAGGTTTGCAAGTTCTGCCATAAAGTCCAGGAATTTCTATTTATGGAGAACTATTACATTTTAGTCCGCAAGAAAAACATTCATGAATCTCCCAGTACATGAACAGTTACCCTTGCGGCCTCCTTTCAAACATTGATGATGGATATCCCGATTCAAAAGAACAGTGTAGTCCTCATATATTGCTGATGTACTTCCTTTTACACGCGTAGTGTCATGAAGTCACGTTAGTTTTGACTAAATTAATGTTTGACTATCTTTTATCTCCCTTTGTTTTTTTTCCTATGCTTTTGACCATCCTTTAATCTCCCTTTGTTTTTTTTTCTGTACTTTTGACCATCTTTTATGTCCCTTTGTTATTTGCTATGCTTCTGAAGCAAGATTTTGCTCAGATTTGAGTGTGCTGTTGTCCTGTTGTACCTAATAAAAGTGTTTAACTAAAATACATTTTCACCCGCCACTAATGTTGGCATCATCCATGACTTATTATAATATTGACTCCATTTTTGCTTCATGATTGTTTGAAGTTCCAGTTATTGTTCCACTAACATATGTGATTTAACTATTTGCCATTTCTCCATTGAGTACCTTAGTCCGTTGATTGCCATGTTCCCAATCCCTGCATTATTTCCGGTTATTGTTATACCGGTACAGTCATTTTTATTATTGAGACTTACCCATGTTTCCCATACCTTACCACCAAGTTTCGTGGTTCCATTTTTATTTTGTTCCATTATTTTATTTTATCACCCACTTCAGTTGAAGTGTAGGGTGATAGCCATATTTTATGGGCACCCGCCATTTTTGTTTCCAGTTCTCCTTTGCGACGTTAACTCGCTTGTCATGATGTATTATGTTTTATAATGTATTTTGAGAGATATTTGATAACTATCGACCCATAAAAGCGGTTTGCTAGTTGGTTGATGATTGTTCAGTTCCATTACTGTTATATTTTTGCCCATTATTATTGCTAATGGTTCCTACCATGTCATCCCCTGTCATTACATATGTGCATTAATTATGTCCATCAGTCCCTACTTATGTCCCTTGATTATGTCCATCAGTCCCTACTTATGTCCCTTGATTATGTCCATCAGCCCCTACTTAAATACCTTAACTATGTCCCCACCACTTACAATTAATTCTTAAAATGTTAATAGAATTGATTCATCCATCATTCCATATATTGATTGTTGTATTCCATCCGACATGATTTCTGGTGGGATACCTGAACCCCGATATTTTTTTAGGGATTAGTCATTTTTTTTTAGGGACTAAAGTGTCTCCCAACGGGATACACTTTAGCTACAACTGTTAGCCTTATAGTAAAGTATTTTATGAATGACTAGTTAGATAAATAAACTACTAGTCAAGATTCAATGACATCATCAGTCATGACACACATGAACCCATGATGTCATCAAACCTTGTGTGGCCTCCATACAAGTCAGACCGGAAAACATTTAGATTAGAGAGAACTTTAAACAATGGTTGGTCATCATCACCTAGAAACAATAATTTCAGACTAGAGGATTCGTAGTTAGTTAGGTTAAAGATTATTTCAACAGTCCACTAGCCCCCAAGACCGATCATTAGAAAGTTTCCGGTCTTAACTCCAATAAGAAATACTTCCTCTGGCGAGCCATAGCACCAGACCAATATAAAGACTGATGCATCTTAGTAACCAGTCAGAGCTTGAGACAGTTATCTCAAAGCTAGAGTCAGACCATCATAGGGTGTTCTTTAGTTTAGGTTTGGAGCAACCTGGCGCTACGACTACTATTGAACAAAAGCCCTTGACTCCTACGTTTTGCTGTTCTTTCCCGGACATTAGTGTTAGCTTAGCTGTTAGCTAGGCTAATCTTGTGACTTTTGTTTGTGCTAATTTGGTTTTATAACCAAGAGGTAAGAAAAAATGTCAGCACCCATTGTGCCAGTTATTGAAATAAATACAGATGAAGATTTGGAAGGAGGAGTCCTTCACAAACCAGGGACACTGATAATTACTGTTACCGGCCCACAGGCCAATAGAGCATCTTATTCGTTGTTAGCGAGTATCCTGGCAGGGCCTGCAGGAGTGGGACTGAGTGGCATTGTCACACTATACAGGTTTTCTGGACCCTTTAGGTGGTACGCCACTTTAACTGCGGCAGCGCAGATCAAGCACTATCAAGGCCTACATGGCAAAAAGCTAGAGTGGTCCAATCCACAGATGACCGTGCATATCGAGCACCTGGACAAAGAAACGTCCAAGGGTATCCTGCACTGGATACCGCCAACAATGAAAGCAGAGGCGGTGAGGAGAATCGCTGCGGAAGTGACCGGAGATAAGAATGCTGAAGTCAGCAGAATTAAGACGGCATACGACATGTGGAACTTTTCCTACAGGCCGTCCAAACAACAGGTACCACACTTCGCGCACTTGAAGATGACGGATGACAGAATACAGCGAGTGTGGGTGGCCCTGCCCGGGCGCAGAATTCAATGTGCGATATGTGGGCTTGATACGCACTGGGTCAGCCAGTGCCCAAAGAAGCGGGCGGCCCCCACTCAAGCCAAACAAACAAGAGAAGAAGAGGCAGTGGCAGACAAAACTCCAGCGGAGCAGAGTAGGGCAACTGACTCCCCCGCCCCAGAAAATACTGAATCGGAGTCTGAAAGTGAGAAGAACACAGAGGCAGAATTTACAGATGTGCTGTCTAGAAGGAATGCGAAGAACAGGAAGAGGATGCTATTGCAGGCAACAAGGGCTGTAAAGACGAAGGAGGTGAGGTTAAACTCCCCCAGCAAAAAAAACCTTGCCCCCATCGCCCAAGGCGTCGACATCAGAACCCTCCCCCAGGAGCGTGTCAACACCAACAATTGATGAGCCGAAGCAAACTGAGTCCGAAGATAAAGAGTACCCCGATATGACAGAGGCGTATCAGATGGAGGAAGAGGCGACGCTAGAAGAACCCCAACTCACCTGGGCGAGCATGACAGAAGACATTGACTTGATGATGCCACAAGCCATATATTTATAGACGGGCAGGAGTTTGAACCAGTAAACGCATGAGCTTACACCCACGAGTCTTTTTTCCCTGCGCTGGGACCCAGCGTAAGATGTCCAGCGTCAAGCGAGCAAGAGGTATGTGCTCCAGATGGCAGATGACAAATGGTGCATGTGAGGTCAAGATGCATCCCGTGGTCACCCCCCCCCCCCCCTGTGAGTGTACTGATGTGGTGGACAAAAATATACCAATGCGTGGGAGAATGCACTCTTTCCAGTCGGCAAGAAAGAAATTCGCAAAAAGCAATGTAATTTTAAAAGTAAATGATATAAATAATTATAGTTTAGGTGCTTTTTTACAGTGTATTTTAGGAGTTGTGTTGATTGTAAATAGTTTTTTGCTGTTTAGTTTTTACATAACACGGCACACACATTTACACTTTTAAAATGCGCACAGTTTTAATTAGGCAACCAACCCTCCCCCCTGTCAGGGCGAGAGGGACTGACAACGCAGCGTTGCCTGCGCTGGGCCCTAATCAGCAGGGCACAACGACCTTTAGCCAGCGACCAGTCACTAATGTGTCCAGTAGTCATTTTACAGACAACGGTCAGCCCTTATGCACCGCTTTGTCCAGAAGTGCAAACATGAATGTGTTGAGTGGTTTAGTAATGACAGATAACGGTCAGCCCTTATGCACCGCTCTGTTGAGTAAACTACGTGGAACAGGTACACCCATTACAACATGTGATAAATCTTTAGATAGTACTTTGCTACCGAGTAATTCATCTATGGCATGTAGCCAGCCCAAGACCACTACATTGCCTTGTAGTTTAGATATGGCAAGTGGCCACTCTGCCACTTTGCCAGGTAGACAGTTTGCAACAAGTGGCCAACCCTCAGATACCACTTTGTCAAGCAGCCTAGTTCTAATATCCCTCAATATCAACGGTTTGAGGAATAAGCTGGAGCACATTATCAAACTGATTAAAAAAGATAAACCTGATTTTTTGTTCTTGCAACAGACAGGGATTACGTCCCACTTTTCTGCCAGTCGGATTGTAACTAGATTAGGACTTAAACACGGCTGGTTCGCCCTAGGCCCCAGGCATAGCAGTGTCGCCATCTTACAAATTAACGAAGATTGGGACACAGTACATTATAGGACAGACGGTTGTGGCAGAACCGTCATAATTCAAATACAGAGCAAACACAATAAACATGACACGCACACGCTCATTAATATATACGCACCCGCAGTAGACACTGACCAACCCAAATTTTACGACGGACTGTATGACACTATAGATAAGCACTACAAAGGAACTAGAATAGTGTTAGGGGGAGATTTTAACTGTGTTTTGGCCAATTTAGACAGTAGTTCCTTAGGCCCCGTATCTCAGAGAAAGAAAATTCAAATACCCCTATCAATACGACATTTACAACCCATTCTTGACAAACATGACCTAGTAGACGTTTACAGAAAACTACAACCGAACACACAAGCTTTCACATTTCACGACAAGACAAACCCATATTTTAGACAGGCCTCAAGACTGGACAGGTTCTACGCATCCAATAATTACAATATACACAAAACTTACCATATAAAAAAACACGCTTAAATTTACAGATCACCAAGCAGTATACACAGTTCTAAGTACGGGACACACATATACAAAATTAAAGAGATCCCCGCATTGGAAATTCAACAATAACTTGCTAACAAATACCTTCTTCACAGATACAATAACACAACTCATTCAGGGTTACACACAGGATATCCCCAATAACAACATTGCAGAATATTGGGACCTGCTAAAAAAAACACAATAAGGGACAGAACACAGACTTTAGCAACAACAATACACAGGGCTTTTAAGAGGGAACAAAATATATTGGAAGACGCAATAAGTTTAACTAAACAGATAGACAAATCTAACCCACACATTCATACTTTAGAAGAGAAATTAGACCTGTACAAACAACACACATACCAAGGGGCTCTCCTTAGGTCAAAATTAAATACTATTACACAAGAAACACCCAGTAGACAATATTTAGCGATTGAACAAAATGTACAACACAGTAGGCAGATCCAGGAAATATTTGACATGAATGGGAAACAACAGACAGAAGACATTAATATTAGACACGCTTTTTTTGAATATTACACAAAATTATACGCTAAAGAACCAACTAACGTAAACATACAGGATAAATTTCTACACTACACAAAACGTTTAAGTGATGATGAGAGCAAGAAATTAGACGAAACTTTAACTTTAGAAAACTTAAGGGAAGCGATCAGTACTTTCCAGAAAAATAAATCACCCGGCCCAGATGGGTTAACGGCAGAATTTTACTTTTTCTTTTTCCCAATTTTAGGCCCCCTTTTAATTAAAGTATTTGAGGAAGCCTTCCAGAAAGGAGAGCTTCCGAATAGTTTAAATGAATCCTTTATTACTTTAATACCTAAAGATAATGCTGACAGAAAGTAAATAAAAAATTACAGGCCTATTTCGCTTTTAAATACTGATTATAAAATCTTGGCCAAAGCTATTACTCTGAAACTTAAATTATTCATGAAGAATTTGATACACGCTGACCAACAATGTAGTGTACATGGTAGGAACATTTGTAGACATACACACTTCATAAGGGATTTCATTACATACACGCATGATAGACAGTGTCAAAGTGCAATACTATCACTAGATCAGGAAAAAGCCTTTGACAGGGTATCACATTCCTTCCTACACAAAACTTTACAAGCAAACAACATGGGTACTTATTTTAGAACATGGATAGAAATCTTATATAAAAAACCCCATAGTAAAATATTAATTAATCACAGTTTAAGTGACCCAGTTAGGCTGACACGATCAGTGAGACAGGGTTGCCCTTTGTCTCCCCTGTTATACGTTTTAACACTAGAACCAGTGCTGGAAAAAATAAGACAAGATGTAAACATCGCGGGGACTTTTATACCCGGGCAAGGGGAAAGGAAATCATTAGCGTATGCTGATGATACTTTATTCCTTCCAGCAACTGTAGATTCCATAAGAAAGATATTAGAAACCTTTACAGAGTTTGGATACGCTAACGAATCAAAACTAAATATTCAAAAATCTAGTTTAATGGGATTAGGTAAATGGGCAAATAAGACAGATTTCCCCTTTCAGTTAACGCAAGTTAACAGAATCAAAATTTATGGGATAAACTATTCTTGTAGCCCCCACGACCCTAATACAGAGACATGGGTAAAGTTAGTAGATAAAATTCAAAACATGTTAGAGAAATATAAATACAAGACAGCTACTATTTTTGGGAGAAGTATCATAGTGAACTGTTTCATTATGCCTAAAATAATATATACAGCAAATATCCAGATTATGCCAAAGTCAGTGGTAACTAAAATAAATGTACTAATTAGGAATTTCATTTTTAAGGGCACCTTTAAAAGCATTAAACATTTAACCCTAATACAGCCCAAACATAAAGGGGGGATAGCTTTACAAGATATCAACACTAAAATTAAAGCTTTAAGGATTAAATATATAGGGGAGATAATTAAAAACCCAAGCTTGTACCCCCTAGCACATTACTATATCGGACTTAGGCTAATTAAGTTACACAAACTAGAAAATGACTTAGGCTAATTAAGTTACACAAACTAGAAAACAACCATCCACATTCCTTTGACACCCCACCACCTTTTTATAGGATATGCATAGAAAATCTAAAAGGGAATGAACAGTTAATAAAACAAGACACTAAACTCATATACAAACTTTTAGTAGGAGCACAGGAACCCCACTTAGGTACTCGAATAAAACGAGGGTACAACCTTTTCATAACAGACTACACACAAAGCTTCACAAACATCCATGCAATAGACGTCAAGCCACAAGCCAAACAAGTTACATTTAGGTTACTGTACGGTTTAACACCTATCATGAGTAAGCATTCAGCAATGAAAGCAGGCAAGGCGCCACCAAGGTGTAAACTGTGCAGTAACAACACAATAGAAACAGAGGACCACTTGTTTTACACATGTAAAACAGTGGCCCCCACATTAAATAAACTAAGAACACTGATAGCTTCCAAAACACCGCAATCACTCAACATGTATCAAGCGGTCATGTTGAATACTTTACCGACTTTACCGAGACAGACGGAGCTTAAACTCTTAACTTTATTAGCAGAATTTAGATACTTAGTGTGGATATGTAGAAATAGGGCAGTACATGACGGCATACATTACGACAGTAGAATATTTTCACAGATATACGAACAAATAACACAAAACATAACAGAACAGATTTGAAACTTTTGTGTTGTTGTTTAAATACTTAAACCTTTATTGACCTTTCATTTGTCATGCAAAGCAAGGTAGCTTTGCTTGTAAATATTTCACGTCATGTAAAAATCATACTTGAGGCCTTTGGGTCATCATGCAAAACAGGTTGCTTTGACTGTAAATAACCTTTATTATATACGTCTTCATAAATCATCTCATAGTAGGGTGTCGATGTTCATAGTCTCATTTGTTTCACCATCTATAATAATTTTGGTACTCACTATGATATTGTTTGGGATATTGCTTGGGATATGGTTGGGATGTTTTGGGTTTTAATATGGCTTTTGTTATGTATCCCTTTGTTATAATATTGCTGACTTGTTGTTATTACTTACTTGGGGATAGGGGGAGGGGGGAGGGAGGGGTAGTAGTTCACACTATGTACTATTTAGAATGTATATGAATTTTAACTCTTGTAAATACTATGAATGTTGTAAAATATTGACCCAATAAAGGTTTTTATTAAAAAAAAAAAAAAAAAAAAGTTCTTTGGTTTAGGTTTGGAGCAACCTGGCGCTACGACTACTAAAGAACAAAAGCCCTTGACTCCTACGTTTTATCTAGAGACCTCCTACCGACCAGGAAGGTTAGTGAACCAGCGCTAACCCCTGCCACGATTATGTGAGTGGTTCATTCCACTTGAAGTAAGTTCGAACTAGTTTTGATTGAAGTCTCGAATCGTATTTTATTTCGCTAGGATTTCCGCAGATCATAAAACGACTAGAGTATTGAGGTGCCGTAAGCCTTTCGCCTTGGAGGCTAAAGCTGGCAGTTTTCATTTTCCTCCCCACCAGAAATTTATCTCGAGCTGCCACTGTTTATTTGGAATTCGAAACGAAAATAAAAGAACATCTTCTATAACCATTTGGACTTATCAAATGCTCTGCACCATTGAAAGTTTCCATTGACTGTTCGAGTTGCTAATTACTTACCACCCCTGCAAGATCAATACTAAATCCGTTAAGGCACTTACGAGTTCTACCAATTACCTGGGTTGTTCCTCCCTTCTGGAATTACTAACTCTGGTGATTAACCAGTATTTACCAGAAGAAACACTATAAGAAAAGTCCTGGGATTATTTTCCTTATATCAAGTAAAATACAGAATTACATCCCTTCCACAAAATCCACTATCACGATAGACACAGTCACACGAGCCTGGACTTTTAGTGCCGTTCCCGTCTACTCCTTCCTATTCACCCGGTCACAGTAGCACCGGCGAGAATCTCAGTGTGAGTATATTGGAATCACTCATTCTATAAATATATTTGGTGGGTAGGTTTCTAATTGTTACATTTTTGCTAGGGTAGCGGCCTTATGGCCTACTCTTTACGATTTCCAACTGCCGTGCGATTTTTAACGTGCGCAACTTGCACTCGGGACGTCCTATTTTTTCGTCCTTATCCGAGAAGGCTACGCATCCGATCTCACTACCCATGAGAAGGTGGTAATTGTAATGTTGACGTTCGTGATCGGAACAGGCTCTTGTGGATTTATTAACAGACCTGAATTTTTCTGGGTTTCGCCTGGATTTTTTTTTCAAAACATTGTTGCGCCCAGTGTCTCACTAATTGAAAGCTTATTTTATATCACAAGGAAAAGTGATGAACCAATAGCCAATAATGCGATGACTCCAATGTGGAGAACGTGATAGTCAACACTTCTATATGGCAGCGAGACATGGACAACCTATGCTAAGCAAGGCTCAATAACTTCCATCTACGGCGTCTACGCCACATCCTCGGCATCTCGTGGACAGATAAAATGACAAATGTTGAAGTGTTGTCACGTGCTGGCCTTCAAAGCATGTATACACTTCTTAGACAGCGTAAACTACGCTGGCTTGACCATGTCCGCTGCATGGAAGATGGCCGCATCCCGAAAGATATCTTTTACGGACAACTGGCAGATGGCAAAAGAACAGTTGGGCTACCGCAGCAGAGATTCAAAGATGTGTGCAAGAGAGACATAAGGGCACTGGACATAAATCCAGCAAGCTGGGAGGATGAAGCTGCCGATTGCATCAAGTTCAGATTCTATCTGCGGCGCCACCTCAGATTGGGCGAAAATAAGCAGCTGAGGAATGTCACCTCAGAGGCGCATTCCCATAGTCAGTTATGACTGAGGGGCTATTATTATTATTGTTGTTATTATGAGAGTCAACTTGAATCCTAAACTTTTACAGGTCATAAAATTGGAGATATACATTTGAATAATAATAGCAGGCTGCGATGTGATATTAATGATTCACAGTTCTTCAAACTTTTATCTGTTAACTGAGTAATAATGTTCTCTGAAAATTTTCATGATACAATGATTATTTGTCTGTAAAATATATACCAACAGTTTCTCATAGTGAAGTTTTTCTTTGAAGAAACTATGCAACAAATAAATAATTAGGTTCTTCGTTCAAGCAGGGACAATGCATCTCGCACGTGTTGAAATTCGCTTGTGAGGCCTATCTTAGCTACTAATACCAGGTCTTTGAAAAAATGTTAACCATTGACATCTCAAATTTTGTGTAATCGTTCTGAAATTTCAACACAGAATAAATGGAACATGCATCACTTCCAAGTGGTTATACAGCTCCGCTTTGTGAATAAGTCTCCGTGAAAAACTGACTTTCTAGCACTTCAGCGCTTATTAATCCTGCAAATTGTCTGACTATGAGCCGTGGTGGTTAGTTCACTAGCTTCCGAGATCATTGGTTCATGGTTCGATCCCCAGTTGAGGTTGGATTTTTTAGACAGCAAATGGCTCCGAGGTCGACACAGCCTCATGAATTGGGTCCCAGAGCAACTCCTGGAAGGTTAAAGGCGGCCAGCGTGATGCTGACCACATCACCCCTAGTGTGCCGATGGTTAAGACAATATGGGCCTACATCATATTCCCAATATGCCTCAATAGGTAAGTAAACGGAATCCCTTTGTCTGATCGTCATCGGGCGCTCTTCCGATACACCCTTACCAATGCGGCAATGGAAACCACTCCCTTTATTTTTCTCTAAATTTATGCTATCTGATGTCCTTGTTTTCATAATATAAACTATAGCCAATAAATGCACTCATAAACATAGAACACTACTTCTCAAAGCACATCGTCTGTTTTTCACCTTATCACATAGTCTTAAATACATGTCGTACACTAATACAAGCACGCATATAACACACTCGTATACACATCACATGCACGCACAAACATTAATACAGCGCAGTCCACAGAGCTCTAAAGTTCTTATGTTGGATTTTTGTTTATCTCGGAGTAATTATGGTACAAATATCAGACACACTCACAGATAGGAACAACACATAAGTCAACACATGTTTTTCAACTAGAGCATTAAAAAAAAATGTTTGCTATTTTTATCCGGCACTCGAATGGTGGGGAAAACAAAGGTTGGTGCGTTTGTAACCACTTAACGAATTTGTCTGCGAGTACTCAGGCTGCAGAATGTGACCCAAAAAATGCTGATTATTATAGGTAAGTCTCTAACACCTCACTTACAATAGTATCTGCCATGGGACTACCTTTACCTTAATACTCGAGCAGCATGCAGTTTTGTTGTTGTTTTTTTTTTTTTGACATTCTGGGTGAGCCTTTAGTCAGAATGAATGGATTATCATAATTGCACGTTTAAAAAAAAAAATTAGATTCGTTTCTAAGCTGCAACGTTGCTATTTTTCTTCAACATTTGTTTTAAAAGTCGAAGCTTTAAGTAAGGAAACAAACAGAACAAGAACACAATACCAGGCTGACGGCTGACTGAATCATTACAAGGAAATAACACCCACTGTCGGAAATGAACATAGATGACAAAACTACAATTCATGACTGACAGAAGAGATACCGAGTAGCATGAGACACAGAAACAATGTAAAGTCTCACAACCCACCCAATCAATGGCAAACTGGAAGGATATTAACAGAGAAGACTTTAGAGAAGCTACTCTGCACAAAAAGCTGAAGAGCTTGTACCATACCTTGCACAGTCAAAGACACAGCACTTAATACTAAGCAACACATTTGCATCATTAAAGAGAACACAATACCAATAGCTGATTGACAATTTACCAGAAGTAATGAAAGAAAAAAACAGTCAACAAATGCATTCAGAAAAGAAGAATATAACTAGGGAATACACTAGAAAGATGGACCACATCCAACCAATAAATGGACCCATATACAATCAGATTGATTAGCATCAAGAGCTACAGAAATTGAGGAGCAGACACACACATACAACTAAAGAATGAACAGGAAATCCATACCTCAGTAGTCACTGACGAATTTTGACACAACTTCAAAGTTCAGGCACAAGGACTGAAAGCAGATGATGGTTAATAACTGGCAGAAAATATGTGTAATCCTTAAGCCAACTGGTTCTTATTATCAGTTCCACGTTTCTAACTTTGTCATACCATTTCAATCCTTCTATTCTACGCAAGCACCCGTGTATGAACGTCTGTAGCTTTTTTGTTGTTGCTTTTGTTGTTCTCCGTGTCTCAGAGCCATACAATAGGACTGACTTCACATTTGAGTTGAAGATTCTTATTTTCCTGTTGGACTTGATTTCTCTTGATCTTCGAAAGTTTCCCAATGCAAGACGAAAGCTCGTTTTGCTTTTGTGTATTCTTATTTTGCTATCATTGTCTGTCCCTCCAACTTTGTCTATATTGCTGCCAATATATGTGTACAACTCTACATCTTGTAGTGGTATTTCTTCAAGTTCAACCTTGTTATCATTTCTTGCATTTATTCTCAATTCTCTTTTTGTCTTTTCCTGGTGTATTTTGAGACCCACTTGTTGAGACCTCTCATCGAGTATTTTCATTTTGTCTTGCACCTGATTATGGTTATGGGACAGAATAGCCAAGTCACTTGCAAAATCTAGATCATTAAGCACTTTAGTCAGACTCCACTGGATTCCATTTCTGTTGTGTGATGTCGATGTTTTCATAACTCAATCTGTTGCTAGTAAGAAAGGAAATGGACACAAGAGGCATCCCTGTCACATTCCCGTTCTAATTCCAAACGGTTCTGTAAGTTGTCATCCATAAAGAACTTTGCATTTCATGTCTTCATCATAAGTTTTCTTTATTAAGTTAATGATCTTCATGGGAACTCCATAATGCCTCGTCAATTTCCAAAGTGATTCTCTGTCTACACGGTTAAATGCCTTTTCATAGTCCACAAATGCGATTTATAGTGAATTCCATTCCAGACTTTGTTCAACAATTATTCTCAAAAACGTCTTTCTGGCCTGTAGGGGATCTTATTTGTCGATAACCTGCTTGCTCATCTCTCATTTGCTTGTCTATGGACTCTTTTAATCTCTCAACGATGATCCTGTTTAATACTTTTCCTAGCACTGATAGTAACATTATTCCTCTATAATTCTTGCACCCTTGAATATGTCCCTTCTTAGGCAACTTGACCAGATAACCTTCCTTCCATTCTGCTGGTATTTCTTCTCTCTACAACAAAGCCAAGCTGACCCACGCAATTCTATCAAACAATGCTCCGCCGTACCTACGAACATTGTTTCAAACCAGTAGAAGAGAGGGACTACAATTACATCAGTTACGTCTGCCCAAACCTAGGATCGACCTGTTCAAACAGAGTCTAGCCTACTCTGGAGCCTACTTATGGAACAGCCTTCCACACCACCTAAAAAGCCTACCTACACAATATTCATTTAACAAAGCACTTTTCAAACACTTCCTAAACACTGATTATCTACCCCCATAGAAACATCATTTGCCTGTCAACATCTCATCCATAGGTCAACATTTCTTTTCCTCTTCCGCTCGTTTTTAATGGGAATAATTTGTTTTATATCCATGTAATACTATTATATAATGTAATGTATGTGAGAATGGACCCGCATACCACTGTACTTTAGAGATGTGAATGTTTCCGTTTGCTTAAATGGGTGATGTACATGCAGATATAATTTTTTTTTTTTTTTTTTTTTTTTAAACTGCTGAAAGACTTTTTCTGTTACAGAAGTGCGCAAGAAAGTGTTATTATTATTATTTCAATTTCCGCCAAGAATGTATGGATGTAAGCGAGAATGTGTTTTTGTAATTCTTGTATTGAGGATTGATGACACATTCAAAAATACTACAGATTAGACGTTTTGACCGCATAAGTGAGTGTCGGTATACATAACTTATTTATTTATTGTTTTGTTTATATTATTTTATTTTTTATTATTATTATTTTTCTTCAGTCACTATCTTTATTTAAAAAAAAAAAAAAAAAAAAAAAAAAAAAAAAAAAACCTAGGCTACTCATTTTTTATTATGATTGTATACTGTAAATGAATGCTATTATGTTAACTTTATAATGTTGCATGCCTTTAAATTAATGCTTAAAGTAATATGTGGGAATAAAAGGATATAGTATGCAAGATAAATGAGAGTGAAAGGGCAGAATGTTAGACGGGCCTGCGCGCCCAATTCTCAACCCTTCGAAAATAAAGTTCGTTCGTTCGTTCGTTCGTTCGTTCTCTCTGCCAGTTTTTGCCAAGCAGTTTGTATAATATCTTTGTAGAGGTATCAATATCTGTTTTGATGGCCTCTGCTGGAACACTGCAGACTCAATATTGCAAAATTATTCTACTTTGACAAGAAGAGATTAAGTGACACTTTTCAGACTCAGAACTGGACACTGCAGACTCAAACGCCATCCTTTCAAGTAATTAAAAGATCGAGCATTCTGACAGGTGTCCCTGTAGTGAAGACAAAACTGTAGGACAGTCTCAAGATTGTTAACTCCATGAGAAGAGTAGACTGACAGTTGACTTTCAACTATACCTTTGAGGAAAAAGGAAAAAAAAAAACTATATGGCAATAAGGGAAGCATGAGACATTCCATATGTTATAAAACGAAATAGATATGGTTATATTCCAGCAAGCCACGAGGAAGAGACTTTCAACTAGAAAAGACTGATTCTGGTTGCATAGAAAAAAAATGATAAAGTCATTCAAAGTTTTTTGCTAAATGCAGACGTATAATTTCGACCAATTAAAAAACTACAGTTCAAAGTTGCTATGAGGGGAAGTCAGTAAGTAGGTCACAAACTGATATGGGATTGCTGAAAATTGTAGTTGGTAGTTTCTAAAGGTGTCATTAAGTGGCAGCAACATCCAGCTTGGAGATTACTTTAGGTAGCAGACGTTAGGTGTTACATGCGCATGCGCAGCTCAGATAAAAATGGCGACTGTGCTCGTGGAGTGTACGACCGAAGAACAGCGTGCTGTTGTGCGCTTTTGTTTTTTTTTTGGTTGTGGGGGGTGGGGGGGGTGAAGGACTTTCTGAAAATGATATTTATAAGGAAATGTTTCCTGTCTACGGTGAGAAGTGTGTTTTGCGTAAAGCGGTATATAATTGGGTCAATACATTTTCCCAAGGACGTTCAACAATTTTGAAAAGGCCACACACAAAATAACAAAATTCATACTCACATCACAAAAAAAGATTTAAAAAGAGCTCCTTATCCAAGCCATCACTGGTATCCGCGCTGCAACCTGTGCCGTCCACTTTTATATTTTTTTAACAAAGATGCAATGAAATGGTTACAACGTTTATTTGAAACCAATAGTTCTGATTCTCACAACAGCATTAAGCAAATGTAGCTGTATTCTGTTTCTTGCTTTCATTTAAACTGAGAATACCTCTAAACTACACCATTACTTTCTGGAGTTATTAGAAAAGTAAGGGCAAAGGTGGCGAGCTCCCAAATGTCTCCTGGTCCGAAGTACACCAATCCAGAACTGTTCACAGTCTGTGGGGAGTCCATCTTTCTTAAATGGGCTTTAACACTTTTACTTTCCAATGGACAAAAGTTTGTTTTTCCTTGTTTTTGTATTTCTCTTCTATCGTGTTGATATTGTTTTCTGCAAAGTTTATAAATGTTAACTCTGAAATTGGGTTGGGGGGGGAGGGGGGGGGGCAGGGGGGGGGGTTTTGTGTGTTTGTGGGGTGGGGGGGGGGGGGGGGGGGGGGGGGGGGGGTGGGGGGGGGAATAATCGCCTTGATACCTTGTACAGAATTACAACAGCGCTAAATTTTTGATAGACTGAAAGGAATCTCTCGCAAAGAGAAGTCCACATCTAAATTGAGTGCGAGATTCTTCTCTCACATATAAACGTCTTGCTTTGACATTTTATACCTAGTGATGTAGCTCGGCACTCTTGTTGCGTTGCAGGAACATACTGCATTCTGTTTGAAATGTGATATCAACTTGATTCATAATTTTTTTTTTTTTTAAATCTGCCCGTTGAAATAATACAGTCTGTTCCGTAGACAATGCTGGTACAAGAATATTTCTTGGTAAAATGTATGAAGATTAGCTTTGTTTTGCTGAAAAAGATCGTTCATTCTGTCAAGTTCCTGTAAAATAGGCGATGCAAACATAAAGAATAAGTAGTTTTTGTGTCTGATAATATTTCCTTGAACAATCGAAGCTTTGATTCTTGTATTCAACTTGTTTGGGCTCGCTCTGCAGAAGTGAGACAAAGAGAAAGAGAGAGAGATAAGAGAGAGTGAGAGAGAGAAGAGGAGAGAGAGAGGAGTCTGGCAGTTCGAAGCAGGTCTGAGATTCCTGTAGTTGACTTTTGCAGATCAATGTCTAATCAAAACAATTCTTTGAATGATTTTCAGGTTACGTCTTAACCTCACTGAGGTTGGGCAAAACCAGTGGAATATACTTCCGACAATAAAGTCCAATGCTTGAGAGTATTCTGGATACTGCATGTTAAATACACAAAAGCAAGGAAATGGCACATATATTTTAGTTGCACACAGTGCAGGCAAAAATGACAGAATAAAGTCGAATTTTCTGGCCCCCCCCCCCCCCCCCCCCCCCCCCCCCCCCCCCCCCCCCCCCCCACCCCCCCCCCCCCCCCCCACCCCCCCCCCCCCCCCCCCCCCCCCCCCCCCCCCCCCCCCACCCCCCACCACCCCCCCCCCCCCCCCCCCCCACCCCTCCCCCCCCCCCCCCCCCCCCACCCAAAAAAAAAAAAAACAGATTTCTGAAATTAGGTGCGGGGACAAAAGCCAAACTGGCAACTCTGTCACAGCAGTGCAAATAAGGAAAAACCATGACAATTACAGAGTCAGCGCATGATTTTTCTGAAGAATATCTTTCTTCCTATTTTTAAAACGTTCGACTTGAAGCTAAAATGACTTTGTTTATTCGGAAACAATCTACACTTTATTTATTGTTTTTACTGCACCGAAGCTAACTCGTGCACATTTGTATAGGACAAGCTGGTCTTCACAAAAATGAAGAAATATGTCAGGCCAGGATGTAGTAAATTGTTTGGGTCAAGTGGAGACTTTTAAAATCATCATCATGTTCCTTTGCGCTCCTTACGGAGCACGTAGCCACCGCTATAGCTGGTCCCTATGCTGGAAACCTGAGCCAAGTGGTTTCTGTAGCTATTTGTTTGACATAATGACGTTGCCAGCCACAAGAAGAATCTCATATTATTTACGACATGCCCTGAGGGTTCAGCAGTCCTTTTTTTTTTTTTTGGTCTCTTCAGAAACTCCCTGGGACTAAACGAGGCATACATTTAAAAATGTCATTTGAGAAATAGTTTGTTGTTTGTTTGTTTGTGTTCTTTTTTTTTTTTTTAATAAACAGAAAACAAACTTAAATGTTTCGTTAAGTGGTTAAACGTGTGAG
Source organism: Oreohelix idahoensis (assembly GCA_024509875.1). Classification (NCBI taxonomy): domain Eukaryota; kingdom Metazoa; phylum Mollusca; class Gastropoda; order Stylommatophora; family Oreohelicidae; genus Oreohelix; species Oreohelix idahoensis. The sequence continues at coordinate 380,726 of JAMPIV010013503.1, forward strand.
ACTAGATAGACTATTTCTAAGTCAGTTTAGCATATCTTTTGTCATAAAAATGACATTTTAAGACCAAAAAGCATAACAATTACGAAATGCAAATAAACATGTGAAAATTTGAAAATGTACTTTCTAACAATTTATAAATGCTTTTTAACGAGAGCCGGACAAAATAAGCACTATCAAGAGTACAAACATTGAAATAAGCACTATCAAGAGTACAAACATTGAAATAAGCACTATCAACAGTACAAACATTGAAATAAGCACTATCAACAGTACAAACATTGAAATAAGCACTATCAACAGTACAAACATTGAAAAATGACATCAACAGCGATAGTCAAACTCACCAAATAAAATGTTTTAACAAAGTGACGCCATATTTCACGTGTTTTACCGTCAAGTCTTGCCACAACTCGTTGTCGTTGGGATGGGCCTCCACTTAATTAAAATACCCAGGGCTGGGATTAGGCCAATTGAACTTATTTTACCAAATCAGGTCCTACGCTTAAAGGGGGATCAGCATTAGGCTTGCCACCTTCGGCTTTGACATACATCAGGAAAGCCATACAGAAGTAATTGGACTGGAAGATTCTTTTCAAAATCATTTACCGAGATACAATTTATGAACATTACATCATTTCTTCTTAGTCCTTACTTTATCTAGTAATGAATCTCACAGAGAGAGAGAGAGAGAGAGAGAGAGAGAGAGAGAGAGAGAGAGAGAGAGAGAGAGAGAGAGAGAGAGAGTACAAATAGATACAGATAAGAAAATAAAGCGAAAAGAACTTGTCAAGTCTGTAATATTAGAAGATTTAGATGATCATTAGCTGGTCGAGGAAATGGAAGCAATGAAGCCAGATCTTCCAACTACATTCATTGGGCAGCCTGTGAAAACCTGATATTCGTTGTTTCGGATGTGACAACATTTTTAAGAATTTGTGAAACTGAAAACAAGAAACATTTCTTTATAAGTATAATTTTGCTGTAACACGATTTATGTCAAAATATACTAATGAATATACTACTGGACAAAAGTTAAGGGCCACCATTCAGTTTAGACAATGTTTATATAATTGATTGGCAAACTGTAAAGACAAGTGAAAATGTCATTAAAACTGAGCTCAGAGAAATGGGTATACATTTCTGTGTGCACTAGGTTAATTTTTTTTAAATGTCCAAAAACTGGGTCACTTTAACCCGCACGTGAAAATTGCCATTGTTGCTGCAAAAACTCGTGGTTTTTGCAACACGCCCCACTAGTTCAAAAGGTGAAAAAGTGAGTTGAATTTGAATGCACGTGGAAAATGATCATCGGTAAAGAGTGTTCACCGTTGGTATGCAATAAATCAGTATGACAAGTGGTCGAAATGATCACTGCATTAGCCATGCCACCAAGGAGAATTCCCAGAACTGTAGACCGTGGTCGAGCCATGGCATGGATTCAGGAAGGTCAATCTGTTCGTCATGTTGCAAGACGTTTAGCAGTGTCCCACTCTACCATTCAGAGACTTCTTGAGAGATTTCAAGCTACTGGACATTTGGAAAATCGACCCTGCTCACGAAGAATTATATAAACCTTGTCTAAACTGAATGGCGGCCCTTAACTTTTGTCCAGTAGTATATATATATATATATATATATATATATATATATATATATATATATATATATATATATATATATATATATATATATATATATATATATATATATATATATATATATATATATATATATATATACACACCCACATACATATATATTAGAGCTGGGATCTTTAACGATTAATCGGTTAAAACGTTTTAAATCGATTAATTGATAATACCACATTTTAATGGATTATTCCATTTTTTAGCAATGTTTATGTTTTTTGCTGAAATGCGAGAGCCTTTGCTATGTTAGAGGTTTGTGATATGGAATTTGGCATGTGTGATGAATAATAATAAACTGTTTAGTTGTAAATTTTCAGCATTTTCATTATATATTTTAAGGAAGTTGCCTTACAATGCAACTAAGATATAAAAAGTCCTTAGAGATTTAAAAGAAATGACATTTATGATTTTTTAAATAATTGTTCAACATAGATAAATATTCGATTTAAAAGTCGATTAAGATGTGTTTAAATTAATCCCAGCCTTCATATATATATATATATATATACACACATATATATATTTATATATGGTGTCTCTGATTCCCAAAAATATGTTCAGTTGCCGATACCATATCATAATGTTTTCCTGTCCATTTAATGTAAATGTGGAAAATTAAAAGTTTCAAATTGTGAACAAAGTTCTGTCACTGAGTTCCAGAAGCGTATAAAATAACATCAACATGCAACTAGATAGGTCGGGTTGGGGGGAAGCCGACAGATTTTAAAAATACAATTGACTTGGTACATCATGGGACGTGTCGTGTAAAAATGTAAATTGTATACATTTCTAGCAGTTATACATCCAAACTGCCATGTTCAACGTGGCCAAGTTTGGTTTGGTTTTAAGGACTATCTTCATTGCACACGGACAACGCCATCAGTGCTCCGATCTCATCCCTTAGATCACACGTATAATGATCTGGTCACGGATTTGAGACATGACGGGCTCACCGCACGTGTCATAGCTGTTGAAGTAGGTGCATAAGGTCTAGTAGCTTCCTCAGTGTATGACCTACTGAAACTGTTGGGTTGGAAAGGACAGTCAAGAACAAGAAAGTATATTCTACCAGCGTCATTTATATTTGTGGTGTAAGGGATATAACTACGAGAAAAGAATTACTATAGAAATACAAGAGAAACATCTCTTAGGTCTGCAGTTCGAGAAGGAGGGACCAAAAGGAAGATAATGGTATATAAGCACGGGTTTTTAGCGAGGGAATCTTGTAGTAATAGCTCGGGCGTTGGCGTAGCTGGCGAGTCCTTTTTAGGGCTTTATACTAGCAGATAGATAATGTTGGTCCTTTTCAGGACATAGTATCTATCAACGCTGATCGGGCTAGCAGTTAACAGAGTTGACTTTTGTTTTGGATGGTAAATGCCCTGTCATAGAACCACTTAGGTTGAAAGGTGCGCGCCTCGCCAGAAGAAGGCAAAACCCGAAAAAAAAGAAAGAGAGCAGTGAGGAGAATAATTCATTGTTTTATTCGAGCAGGAGATGCGAACAAATCGCTTACCGGTAGAAGTTATCAGGGCGTCTGCCTGGTAGTGAGTGCTCTTGTAGTGTTCAGAGATAATGCAAAAGGGACAAAGAAATAACCGAATAAACTGATTCGTAAAATAATCAGAGGCTCCTTCTATTTTTAAACAAAAGAAGAAGGCGTGTAGAAAGTACATTTACAGCATAGTAGAAATCATGGCAAGCGTTATACGAAATAACTTTCTTTTCAAAGATGAAAAAGAACTAACCAAGAGGTAAACATAACTTATAGACGCCATTTTGGAAACAGGGAGAAATATATGCAAGTACTATCAGTTATCGACACCATGTCCCATACAGTTGTAAAAGATAATAAACTGTGAGAATAAATTCTGAATTGTGCGATTTTCCATCTCTATGACAAAACAGGTTGGTAGAACTTCGTTTTTCACTTCTCGCAAGACGTAGAACATCCTAAGAAGTCATTACTAGCTAAACTCACCAACCATGGAGGTGTTCTGTCGCTATAACAAAAAAAGAAACAATAAAATAAACCGAGATAAACTAAATAGAGATGTAAAGAGTATGTTGAAAAGTCGCTTCCTAATTTTAAATTCTTATCTCTTTACTTTTATACAATTGATTTATATGAAACAAACGCGTTAATAAAGATAATTAAGTATTTATTTATGATATAACAGCTATATTACATTAACATTAAATCTGTTTACACATGACTTCATAACGGGCAACATGTTTTGCTGTCTATTGTAATGTCTCTTTACTGGACATTTTCTATTGTATTTTTTAAGATTTTGTTTAAAAAAAAGACAATTTTTGTCAGTGTATTACCTTCCTCTAGTATCATGCCTAGTGGTGTATGAGATCATGTCTCTCCACAACTTCCTGTCTCCAGTACAATTTATCAATTTGGCTGTTGACTTCTTTCCGCAATGTCAAACTGTCCATTATTTGCTCTCTTTGTCTTCCCCTTTCTCTTTTTCCTTCAATCTTACCTGTTGTTACGATATATTCCAGCTTTCCTCGTCTCATGCTCACAAAAGTGGATTGCTTCTTTGTAACTTGTGAAATAAGTTTCCTTTGTGCATTGGCTCTTTCAGAACATCCTCATTACTCTTTTTGGCTGTCCATGGTATTTTTAACGTTCTTCTGTAAAACCACATCTCTGTGGCCTCTAGTGCCTTCCCTATTTGTTTACTAATTATCCATGACTCACTCCCATATATCAGGATTGATTCTATATAACACTGAAGAACTCTCTTTTCTTACTTTCACTGACAAAAAAACTGTTGCACAAAATACTCTTCATTTTACAGAATGCTGCTTTTGCCTCAGCTATTCTACTCTTCACTTCTGAGATGCGTCGTCCATCCATTTATATAAATAAAAATGAGTATAACAATTTTAAAAATGAGAAGTGAGTTTTCAATCACCCTGTATTTGAAATGAAAATGATATGTTGGATACGAGAGTCAGGTGTCAGAGGTTAGAGAGAAAACCATACTCTAGTACCAGCAAAAATAGGGAATAATGATGACTGACAACCAGCTCCGAGTGTGAGACAAATGAGATCTTACTGTTGTGCACTAAAGCTGATAACGCTTGACGAATGCGAACTGGTGAAAACCCCATCTGCTCGGCTCCTCGCACTGCGGCTGCTGTCAATAAATCTGTGAAACATAACAAAACAAATGAAGGACATCATTTCGCTAACAGAAAGAAATTTTTGGTAAGGTAAACAGACAAACGACAGACATAAAGATGGATAGACGGGAAGACAAATAGACATACATAAGCACAAACAGACAGATAGACAGACAAGCAGATCAGACAGACCGACAGGTAGATAGATATACGGATCCACAACCGAACTATGACTGGAGTAGACATTGTACTAACCTTGATTCCTTTGATCCAGCTGTATGCCCAATTGCACCAAATGCCTTTGAACGTCTGCTACCGAGAGTCTTCGCACCTGAAGATAATGTACGTTCGAATATAGATTCATTGTAACAGTTGATCAGAGATGTTCTACACCAATGTTGCATTAAAATGGTTGCACTTAAATTTTATTGTGAAGCCCTCACAGAAAACAAGACACCACTGTCCGGTATAACTATTTTTTTCTGAACCGGAACCTCTTCTACCCCCCTAACAGAGTGTAGAGGTGAACCAGATGTAGCCGGACAGGGTGTTTGGGGGTTTGCTGTTAATACGAAGAGTCTAGTTAATCGACTAGCCTATACGCTAGAGGTGGAAATTGTTCTTCGACAGACTTAAGGGTGTACCAGGTTCTAGGATGATCCTCTAAGGTGTAATATTTTAGAGCAGTTATGGTTCATATATTATTAGTTTTCAACACACATTTTTTTCCTTTTTCTTAGGCAATTCCAAGGCAAGGCAAAACAAGAGATCAACTATCCTTGATCCAAATTTCAAACTTTTTATTTACAGCATTTTTTTCAAAAGAAAGTGCGAGTCAATATAATATCAAACATGCTTTGTTTCAATCATTTGTATACACTCTTCTCCATGTTACAACTGGGCGATAGACTTCGTGTCAATCATCCCCTGATTCAATCCTTATAAAAATCTTCTCCTTCAATAATTGTATCCCTTCGCAGTAGGCTTATGCAAAGTAGGGAATACCTGCAGTTATCTATGAACAAATCATTTTTCTTAATTTTTAACAAAACAGCTTCGATACTAGGGAAACTGTCAGTGCTTCTGCATTAATTTTTCCACACTATGCATTGTTCAAAGGGCAATCGTACAGCCATATCTTTTTCCTCTAGATCTGTACGAGCTAGTCTGACTTGACATGGCAAAAACGTTATAAGGCATTTGTAGCGAACTACTTACGGTGTCATCCTGAATTGAAATAATGCACCACAATTTAAAACACTGTGAAGGAGAAATACTTATGTATTCAACAGATAGAATGAAAACCTCATTTATTTCATTGTGAACAATTCTCAACTACAGCATAAGGCCAGTGCGTCTGGTCACTTCGACTACTTGTCTGCAACTACTTTGGCCGGGGAAGCCCGCTAGGTTTATCAGCTCAATCTGCGTCAGCGTTGCGTGATTTTATTTCATCTCACGATTGGACAATAAATTTATCTACGCTGTTACTATCATGCTCTGTTTCTACTATAAATTTACGGTTAAATTTTAACTAATTTCTATCACCCAAGCTATAGTCTGTTTAGTTAGAAGTGATAGTTCTTAAAGTGACGAGCTCCCTGTCACACAGAGAGCACAATGGCTCTTGGGTGAGCATGCAATCAAATTGTAAGAGAAACAAGTGATTGGCCTGTTGTGTCCGAACCTGCTCTCAAGATTGCACAAAATCGCTAAGAAACCATAGATCTCTTCTGGTTCGTGTCCAGCTCAAACAAGGCCACGCCTCGTTTACCTGAAGGTGTCGAGAGATGCCGTTTCCTCTTCTGCCCGAAGGCATTTATATGGGAGGGTCCGAGTATGGCTATAATTGCCTTGTGAACCCAAAGGTCAGAGGAATACACCAGAGTGAGCAGCATCCAAACAGACACGCCACTCTGTCTCGGAAATTAATACTGGGAGGGAACATCACACACAGCCAATCAAGACAGAAGTACGCCTTCGCGCGTACGGTATACTAATGGGTACAATAAGTAAAAAAGCCGTCGATAAACAAACAGCACCAAGCTAACATCTAGTAAACATCCAATACAGACAACTAGTATGGAATCTTACGGTTCACATCTCCTACAATAGTAAAGTGTACAGCTGTAGGATATTCTACGAGTTTTGGTTATTAGTCTGTTGTTTCGAAATATCACGTGATACGCATGTTTTTAGTGGAAGAATTGTGTGGCGTGTTCAGGAAGCGTTGGTGAATGCTCTTAGAAAAAGAGTGTTCTAGAGTGTTACAGAAGCAAAGCCTAACGTAAGAGCACACCATAATGTTGTCCTTAATTAATATTTGTTGTGCCGATAAAACTTTTCAAGAGCTATTTCTCCAGATATCTTGCACAGTTATTCACCTTTACTGCCGTGTTTCTGTTTACTGCTTACGTTTTGATGAGAGCAATTACAGATTGTTCTCCACTTACGACAAATGCAACTAACGACAAATGCGACTTACAACCATTCGTACTTACGATGGCCATCCCGTTATTCAAATTATATTATTTTATAATTTCGGTCATAAATGTTATTTATTTATTCATTACTTATCACAGTACAATACTGTATAGTACAGTAATTTAATTTTTATTTGTACATTGTATTATTTCACTATAAACAGAGAACAATTTTTTTTAAATATTAAAGAAACAGACATGCGCATTTTAGCACTCAGGCAACATAAATTAACATAATTGTGGTTCTTATGGTTCATATATTACACAGTGATTTCCGACATACGACCATGTCTACTTACTACGGGGTCGTCGAAACGGAACTGCGACGTTAACGCGAGGACGATCCGTTATCTTCAAAACTTTTAATCCATTCGGGAAAACATTTTATCGCGCGACCAGTGATTGTGGAGCACCCAAACTAAAAAGCTACACCGTGAAGTGGATTTGCATTTGATGCTATTACATCTAAGTATATGATAAACAATAAGGGTGATTGCTCTCATTACTAGCTCATTACTGTGTTAACTTCATGTTTGTACAATCATCTGTGGTTCTTAATACCTTACTTGTAAAATTTCGTGGTACACCGCTTTCTTTTTATACAAAACTTAAAATTAACAAAAAATAAATTTATAAATATATGATAACTTTGAGCAAGAATTCAGCCTATCCAATAATAATAATGATATTTACAGTGAACTGTTATGTTTCTGTTCAGAGAGACAAACTAATGTGAACTTCAGTAAAAAGGTAAAGGTTTCATAGCAGATGCTGCGATAGGGGTTGAAGTGTTAGAGACTTCACTAAACTAAGTCCAGCTTCAGGAAATGGGGTGACCATTCCTGTCCATCTCTTGATATGCTCCCTCTTATAGTGTTGTCTTTCTCTTGCACGTTTGCCTTCAACTCTGCCTTCTATTACGATCTTCAGTAAGGTGTTTGTCTTTTTACATGGCCAAAATATTTTAACTATAATTTTGATCTCCTTCATTAACGTTTCTTTCATTCCAAGGCTTTCTATGACCTTTTTATTTGTTTTCTTCTCTTTCAATGAGACGAACCACATTCTTCTATATATTCACATCTCAAGAGCCTCAATGTATTCTTATAATTGCTTGTTCATTGTCCATGATTCTACACCATGCAATAATGAAGAATATATAGCATTTGATTATTCTCAGTTTTATTTTGTGAGTTAGTTTTTTAGATGCTAGTATCTGTTTCAAGTGGTTGAATGTAGCTTAGGCCATTCATAATCTCTTAAAGTAGAAACACTGCCCCTGGTCCAGATGGCACGGGTATTAATTAAAAATGTGGTGAGTGATTTCAACAGCAGCATACTGAATGCTTAGGTGCCGGAAGACTGGCTACATAGTTACTTACGGCCACTTCCTAAGCCTGGTAAAGATCCCACAATTCTCACCAGCTATAGAATTATCACACTGCAGAATGTCTATGTTTTTTTTTTTTTTTTTGTTTTTTTTTTTTTTTGGCGTTCGCCCGCTAATACTTGAGGCGAAATCTCAGGTTATTATTTTTTTATGTCTAACCTGACATTGATTTTACGTGAGTATCCCTTTATTTCTTGTACAGAGACAGGTGTCCCTCGCCATTCAGGCAAATACTCGCCGATTTCGGAGGTACCCATTGCAGCTGGGTCGGCTCAGGAGCCGCCAGTCCCTGGTCGACGACACTCCTTCAAATGTACTCGCCAGGTCTCGAGTTAATCCAGTCCAAATCCCGGTCGACGAAAAATCCTCAAATGCCGTCGCCCGGGTTTGATCCTGTATCACCCGGTCGCCAGAGCGGTGTTGTAACCACTACGCTAGCGCGGCTCCCATGTCTATGGTAAATTACTAGAAAAGATCGTAGCGAGAAAAATGATGAACCACCTCGAAAATGCACAAATCCTCCCTGATACCCTGGAAAGCTATAGGCCCATGAAAGTAACATGGGGTAACGCTGAAACATTTGCTTATGATGTGTACGAGGGGTTCCAGGGTAAACGAGAAACGGTTTCTGTAGCAATTGGCCTAGAGGATGCTTATAACAGTGTGAACTTTGAAACTTTAATGAACTGTTTAACGCCTTATGGTGTTAACCCCTGGCTAACAAGATGGATAGCGCTTGCACAAACTGAGAGATCAGTCGCATTTCGCTTTGAAACATGGACATCAGAACCAATGCGCATTTACCCCATGGTTATCCACTATCACCGTTGCTGTGTAATATCTACACAGCAAAAGTAGTCACCATTCAGACATCTAGGCTGGGTCGAACATTGACTTTTGCAGATGACATACTCGTTTACAGGTCTGGTTCTGACCCACAGGAAATGGTCAGTAGCATATACGGGACACACTACATGAGGTGTTTAAATGATGCGAGGGAACTGGCTAAAGTCAATCCCAACAAAGGCTGCGTGATGTGGTGCTCCTTGAACAATTCCATAATGAAAGCAGACCTTCCAGATATTACTCTCAGTGGGCAGAAAATTAAAAGGCAAGACAAGCTGAAGTACCTAGGAGTAACAATGATGCCATTGTGTACACTGATGGGTCTGTAATCCGTGGTGAGAAATCAGGATGGGGACATCTCTGCTAGAGTAAAGGGCAGATTCGTCGCTGAACATAGCGGGGCTTACATGATAGCAACCTCCAGCATGAGAATGGAGGTAGAGGCAGCTACTGCAGCCTTAAGGTGACTGTCTGAAACGTCATTAACAAGGGCAGTTATTGTATCAGACTCACAATCCATGCTTCGGAAAATCCAGAGTCTATTGCTCTGGCATGAATGGAAAACCTTCATAGAAGCCTCGAATCATCAGGAACTGGTATGGATCTGCAGTCCTGGTCATGCAGGGGTACGCGGCAGTGAAAAGGCTGACAGAAAAGCTTGAACAGCAGCAATCGAACGAGCACTGGATATGGATAAGGGAGAGATACTGAAGGCAATTAATGATCGCCTATTGGAGAATGACACTGCAATCGATGAATCATCAAGGAATTGTTGGAATTTGGCATCAAACGTAAGATCAGCAGGGATGGACGTATGAGAGGAAGCATCCGGCGTGTATACAAGCAGCGCGCAACAGGAACAGTTAGCATTCATACCCTTCAACATCTGCTAAGGAGACTTAGCACTTAAGGGTTTGCCCAGAGTGCAATGACGTGGATTCTGATCAACAAAATCAATGATCTCTTCTTGATTTCTGTTTCTCATCACACGCTTCATAAGGAACAATGAACTTATTGGCCTCTTTGCAGGAAACCATCGCAAGGCACTTCATGTGATCCTGGTAAGGTGTCTTCTGTAGCAATTTATTTAAATGACGAGAGGAAGTCGACTCCATGCACAAACTCAAGTCAGTCATCTTTTCTAACAGAGACGGAAAATACGCACACACTATTCCCATCTGACAACCAAAAACCTACAGACCTTCATAAATGTTAGAAGGATTGAGGTGGGATTACAAGATCATTAATGTGGAACAGATCACAGCAATCAAACAGGTGCTAGTAGAACTAGAGATGAGAAGAAGGCGCTGGCGGTGGATAGGACACACATTGAGAAAACCTCTTGATAGCATTACTAGTTGTCGTTCTGTAATCCCCAGAACAAGAGAGGTAGAGGGAGAACAAAGAAACACATGGGGACGGGAACTAGGGACAGGTCTAAAGGTGATGAAGATGACATGGAAAAACCATGCTGCGATGGTTTCTATAGCAACTTCTTTTACATTAGGTGACTGCCAGCCGCACGCCAAACTCATGTTAGTCTTCTCTTATGACAGACCTGTTGCAGAAGTAGTTTTATATTTTATTTACTTGATGAAAGACCTCCAGGAAGTATACAGGACCTGCTAACACATCATCACCATCATCATCATCATCACTATTATTCAGCTGCCCAAGGAGCATAAGCCTTCAAAACCCTATGCCAGGTTCTTCTATCTGTGCCATCAGCTTCTGGTCATTCCATGTCTTCCTCGTCCATTCTATTTCTGTCTCCAGTTCTCTTCTCCGTGTGTCTCTTGGCCTACCTCTGTCTCTTCTCCGTGTGTCTCTTGGCCTACCTCTGTCTCTTCTCTGTGTGTCTCTTGGCCTACCTCTGTCTCTTCTCCGTGTGTCTCTTGGCCTACCTCTGTCTCTTCTCCGTGTGTCTCTTGGCCTACCTCTGTCTCTTCTCCGTGTGTCTCTTGGCCTACCTCTGTCTCTTCTCCGTGTGTCTCTTGGTCTACCTCTGTCTCTTCTCCGTGTGTCTCTTGGCCTACCTGTCTCTTCTCCGTGTGTCTCTTGGCCTACCTCTTTCTCTTCTCCGTGTGTTTCGTGGCCTACCTGTCTCTTCTCCGCGTGTCTCTTTTCCTACCTCTGTCTCTTCTCCGTGTGTCTCTTGGACTACCTCTGTCTCTTCTCCGCGTGTCTCTTGGCCTACCTCTGTCTCTTCTCCGCGTGTCTCTTGGCCTACCTCTGTCTCTTCTCCGTGTGTCTCTTGGCCTACCTCTGTCTCTTCTCCGTGTGTCTCTTGGCCTACCTCTGTCTCTTCTCCGTGTGTCTCTTGGCCTACCTCTGTCTCTTCTCCGTGTGTCTCTTGGCCTACCTCTGTCTCTTCTCCGCGTGTCTCTTGGCCTACCTCAGTCTCTTCTCCGTGTGTCTCTTGGCCTACCTCTGTCTCTTCTCCGCGTGTCTCTTGGCCTACCTCTGTCTCTTCTCCATGTGTCTCTTGGCCTACCTCTGTCTCTTCTCCGTGTGTCTCTTGGCCTACCTCTGTCTCTTCTCCGTGTGTCTCTTGGCCTACCTCTGTCTCTTCTCCGTGTGTCTCTTGGCCTACCTCTGTCTCTTCTCTGTGTGTCTCTTGGCCTACCTCTGCATCTTTAGAGCAAGGACTGTCGTGTTATGCTGTCAGCAGGTTTCCTCAGTAGGTGTCCTATCCATCGCTCCTAGTTTACTAACACACACGTTGCGGAAAAGTGTTATATTCTTATCTTGCATAAATCCTGACGTAGTGGTAGCTGGTTGTAGAAATGACACAGACGTCAGTATGCGTTACTCCTGCCAGTTCTGTCTGGTCCGGGTGATAATTTTCTTATTCATCATTATAATTTTCGAATTCATCATTATAATTTTCGATTTCATTATAATTTTCTTATTCATCATTATAATGTTCATATGCGCTCCTTCCGGAGCAAGGAGCCACTACTGTAGCTGGTCCCCAGGCAGGAAGCCGGCCCCAAGCATCCACAGGCTTTTGCAGTGGTGGTTCATGCTGCAATTTGTTTGACAGGATGAGGTTGCCAGCTCCCTTCACAATCTCGTATTAATCGCCTTGTAAGCATTGCCTGATGGTGCAGTAGCTTTATTCTTCTTCTTCTGCGTTCAGTTTGTAGTCATGCTAAATCTGCAGGCCTGTCGCCAGGACGAAGTCCACAGTCTTTACCAGGTCGGCGCGGCAGCCCCATAGCTTCTGCTGGAGCTCAGCACCCCTTGGCCAGGTCGCATGTCGCTGTTCATCATGGGTTGGACAGTTCTGGAGAATGTGTTCTGGGGTCTGGATTCCTGTTCTGCATGGGCATTCATTTGTGTGGGATATCTTGAGGCGATAGAGATGACCTAGTAATCTGCAGTGGCCGGTTTTCAGTCGGAACATTGTGGTCTGTTGGTATCTGTTTTGATGGTGTATTGGGTCATCTCTGCTGTATGTATCCCCTTCCTCCTTCCACTGGTTTTTGTACTTGTTGTGGATGATGGTTTTTGCTTCCCAATACGGCAGTGGATGGCTGTATTGTTCCATTTTACTGCCACTTCTTGATAGAGCATCTGCTTTCTCATTACCAGCAATTCCACAATGGGAGGGTAACCACTGAAGGGCAATGGTTGATGACCTTTGGATGATGTTAAGCTCTGATCTGATCTCATTCATCATGTTATCATTTCTGGTGTTTTGTATTGACTCCAGTAATGATCTGCAGTCAGTGAAGATTACTATCTTAGCTGGTGGTTGTTGTTTGGGTCTGGTGAAGATTTTCAGGGCTTGCAGTAGTGCCATAGCTTCTGCCCTGAAGTTGGAGGAGATCTTTCCAGTTGGGAAGGCCTTTCGGATGATCTTTCCATTTAGGAATCTTATAAAAATTCCCCCACCACCGTTCTTTACTGCCCCCTCAGCTGATCCATCTGTGTATGCGTGTGTCCATTCCTTCGTGTTGTACTTTTCTTCAATCATTTCTTGAGCCAAAGATTTTAGTTGTTGAGGGGTCTGGTGGCCTTTCTTTTTTATTTCAGGGACTTCTGTGAAGATAGATATATTTCCATGGCAGTCGTCTGGCTACTCATAATCAATTAACATTTCAATCTCAGTAGGTTGTTTTGGGAGGAGGTCTTCATGGCATCGATGCAGATGTTTGGAGATGTTTATGAAGCTGCTTCTTTTCAGCCTGTTCTTTTTCAAACTATAGAGTTTGGCATGCATTGGATGACTTGGCATTCGTAGAAGCTTCTCACTGTGAGTGAATACCTTTTCCTCACGTCTGTCATTCAGAGAGCGGATGTTGGCATATCTCTCCATTGTCTGGATTGGAGAAGTCTTCATCCCTCCAGTGATTAATCTAAGGCCTGAATTTTGTACTTTCCCTAGACGTTCTGTGTTTGTTTTAGATGCCGTGGCCCAGGCTGACATGCCATATTCAAGTACAGGCCTGACTGTGCCTGTATAGACTTTTTTAAGTATGTTGGTATTTGCCCCCCAACTTGTGCCAGCCAGTTTCTTCATAATAGAGAGCTTTCTTATTGCTCTCTGTTCTACTGCTTTTATGTGCGGCTTCCAGGTGAGTCTCTTATCCAACTTGACTCCCAGGTATGTTGGATTTTCCTCGATTGGAAGCTCACTTCCATTTAATTGCAGTTTGATCGTTTCTTGGCGATTTGACAGAGAGAAGCAGGTTGCTACTGTCTTGGAGAGGTTTATCTGTACTCCCCACTCTGATGCCCATTTACCGATGGTATTTAGCGCTGCTTGCATCCTGAACTTTGCAGTAGGCAAATGTTCAGCAGCACACCAGGCAGCAAAATCGTCAGCATGGAGAGCCCTGGAGATATGCCCAGACAGTTTCTCTGCAATATCATTTATATATATGATAAAAAGTGTGGGGGAGATAACTCCCCCCTTGTGGCACACCTTGTTGAAGAGTGACGCGATGGCTCAGATTCCCGTCAAGTTTTACTCTTGCTGTGCGGTATCGGAGAAAGTCCCGTATCCAGCTGAACATTCTCCCTTCAATTTTGTTGTTGAGCATCTTAAGGAGGAGTCCTTCTTTCCACACCTTATCAAAGGCTTTTGTCAAGTCTACAAAAACAGCCAGAACTTTCTTTTTCTCCTGAAAGGCTTTTTCTATTTCCTGTGCTAGATATACCAGCTGGTCTTCGGTGCTGCGGTTTTTCCTGAATGCTGACTGTGTGTTATCAAGCATATGGTTTTTTTTCCAGATGTTTCATTAATCTTGAGTTCACCATTCTTTCCATTACCTTACCCAGACAGCTCAGAAGGCTAACTGGTCGGTAGCTGGACTTGCTTGTTTTCTCCTTTTGTTTCTTTCTGATGGGAACAATGATTGCTTCTCGCCATCGATCTGGGAATTTTCCAGTACTCCATGATTGATTGAAGATTAGGAGGAGCTTGTGCCTGGCTACAGGTCCAAGGTTCTTGATCATATCATTTGTGATACCATCTTTTCCTGGAGCTTTCATGTTCTTTAGTTTTGTTATGGCAGCATTGAGTTCTCTCATAGTAAGGGATGACTTCATGCAGGTATCTGGGTTTTGGTGCTTCAATTTTTCTTTTACTTCCTTACGTACTTCTTGGATACGTGCAAGTGGAAGTGATGTGGTGCTTTCTTCCTTGTAGAAATCTGCCAGGATGTTTGCTGCCATCTTTCCTGTGTGATATTTTTCATTTTCCTTGATGACAGTCTTGCAGTAGCTGGTTGTTGTTTCTTCATTTAGCACTCTTGTCAGATTCCACAGCTTGCTCGAGTCCTTTTCCATGTTGAGACTGCTGGTCTTCTGGTGCCAGCTCCTTTGGATTTCAGCTTTCTTTTGTTCATTAAAAGCTTGTTTTATGCTGTTGTGTCTCTGGGTGTTCTCTAATGTGGGACTTTGCTCCATAGTTTCCCGTGCTTTATTTAAGTCACTATGAAGTTTTCCTAGATTGTCACTCCAGTATGGTTTGTAGTCTCGTCGTTTACCTCGTGGAATTGCCTTCTTTGCTGCTTGGATGATTGCCTCACTGATGATGAAAATGTTTTTATTGATATTATTTGAGTGGGTAATGTTCTGACAGAGGTTATCGACTTGTTCTTTAAAAAATCCCCAGTTTGCTTTTTTGAAATTCCAGCTAGGAGACAAATTAATTTGTCCTGCACTTCTTACCTCAGATATCTGTAATGTGACTGGTACATGGTCACTTCCCCCCAGTTGGTTATTTACTGTTCTAGTGGTGAGTCGATGTATGTCATCTGTAGCCAAAGCAAGATCTGTTGTGCTCGTTGTTTTCCATACTCTGGAATAGAAGGTGGGCTTATCCTCTGGTTGGTTTATTAGAATTAGTTTATTCTCTACCATCCAATCTTCCACCTCTTCTCCTCTCAGATCTGTTGCTTCATAGCCCCAGCTGGGTGAGTGGCTATTGAAGTCACCCATAATGAGGTGTCTTGATGCTGCAAGCTTCACTTTGTGTAGCTCCAGAGTTGTGGTTGGAGGGCTGTAGCAGTTTGTGATCATTAAGTCTCCACTGGGCAGTAGTAGTTGGACTGTTATGTATTCAAGTTCGTCCTCACCAGATCTCTACTGCTGGGATTGAGGTTTTTATCAGCGTGAGGATTCCTCCCTTAGTTCTTTTTGCCCTGTCTTGGCGGAAGGATTCGTATCCACGTATGAAGAATTGTTGGGTATCTTTTAGGTGAGTTTCTTGGATGCAAATTATATCAATGTTGTTTTCCCTGAGGAATTCTTGTAACTCCGGTTTCTTGTTCCTCACTCCTTCTGCATTCCATTGAGCAACTGCAAGATAGTGGGTTGGTTGGTCAGTTGCTCTACTTTGCCTTCCCCCGACCACTTGGTTGGCAAAGGCACCGGTTGCTTGGGTGGGCCCTTTTGAGGCTAGGGGCCCGGCTCCGCTCCTCCCCGGTTGTAGCTGATAGGAGCGACGCCATGACGTAAGTCGAGATTGTCGCATGACTCCATACTGCAAAAGCGTGTGTGTCCTAATTTTTCCCGATGTCTGCGCCGTAGCTAACACACTCCGTCTTCGGCAGGCCGGGTTGTGTTTGTTGTTCAGGGCTGTCTTCCATAGCCTTTCCATCTCCCGGTGGTAGCTGCAAGGCAGCAGGTTGGTTTGTTTACCGAGGTTTACATTCCCCGTGGCTAGAGCTTATAGCGGCTCTTACTCGCTTGATGCACCCGTCGTAGGACATATGGGGGATTTCAGTGGGGGTATCAGTGCCACCTGTTACCCCTCCCAGTCCTGCTGGGAGGACATCGCCGTTTGGTCCGCGACTGCTTATTCGTCCAGCAAAACTGACTTAATTCACAGCTGACACACCATATCTGGAGGTCGTTCCACTATCCGCCACTCGTGGATGCACCTGGTTGGGGTCGGTCACCCCTTTGCCAGGAGTAGCTTTATTATTTCATGGTCTCTTCACAGACCCCCGATAATTAAACGGGCTCTGACAACCAAAAAGCTACAGACTTTCATAAATGTCAGAACGACTGAAGTGGTACCACAAGACCACTAGTGTGGAAGTAATAAACTATATGGACAATTGTTATAATCTAATCTTACAGAAAACAAGACATTGTGGTAGCTAGTGGTAGAAATGACAGTGCAGTATATGTTTTTCCTGTGCGTTCTATGTGGTATGGATGTTTATTTTCGTATTACTGCTGTTTAATGTTTGGAATAAGAATTAGAGAGCGACAGGGATGTCTCCTGTAACCATTTATTTTCATAGTGGCGATAAATTTGATGATGAAAATATCGACCTCACCCAACAGAAATGGAAGCCAGTGGACTCTTGAGTAAACAGATGGACGATGTAAATTTTGCCTATGACTTGACACTTCTGTACCATAACCGTAATCAGGAGCAAAACAAAATTAAAATACTTGATGAGAAATCACAGCAAGTGGGTCTGAGAATAAACAGGGAGAAAACTAAGATAGTTAGAATAAATGCAGGAAACAATAACAGGATTGTACTGGAAGTGTCACGGTGTGCTTTGAGGGTGTTATGCATGTATGAATGTTCTCCAACCAATCAATCAATACCTTTTAGCTCCCCAAGGAGCATAGGCCTTCAACAAACACATGCCAAGTCTTCCTGTCCTGTGCCATCCGCTCAAGTTCTTTCCATGTTTTCCTCATCACCTTCACCTCTGTTTCCAGTTCTCTTCTCCATGTGTTTTTGGTCTACCTCTACCTCTCTTTCCCTGTGGATTCCAGAAGAAGGTAAAAGTCTGTAGCTTTTTAGTTGCTGTTTTTGTTGTTCTCCATGTCTCAGAGCCATACAATAGGACTGACTTCACATTTGAGTTGAAGATTCTTATTTTCGTGTTGGACTTGATTTCTCTTGTCCTCCATATGTTTCCCAATGCAATGAAAGCTGCTCTTGCTTTTTGAATTCTTATTTTTATATCACTGTCTGTCCCTCCAACTTTGTCTATATTACTTCCAAGATATGTGTATGATTCTACATCTTTTAGTGGTGTTTCTTCAAGTTCAACCTTGTTATCATTTCTTGCATTTATTCTCATAATCTTTGTCTTTTCCCTGTGCATTTTCAGGCCCACTTTTTGTGACCTCTCATCGAGTATTTTCATTTTCTCTTGCATCTGATTATGGTTATGGGACAGAAGAGCCAAGTCATCTGCAAAATCCAGATCATCAAGCTGTTTAGTCAGATTCCACTGGTTTCCATTTCTGTTGTGTGATGTTGATGTTTTCATAACCCAATCAATTGCTAGTAAGAAAGGAAATGGAGACAAGAGACATCCCTGTCTCACTCCCATTCTAATCCTAAACGGTTCTGTAAGTTGTCCTTCATGAAGAACTCTACATGTCTTATAGCGGTGAATTCCATTCCAGACTTTGTTCATCTATTATTCTCAATATGGCTATCTGGTCGGTACAGGATCTGTTTTGTCGAAAACCTGCTTGTTCATCTCTCAGTTGCTTGTCTATGGACTATTTTAATCTCTCCAGATGATTATGTTTAATACTTTTCCTGGCACTGATAGTAACATTATTCCTCTGTAATATGTGCACTCTTGTAAGTTTCCCTTCTTAGGCAACTTGACCAGATAACCTTCCTTCCATTCTGCTGGTATTTCCTCTCTCTCCCAGACTTTGCCAAGTAGTTTGTATAATATCTCTGTAGAGGTATCAATATCTGTTTTGATGGCCTCTGCTGGAATGCAATCTTGACCAGCTGCTTTTCCATCTTTCAGAAGCTTTATGGCTTTCTTTATTTCTTCTCTACTTGGTCGTTCACAGCTGATTTGTAGCTCCTCTTCTGCTGGCTGGATGTCTGGGGGATTAGTTAGAGATGGTCTATTGAGAAGTTCCTCAAAATGTTCTGCCCATCTCTTCATTTGTTCTTGTATATTACTAAGCAATTTTCCATTTTTGTCTTTTATGAGGCCACTTGCTTGCTTATATTTTTCTGTTAGCTTCTTTGTGTTGTTGTACAGGTCCCTCATATTTCCTTTTGCTGCAGCTTCCTCTGCTTCCCTTGCCAAATCATCAATATATTGTCTTTTGATGTTTCTTCTTACTTCTTTGTTTGCTTCTATGTACACTTCATGAGCCTTGGCTTTGGAGCTTCTGGTTTTGCTTCTGTTTAAATCTGCTTTCTTGTTTTTCATGTCTTCTATCATACTAATGGTTTCTGTTGTTATCCATGCTTTGTGCTGATGTTCTCTTTTTCTTAGTTATTCTTCACATGTCTCGTTCCATATATTTTTTACTTGTTGCCAGTGGTCTTCCGTATCTGTTTCATCTTCCAGCTGTTCGAGTACTTGGTGTTTGTTGGATACTGTGATTGAAAATTTTCTCTTATTTCCTGATTTCTTAGATATCCCATATTATACTGTTGTCTATAGCTATATGCTGTTGTAAATTTCTTGAGTTTTAGTTTTGTTTTAGCCAACAGAAGATGGTGGTCTGATACAACATCTGCTCCTCTACATACTTTCACATCATGCAGTGATGACCTAAACTTCTTGCTTATGCATATGTGATCAATCTGATTCTCAGTTCTGTGATCTGGTGATATCCATATTGCTTTATGTATTCTTTTATGTGGAAATATGCTTCCTCCTATAGCTAGTTGATTTGAAGCACAGAAGTTTGCTAATAGTTCCCCATTCTCGTTCATCATACCTAATCCCTGCTTTCCCATGATTTCTTCAAAGCCAGTGTTGTCTGTTCCTATTTTTGCATTTAGGTCCCCCATCAAAATTGTGATGTCCTTTCTTTTCTTATTGTCCAAGACACTTTGTAGTCAGGTGTAAAAGTCTTCTTTCACAGATTCTTCTTTATCGTTTGTTGGTGCATAACACTGAATGATTTTTATATTTACTTTCTTTTTGGCTGATTTAAACCTTGCTGTTATAATTCGGGGTCCCATTGCTTCCCATTCTATAAGTGCCTTCTGTGCTTCCTTTGACAGCATTAGAGCCACCCTTCACTGTGGTGGGCTCTTTCCTCCTCATGTCCTGAGGACAACACCATTTCTCCTGTGATCAATCTCCTCTTCTCTATGCCTTTTCACCGTGTCTCACAGCGACCCAGGATATGAGTCCTGTAATTTACCATTTCTGCTGCTACCTGTTCAGTTTTTCCTTGTTCACACAGAGTGCGAACATTCCAGGTGCCAATCCTGGAGATTTTTCTAGACGAAAAAAGGTTAGTCGGCAACCCAGACTCCTTTCGGCTTTCTCTAGGTTGCTTCATGCGCCTCCTTTCCAGAGGACCTTGTGTTTGGTGAATACGAATGAAAGGGGTCAGTTAGAGAGAGATGTGTGTTGGGTCAGTAGAGAGTTGAGTCAGTAGAGAGAAGACCATAGACTGCGAAGAGCGTAGAGAAGAGAAGGGTGGATGTCTATAGAAGTGCGTGAGTAGAGGGCCAGAGTTGTGCAGTGGATTTATGAAATATCCTATTTTGTGGCTGTAGATATTCCGAGAATCAGAGTGATTGTAGAATACTCGGAATTTGTTACGTTTCCAATAATTGTAATGGCCCTGCGCCCATTGTGACTTATTTGTGATATTATTGTTATGAATTTACCGTGATACAACGTTAAAATATCTCCAATTATAAAGATAACATGTAGGGATAAAATAATGCGTAAGATACTAGGAGACATGCTCACCCATGCCCGCATTTCCTACCGCCATTGAAACTAACTATTTAAACATGCAGACGAAACTGTACCCTTGTAGACGGGAGGGAAACGGAGATAAAAATCATTATGACGGTCTGAACACGTGTTTGAAACTAGAAAGGCAAAAAGACGCAAATTGTAGTAAAAGAAAAAATTACGCCACTAGTTGACACAATGTAAGGAAATGGACAGAAAACGACTTTAGCTCTTGTCAGAGACAGACGTTTCTTTGACGATTTACGGTACTTTGACGTTATAGTTTGAATATAGCGGCAACCGCGTGAACGAACGTTCAAAAACTGATTTCAAAAACTACCCTTGAGAAAAGTAGGTTTTTTCTTAATAATAATGTTATGAAAATAAAACCTAGCTAGTTTGATAGCCCATCTTAAGCAGAGAAATAATATACTTTTAATTATACAGACGGACAGATAACAAGGAAGATATTGACGAAAGACCGTATTGTTCCTATCAGACTAGCGAACAGTATTGTTGTGCATACTTTCACTAAAGTCTCAATTTTGCGTCCTTGAGACAAGAAAAGGCAAATTTCAAACTGTAATACACTAGCGGGACAAAGTCGGGAGATAGTGGCTAAAAATAACTTAGGAAGCAGGTTCGTGCAGTTTTTACATGTGTTAGTCCAAAAAACAAGTGAAATTGTGGGAAAAAGATAAAATGTGACCGACGTACATTTTAAAAATTGAGATGTACTTTTGACTTCTTTTTCAAATTTTGAATTGAAAAGCTTGGTCTTTCGATCTGATTGGCCAACGCCATTTTATATTAGCGGGATAGAGACACACATTTTTGCCATTTGATATAAGTCTGTCCAGAGACACAGTCATTAACTGCTAGTGGTGTTTTCCAAGGAAGAATACATAAAATTTAGTGGGACGCCATACTCTAGCCAGCAGCTCAGCTGAGTTTTGCTAGTATTAACTGTGTTCTCAATTCTGAATTCTGGTAAGAATGAAAGCATTTATCTTGTTTATTTTAATATTTTGAGTGATTGATACTGCCATATCATGAAAAATGATTACGACAAGTAAGTGCTCGCTCTAGGTCCCCAGCCGCAGTTCAGGGTCTAGAGACAAACAAAAAATATATGGACACCTAACGAAGACTATGGAGGGCGGATCAATTATTGAGATCAGTGGGAACATATCACCTTTCTTATTGAATAAAAGAGGAAACTATTGAACATATCTCAGATGCAATGCAGTCGTGGGGAACTGGTACAATGTGAAAACAACTGGGTAAGATGTGCTATGTTGGTCAGAGAGATCTGACCCAGTCTGTGTAATGTTGTTGTGCTGTGTTGTGTATAAGAGTGGCGCAGTGGATAGAGTACTGACACATGGCACAAAACTTTTGTTTCAGAATTGTGAGTTTCTGTTTTGGCACTAAAGAGGTGCCAAATGCTTATGTAAGAGTACACAAGCAGATGTGTGTGCTACCTAACAGTTGTGTCTGTGCAGCCTAACATTGTACTCCAGCTACGGAGAGGAGTGGGCCACAAGAATCCTGTATCAGATCGTCACAGGCGAGATAAGTGAATTCTGGCCTGCTGAAGATTCACAACTATTCTACCATCAAAATAAAGACATAACTATTGAGAAAGAAACATTTACCTCATTCCATAAGTCAATGGACAATGATTTTGGTAGTCACAGATTGGGCGTGATGACGCCACCCCAACGTAACATCCAGTACTAGTTCTCCCAAAGACAGTATAGATAATAGTAATATTAACCATTCTTATAATATACCTATGTACACAAATTCCATTTTATTATGCCACATATTTATGCCTTTCATTGATAAATCCATATCATTTTATATGTTCTGACCAAACTAAAACATTGGTTCAGAACTAATAAATTTAAAAAAAATTGTTAAAATTTAAACTAAAACAACCAGAGTTAGTTCAGTGTGTTATAGAGTTTATTAATATTATTAGACTTATTAATTACATGTGTGTGTCTGTATATTATATTACTACACATTACATTACAGTACCCTAGACTTTTTAACGTAGCTAACATTCATGATAGTAGAATCGGTCTGTTTGAGGTCGTAGTGGTAGTAAGAAGGGCCTTCTGTAATTCACATAAACTTTTATCTCAGGAGCCTTCACAGCTGACCTCATACAGTACACTAGGTAACATAACAACCATACAATACCATCAAAAACCACTACAAATATTGGGGTCTGGTCCGGGGATATTAAGTTTATCAAAGATAGTAGGATATTCTGGTGTGGGAATTAAACTAGTGGGGACAGAGTTGTATAAATTTAAAAGTGTCCCTTAAAATAAAAAGTGGAAAATAAAAGTTGGTGAATCTTCACAGCCAGTGGTAATTAATTAATTAATTAACTAACATATTACCTTAGTCAGTATATACTTAGAATTACCTTAGTCCTTGTATACTTGAAATTACCTTGGTCATTGTTAATTTGTATGTTAAAGTATGGCAGATCTAGCAAAATTTAGATCGGCTGCTGTGCTGACGGCGAAGGAGATGAACATGGAGGGTCAGGTTTTAATTCAGTATGTAACTGCAGAATGTGACAAGTATATTGAAAGGGAAGATAGGAAGTTAGCTGAAGAGAAGAGGTTACAAATTGAGGCTGATAAAGAACTTAAGAGGTTGCAGATTGAGGCTGACAAAGAGGCAAAAGCATTGGAGGCAGATAGGGAGATTAAAAGGCTCCAATTAGAGGCAGAAGCAAAGGGAGGCAGAAGAAAAAAAGGCCGAAAGGGAGGCAGAAGAAAAGAGGTTGACTGCCGAAAGGGAAGCAGAAGATAGGAGATTGCAAAGGGAGCATGAATTACGACTAAGGGAGCTGGATTTACAAGGCCATGCTCCTGAAAATGGTGCCAGCCCTTTTGCCTCAGATGCTACGCCTAGTCAGGGAGCCTCAACCTCGGCTATGGGGTTTCATTTAGACCATTTTGTTGAGAAAGACGATGACATCGAGGGGTACCTCAGTAGATTTGAATTATTAGCTACTACATATGGGTTAGAGAGAGAGAGGTGGAGTCTAAAGTTATCACAGGGACTGAGAGGTACTTCTTATGAAGTCTTTGCTAAGATGAATAGAGACGACCAAGACAATTATGACATGCTAAAGCAGGCTTTGTTATTGAGATATGAAAAGAATAGTGAATTTTATCGTAAGAAGTTTAGAAATGCCAAACTTTTGTCTGGGGAGACACCACCAATTCTCTGCCAGACTGGAAACCTATTTGGAGAAATGGACTGCTCTGGGGAAGACCCAAGATCTCAAAGAGATGATCATGATAGAGCAATTAAGAGAGTCCATGGCTCCAGACTTGAGAAAATTTCTCATGGAACAAGGTGCAGAGAGGTTGGGGGAGGTTTTAAATGTCGCTGAGAGGTATCAGGCAGCCCAGGCAGAGGTAAGTGGCACTAAAAAGAAGCACATAGAAAATTTTAAAGCTCCACAGCAATTTAGTAAATTTGATACCAGAGAACAAGGTAATAGAGGCAGGACAAACTTTGATAGGCCACGAAATGATTATCGTGACAGAAACTCACAGTTCAATGACCAAAAATATAATGAAAGAAAACCGTTTAACCAAGGAAAGAGATGGTGCAAATGGTGTAAGAAAGACAACCATAACACCGAATTTTGTAAAAGGAAACCTTCAAACATTGCTGCAATGAAATCAGGGACTCAAAGATTAAAGGTTAATCCTAAGGGATAGCAGGAACCTTATCACCCCCCAGTTTGTGAGGATGTTATTTGTAATGGGGTCACCATAAGGTGCCTATATGATACAGGTTTGGATTATGATTCAGTTGTGAAGTCTAGCCTAGTGGACCCAAGTCAGTATACCACAGAAACAGTGGAAATACAAGGGGCGACTAAGGACATACCACTCATGACACTTCCCATCGCAAGGATAACGGTGAAAACTCGCTTTGTGGAAGGAGAAATCAGAGCAGCAGTGATAGATGAACCAATCTACCCTCTGATATTGGGGTGTAGGTACGTCTTCTTGGGGAATCCCGAGAGACCTGTGATCATGGCGACAGTGCAGACCAGATCACAGAAAAAGGAGGAAGAAGGTGAACCTATAAATGCTCATCCAGAGGAGATGAGGAAGGCGCAGGCTGAGGATAGGACACTCAAGCCATGTTTTAAAAAATTGCCCAAATGCCACACACCTCCAAGCAAGAGAGAGTACTTTATGAAGAACAAATTATTATACAGGACGAAACTAGGAATGTCCTCTAGCAGCCTATTGAATAGGCTTGCAAAATTAGACCAATCCCCGCATGCATCTCATCTGCAGCATACGCCCTGCCGAATGGATTCCCGCATTTGCATCACCCATCTGACGCTGAATAGTGCGCAGCATGACGAGGACCTTTTTGGATTTTGACTTCTTGACCATACGTTTACAGCGATCGCGACAACATAGTGATCGCTAATGTCCTTGTTCACAAAAAGGGCCAAAAAATAGCAAAGCCGCAAGAACTCTTGTGGACTTTGCTACGGAAAGGAAAAATAAAAAAAATAAAAAAAAAAAAAAAAATGAAAAACCCATGTTTGTGTGAGCAACACTGAGTGTCGTGCTGCAAATGTGTGGTCAAGATTATCGTATATGTAAAACACCACATTAACTACCACAAGCCGCTGGGTCCAGCGGATTCTCGGCATCTCCCTCACATCATTGGCTCTGGCTCTCCCTAAACAAATAATTAACTTTTGGGATCCGCAAGCCGCTCCAGCTCTCCTCACCTCCCTTCCCAGCCGGCCCGCTCATCCAGTGCAGAAGAGTCATCCAAAGATTATTTGATTAAATAAAAACGAATGATTAATGTTCTGTTGAGGTGAAACTATTTATGATTGGGTTTGTTCGAGTTTGTTGAGATTGGTAAGTTTGCCACCGGAGGGGAGGGGGGAATAAAAGGAAAAGAAAGAAAAAAAGAAGGGAAAAGAAATACGATAAAGATTCCCAAAGAATGGTTGTTGTTAAGAGATAGTTGTAGTAGAGTTTTAAGAAACATAGAAACAATGGAAAATTGATACTATGTTCTAATTTTCGGTCGTTTGTTTTTGGGGTGTAGTTTTTATGTTTTTTAGTTTTTAGTTTTAGTTACCAAAATCGTTTGTAAAAAAATGTATACCGTGGCAGGCAACATAGTGGGGGATAGATTGTAGGATACAAAAAATGCGTTGTTCGGTGTGAGTTTTTGTTTGTAATCTCGTCGGTCTAAGGCTCTGATTCTCTGTGAAAAACTGTCTGTGACTGGACACTGCTGATGAATTTCTGCTGACTGAGACTTGAATAGCGATAGATATAGAAACGTGTTTTTCAACTAATTGACTGATAGATCTAAGTGACGAGACAAGAATTATATGAAAAAAACGGTTTGGTGTAAGTATGTGTGTGTGCTTTGTTGCACTGATTTGAAATTTGATTTTTGATAGGAGGTAGGGGGATGGGAATGCTGTACGCAAGCAGTATAACAACGCAGTGCAGTTATGGGGTATGGATCATGTAGTGTGAAGAGAGTGTAGGGGAGGGATTGATGATGAGAATAAAGAGGGAGGATAGGTTATTAGGAGATATGATATGTTGAGTATGGTATGAGGTATGGATGAAGATTATTTGGGGGGGGGAAAGGTATTGAGAATATAGTGAGTATGGGTAGGTAAGGGTTATTAGAAATGTGTAGAGGTTGAAAGTGATATAGTGAGGATGAGTAGATTGATGATGGAGGGGGGGAGGAATGGTCTTGGATGGAATGAGTAGGAGATAGGATTAGGAATAGGATTGATATGGATGATATGTATTAGTGGGGGGGGAGAGTGGGAAATGTTAGTCTTGGGGGAAGATGTGGGTGGGATGTGGGGAATAAGAGGGGAGGATTAGGGGGTGGGTGTAATGGGTTATTGAGATAAGAGATGGGGGGCGGAGGTATGGGGGAGTATAGTAGAGTTAGAGGGAGGAAAGGTAGTTGAGATAATAGAGGGAAGAATTTGGTATTGAGAGAGTAAGAGGAGTAGGGGGAATAAGGGTTTTGAGGAGGTAAGAGAAGGGGGAGAAGTGTATGTGAGGATAAGAGTAGGGGAGTGGGGTGATTTGTTGGAGAGAGTAGGAGGATAGGAGTATGGTGGGTGGTATGTGGTGAGGAGGTTAGATGGAAGGGGGAGGGGGGTTATTGAGTAGGGGGGAGGAAGAGGAAGTAGGGGAAGAATGGTATTGAATAGGAGGGAAGTAGGAGGGTAAAATGTAGTTAATAGGGAAGGGAGTAGGGGGTTGGGGGATTAAGTAGATGAGAAATATGGCTGTATTGTAGATGGGGAGGAGAGAGGTGGGAGTAATGTCCAGATAATATGATAGTGGAGTAGGGTAGGAAGTAGTTAGTGGAAATGGGTGAGTGGGGAATGGGTAAGGGTTAATGGGGAGATGGGAGATGGAGGATGGATTGTGTACTTTAGAAAGTGTAGGAGGGATGGTATTGAGGAATGAGTATTAGGTGGAGTATGGGGGAAGGGGATTAATCAGGAGGAGAAGGGATAGTGATGTGATGGGATCTTATTTAGGTATTGGAGGAAATGGTATTGACAAGAAAAGTTCCGAGTAGGGGAGGAGTAGGTAGGGGAGGGATAGGAGGGGTAATGGGGATGGAATGGGTATATGAGGGATAAGGGTTTATGTGGAGGAACTGGTGAATTGAGGTTGAGGAGTGGGATGGGGTTTGTGGATGGAAAGAATGGAGGGACCTCTGGGTATTAGGTAAGAGGAGGGGGGAGGAGTTATGATTGTACGTGTCGATTAAGGGTTATGAGGGTAGGGGTAAGTTAGTAGGATATTGGAACGGGGATGGGGAGGAGAAAGGAGGGGTATTTGATATAGAGGGGAGTTAATAGATAAGAGACGGGAGGGATAATGAATTTTTATAGGATGTTTAGTGGTTGGGAGGGGAAGTAAGAGCTTTAAGGCTCTGGAGAGGGGTTTAGAGGTTAAATTGAGGGGGTATAGGGGGATTGTTTTGTTTTGAGTGGGGATTATATGAGGTGTAATAGATGGGAAGGAGAGGTTAGTAGAAATGTAAAATTCTATGTTGAGTAGAGGGGGAAATGGGGACTTTAGAGGATGCCGGAGTGGTGGGGATGAGGAAGTGTATTTGCTGAATATAGTTAGGGGAGTGGGGATGTAATTGGTTGTGAGGGAATGACTTTAGTTAAGTGGAGAAGGATAGGATATTTATTGTCAAATCAAGGTAGGATGAGTTAAGAATAGATAGTAAAATGGGAATGGTAGATGGGAATGATTAGTGATTGGATAGGGGTAAGGTGTTTGATAGGTTGATGTATACATTGGATATGGAGGAGTTATGTGTGGAATGGATGGTATTTGAGGTGAGTGAGATTGATAGGTGGAGGGAGTTGTGGAGGTGAATTAGATGAAGGTGGGGGGGGGGGCAATGGATGAGTTGATATGAAGGGAGGGGGAGGGATAGTGTTGGGATGAATCCATAGGGTGATTTAGGTTGTATTGAATTGAGGATGTTATTAAATCAGATTGTTTAGAATGGGGTTAGGTATGGATTTATGTAAATATAGATTTAATATTGGAGTTGGAAATGGTGTATGGAGGAATTGGTGAATTGAAGGGGTAATTTTGTTTGGTAAGTTAGGAAGGGGGGGGGGTATGAGAGGGAAGGGTGATAGTGGATAGGATTAGGGTATGTGAGTGAGAGGGGGGAAGTTTGATGTTTGAGAGTAGTATATTAAAAAGGTTTTGTGGAATGGAGGGTTTGTTATGTGTGGAATAGGGAGGATTGTATTGTGGGATAAGAAGGGAGGGGGGGAGGATTGTAGGGAATTGAGTGGAGGTATGGGATTGTAGGAATGGTATGAGAGGTGAGGAGAGGATGGGGGGGGAATGGTGATGATTAGGAATAAGAGTAGTATGGGGAGGAAAGGTCATATTGAATATATTTAGGGATATGAAGATAGGGGGGGAGGAGAGTAGGTGATAATGAGGGTAATATGATTGGAGTATGGGGGGGGATGGGAAAAATGGGGTGAGGGATAAGAGATGGGGAGTAATGGTTGTAGGGGGTTTAGAGATATAGGGATATTATGTGTATATTGAGGATAGAGGAGTAGGGGTGAATGGTTATTGAGGGAATAAGATGAGTAGGTAGGGTAGGAATGTTATTGTGTGATTAGGAGGGATTATGGGATGGATTGGTGATTGAATAGAAGAAGAGGGTGAGATGGGTATTACGGGAATGTGAAGGTGTATGGAGGTAGGATGGTATTGAGGATATAAATGAGGGGTGGGGATTGGTGGAATTGAGGGTTTGATTGTTAATGGGGGGAAGGTATGGAGAGTTTTTGAGGGTAGGGGGGGAGTAGGGTATTTAATGAGATAGGAAACGTTATGGAGTATTGGATGAGATTATGAATATAGTTGATTAGGGGGTTGGGTATTGGGAGGGGAATGGATGGATTTGAAGGGTAGTAGGTGTAGTAATGGGATTTTGAAGGATGAGGAGTGAAGTATTAGGTGAGAGTAGGGGAGTGATAGGATATTGAGTGGAGAATATATGGAGTGAGTGTCATGGGTATTTAGGTGATTTAGGTAATAATATGAGGGGAGGGGAGGAAAGGTGTATTAGGAAGGGGTAGTGAGTATGTAATGGGAGGTAATGGTATTTTAGATTAGAAAGATGGTCTTAGGGTTTGATGGAGTGGGTTTGTGAGAGGTTGTAGGGATGGAGGGGGAGTGAAGGAGTATGGGCGATGGGGGGTATTGGTATGGGGATTTACATGTGGTTGATATTGGTTGGTGAGGTGGTGTAGGATGGGGGGGTATGGGGGTAATGGGTATAAGGGCGTTAATGAGAATAAGAGGAGTAGGGGGGAGAATGTATGGGAAGAGGGAGATAGAGGAGATAAGGTTGGATGGAGATTATAGGGAGAAATGCGGGGGGGGTATGTGATAGGGGTTGTACCAGGGGGGAGGGATTGGAATGGTTTGGTGAGGATAGAGATGAGTAGGTATGAATGGTTAGGATAATAAGGGAGGGATGAGGGTTTGAGTGTAGGAGGGGGATATGGAGATAGTGTATAGTTATAGTGGGATGTGGATGGGAGGAATGGTAGGTGATAAAGATATTGGGGAGGGGAATGTATTTGAGAAGAAGAAAGTAGGGGAGGGATGGTTATTTTGGTAGATAAGGGTATTAGTGGGAATGTGAAGGGAGGTATGTGAGAGAATGGAGTAGGAGGTTGGGAGAAGTTAGGAAGAAGGAGGGAGTATGGGGGGATGGACATTGGGGAATAGGAGTAAGGAGGAATTGGAGATGGGGTTTAGAGTGGGGGAGGATAGGGTGTATTGGGATAAAGGGGGGATTGATGGGGAGGGAATGGGGGTGTTAGGGGGAATTGGTAGGGGAGGAAATAAGAGGGAGGAGAATGAATTTGAGATTGATAAAAGGGAATGAGTGAGGTAATATGGTATGGGGGAAGTTGTGAATGTTATTGAGAATGAAGGATGGAGTAGGACGAGGTTGATGGTTGAATGATAGAGTGTATGGAGGAAATATTGCGAGAGAATGAGAGGGTCTTAGGGTAGGGGGGTAGGTACATTATGGAGGTAATAGACACTAGGTAGGATTCATGGGACTGATATTGTAATGTAATTGGAAGTTAGAGGGGGGGAATGATGAATCGTGAGGGATAAGTGGGGGGGGGATATTGTATGGAGGAGGTAGGAGGAAAGTAGGGGGTTGTATGTGATGTGTTATGTTGGAGTGGGATAGTTAAGGTGGAGGAATAAGAGAATTTAGGGGAAGGGTGAGTATTACCGGATGATAAGGTGAAGGGGAGGGGGAGGGAATAAGGGTTGATGGTGGAGTGAATAGGGGATAGAATTTAAATTTTTGGGATAGGATAAGAAGGGGGTGAGAATGAGTGGTTGAATAGGATGAGCGGACGAGGGGGGTGATGTTTTCGGATGAGAATAAATGTGGGGGAATAGGGATTGGTGGGATTTGAGTGTTATAAGTTTCGCTAGGAAGGATTATGGAGAATGGAGGAGTTAAGGATAAGGGGGGGGAAGGTGTATGGTTGGGATGAAACTGAGGTCTGAAGAGTGATGGAGGAAATGGTATTGATGAATTTAATAGGGTATGGGAGGGACATAGGTTTATTGAGGATAAAGAGATGGGACTTATATGGAGTTGTTGGAGGAACGTAAGGAGTAGGGGGAATGGGTCTGGTATTGAGGATGGGGAATAGGGGAGGAAAGGATTGAGAATTAATGTAATGTGAGGGGGGGGTATTTCAGTTGTATTGGGATAGAATATGTGAGAATGTTACCTTGGAGATTTTTTGTGTGGGAATGGGTAGGGTCTATTTTATTGGGTGGGAAAGGGGAGGGGGGATAGAGTAGTAGGGGGGTGGGAGGGGGAAACTTATCTTGGTGGAAATGGGGGGGAAAGGGATACTGGTGTAAGGTGTATATCTTGGGGGGGGGGATAGGGGGGTGGAGATTAAGGACTAATTCAGAGGGGTTAATGGGTATTTGTTAGGGGAGTATGGACTTTAATAGGGAGGAGTATAAGGGGGTTGGAGTTAGGTGGGAAGGGGAGGGGTTGGGAGGTGGGGGATTGAATAGGGGGTTTATTCGCGGGGGGGGGGACCTTTTAACGATAGCCAGGGGGGGGATAGCGGGAAGTGTTTGAGAGTGAATAATTGGGGGAGGGTAAAGGAGAGGGTGTTGAGATTGGCTACAGAATTGGGAGGGTATTAATGGGGGGAAAAGTGGGGGATGAGAATTGTTTTTTGGAATTAGGGTGGGAGAAAAGGGGGTTTACTATAAGGGATGGTGTGGGGTGATGAGGGGAGTGGTACATTGTAAGAATAAAGGGTGGGAAGGGTGGGGAGTTGGATAGGTCTGGAAAGGTTTTTGGGAAGTGGGAGGGCCGAGGAGGATGTTGGGGCTGTTTTGAAGATGGCTATTAGAGGGGATAGAGGGGAGATAGGGGGGGGGGGTTTGCCTTGACACTGGGTAGAAATTTTTTGTCAAAATATAAAATAAGAAGAGGGGGTATTGTTGGCGGGGCGTTTATGCCGGGAGGGTATTAATCGGGATTACGGGGGAGGATTTTTTAAATTAGGGGGGGGGACAGGGAAATATTTAAGTAAGTGGTGGGAACACTTGTAAGGGGGATGTATTTATTTTAATTGGTATTAAATTTTTAGTTGTTGGGGGTTGGGTTGTATTGTTCAGGTATAGATATGTTATAATTTATTTAGGAGGTAGAGATGGGACGGATAGAGGTTTATAAAGTATATTTAGTTATTTTTTATTTTCATAAGGGATTATTTTTATGTATATATAGCGAGTTTAAATTTCCCATTTATTATGTTTTCGTGTCCATATGTTTTTAATTACCATTCATACAGGGAGGTTTATTTGTATTATTTTCGGTAAGATACGCGCTAATGTTAATATTTACTAATTGAATCCTATACCTTGGATTGACATATATGTGGGGGGGAATATTATTTTGTGGGAGATGTTAGTGTATATTTGTTATTTATTGTAAGTCTTAGTATTTTTTATTGTGGGTAAATATTAGGGTGGGGGGGGGGGACCCGGGCGGGGTTTGATTTTATGGGGGGGATGGTATTATTTTGTCTTTCAAATGATGTAGAGGTTGGTTTTATTTAGGTTTTTAATGGTGGGGTGATTTTAGGGGGGGGGGGGGGTATTGATGGGATATAATGTGGGTGGGGGGGGGGGGGTGGGTGGGGGGGGGGGGGTGAGGTTGGGGGGTGGGGATATTGGTGGATTATTATTGTTTGTTTCTGGGGGGGGGGGGTGGGACAGGGGGGGTATCTTATGGTTGGGGGGGGGGTTTAGGTTGGTGTGTTGGGGGGGGCGGGGTCTGTTGTAATATAATATAAGGGGTTATGGGGAGGTTTGTTTGGGGATGGGTGGGGGGGGGGGTTATGGGGGTTAATGTAGGTTTTGGTTTTTTTATTTGGTTTGGTTAGGGGGGGGGGGGTATTGGTTTAAGACTACATGTTTCACATGGGTTGTAAATTAATTTTTTTTTGTGGGGGGGGATACAATTTTGTTGTTAGTAAATAACAATATTTATTTCTATGGGGGGTTTTTGTTACAATTGTTTTATATATCTTTTTTATAAAATTTGTGGGGTCAAATATACTTTTATAAAGCAATGTGGGTTTGTGTTTTTAAAAATGTTAAAAAAAAAATGTTATTATCAAAATTTGGAATGAAAATTATAAAAATGGGATGTTAATAACAATTGAATTGTTTAAAATAGGATATTTATTTTTTGGTTAAGGGGTTTTTTAATTTAATTTTTTTAGTAATCACACCCAATTCACTTCCCCCCACCCCCCACCAAATTTTTTTTTAAAACCAAAAAATATAACACATTTTTTTTTTTTATATTTTTTTCTTTTTTTTTACTTACCCCTCTAATCAATTTTTTTTTTTTTTTTTATAACTTATTTTTTTTTAACGCCTTTTTTTTTTGTAAATTAAATTTATTTTTTTATTTTTTAATTTTATTTTTTTTTTTTGTAATTAAACAAAAATAAATAAAAGCTTTTTTATACACTTTATCTCATTTTTTTTTCCTTCACCGCGCAATTTTTTTCTGAACACCTTCTTTTTTCCCAAAGAAAGTAAAATAAATTCCATACCCCATAAAATTATAACACCAATTTTTTTTAATTTTTTTTAAGTCATTTTTTTTTTTATTCAAATTTTTTTTTTTTTAACATATTTTATTTTTAACAAAAACAATAAGCGTAATTTTAAACATTTTTAATTAAAACATTTTTAAAATTTTTCAAAAATATTTCCACGAACAACTACGATATTTTTCTTTTCCTTTTTTTTTGCTAAAATTATTTAAAAAAACTTTAATTTTTTTCTTTCCCACAATGCCTATTTTGTTAATTTAAATTTAACTTTTTTAAATAAAAATTTCCCAATTTTTTACCTAATTTATTATTTTTTATTTTTTAAATTTTAAAAAAATAGTTAAAAAAATCATATAATATTTTTTTACAAATTTTTAAATATATAACAAATTATATCTCAAAAAAAAAAGACAAAAAATCTTATTCAATTACATAAATATTTACACAATAATAAACAAAAATTTTAAAATAAATTTTTTTTTTTTTTTATTTTCTAAAACCAAAACTTTATACAAAAAAACCCAAAACATTTTTAAAAAATAACAAAAAAATTTTTTAATTAAAAACTATTTTTTTTTAAATCTTTTATATTATAAAACCTATTTTTAAAACAATTTATTTTTTAATTAAATTATAATAAAAATTTTTTACATATTAAAAAAATAAAAAAAAAACTAAAAAAAAAAAAACCAAAAAAAATAAACTCAATATTAAAAAAAAAAATATTTATATAATATACTAAAAAAAATATTTACAACACAAAAAAACAAAAACAAAAAAAAAAAAAAATAAAAAAAAAAACAAAAAAACCAAAAAAAACAAAAAAAAAACAAAAAAAAAAAAAACAAACACAAAAAAAAACTGATCAAAAAAAAAATAAAAATATATAACAAAATAAAAAAAAAAAATAAAAAATAAAAAACAAAAAAAATAAAATATTAACAACAAAATTGGCATAAAAAAATAGATTATGGCAAATATGATGTAAAATAGAGTGTTTGCAAGGGAAAGTGAATGTTTAGGTTGGTAAAGGGTGGGGGGGAAGGGGGGCTCAAGTTTAAGACCACTATGGCTAGATTTTTTAGTTAAACAGTAATTTGTGGTACTTTTATTAAAAAGACAAAGAATGTTACCTGTGGTCTGGGTCATTGTTGGAATGAATTATTTTTTTATGAAAATTCAGTTACAATGCCCACAGAAATTAGGGACTAGCTCCACATCTGTTGGGGAATTGGGTGGGGGGGTAATATGATTAAACCATAATACGATGTAGGGG
Source organism: Oreohelix idahoensis (assembly GCA_024509875.1). Classification (NCBI taxonomy): domain Eukaryota; kingdom Metazoa; phylum Mollusca; class Gastropoda; order Stylommatophora; family Oreohelicidae; genus Oreohelix; species Oreohelix idahoensis. The sequence continues at coordinate 415,460 of JAMPIV010013503.1, forward strand.
GGGGGACTTTTCAATCAGTTTCAAATTCAACACAAAAATAGAAGAGAAGCTCCATCGTTTTTGATGTGAATTGTAAAATTCGATTTAGTAGGACTTTTCAGGTTTTCAAATTAACATTTCCTTTGGTCAAACACTGTATAATATTCTTCCGAGTCCTCTGATTTCCTGTGTTTATGTGTTAATGTTGTCTAATGTTCTCTGTTTCAACACCAATTAGCCCTTGGCACTGTGTAAAACACTGTTAGTTGTTTATAGGTTTGCTATAGGGGGCCAAAATGGGTCAAACGAAACCCCAAATTGTCCTAACAAACAAAACACGGCTGACCTAGTTTACTTGCCATTTTTTTATTAACTAGTCGAAAACCAGGGGGGGGTCAGGGGTTTCACGGCTTGGGGGATCAAATCCCCACTTGGTTGGGGGGGGGGAGTTTGTACTGGCTAGGGATGTATTTTTTTCCGTGTACTTTGATCGTTAATAAAAAAAATATAAAAAAAAAAAAAACAAGGGGGGGGTGGAAACCACAAAGGGGGAACGTTTTTCTGGGTCCTCCAGTTAGTTTTTTACTTTTTCTCAATTATGGGTCACTGGTGCACATGTTTCTTGTTTTTTTTGTCCCCCCCCCCAGGAAGCTGGCACAACCACCACACACCACCAACACCCACACCAGTTGTGTTATAGCTCTGTGCGTTCGTTAAACTCATATGGCCAGTCGGCAGTTGTTTTTAGTAGTTAGTTGTTAAAATCACGCATTTCCTATTTGTTTAAAATGACGGTGTGAATGTCCCATTCCGACAAGTTGATATACTGCAGAGAATGGGTGGGAAAGTGCCTGTGTTGGTAAAGTGTAACACACGAATTGTTAGACTCATTCTAATACGACAGCTAGACAAGTGTATGGGTCCATACTGTTGTCATACATGATCCTGGGGTACAAATCGTGATTGAGGATTAAACTCAGCACAGTGTTGGTGTGGGGCGTCATACAGTCATCACCGGACAGGGGAAGCTTTGAGCCGGGATTGGGGACTCCTCGATCCCCGGCAAGAATGTGATTATGTGCCCAGTTTTTACTGGAGGTGGGAGAAGCGATGGGAGGGGAGGGTTTGTGCGGCCCCGCGCAGTGTGTATATGATCTGTGACAGAAATCAAAGCGGAACATGGGTTTAGAGGAAAATATGATTCGATTAGATGCGTTGACAAGTTTTGTATGTAGCACATCACTCTATACGTATTCACACAATTTGGGTCGAAATTTCAAGGAAGGAGCTAGTTACTGGTAGTACTCACGGGTTTGCGGTATGTGTTTCCGTTTCTAATATGACAATGTAATTGAAGTACGCCGGAGAACTTTTTGGACAACAGTCACAACGCTTGCTGATAGGTGTTTTACAGAGGTACAAATGTGTTCGACATTAGACAGCAATAAGTGTTGTATATCTGGGAATATCATTCTTAAAGTTTGCATTCATGCTTGGGCAAAATGAATATATCATAATGGGAGCATTCGTAAATATGCCAATTTTGCAGAGTTCAATAATGTGTAAATCATCTGGGACTCCTTGTACTGAACTGGGCACCCAAGTAGACATTTAACCAAATATTATTATAGGGAAGGCTCCTTCCCCTAGGATCCTTCAACCTCGTCTCTCTTGAGAAATATCCCTTATCGTAAAAGTTTATAGTTCAATATATAGATATTTCCAAATAGAGATTAGGGAAAAAAATTTCCAAGATCATGAAATCATGGGTTATCACAACTAATGTTTTTTGTTAGCAGGTCTATTTATGAGAGACGCATAAGGAGTACGCGAAGTTAGGTGGTTTTAATTTATGTATTGGGTTGAGTGGCCGGTGTAAGCAGTAGGATCTCTGTTGGACGGTGCTCCTTAGACATCAATGGCGCAAATGGACGCTGCTACCGCGCTTCTATTCTTTTAGTAGTACAGATAGTGCTGATCTAGCTAGCAGCGATCTGCGATCGGATACAGACTCAATTG